>OX030948.1:24989366-25294366 GCA_943735915.1 Pherbina coryleti
CAAAAACATCAATGAATTCTCATAAATAAGTTTTATAGGTATAAAAAGGTATAAAGGAATAAAAAGTAGTTGAATAAATCAATTTTAAGGAAGAATATTCATAAAAACACTGAACTTGGCAGCCTTTACGGGTACTCTCTCAAACACCGGGCGAATTTCTTTGCATAAGAAATGAGGATACACTTCTATTCTATTTCATAGAGTCCCCAAAGCTCCAGTTGCTCCAATTCCAGTGATTGACTCTTGGATCGAAGTTGGAATAGTTTTTATCGATGAAAATAATTAATTTTTAAAATTTTTTCTTGAATGTATCTAGTCAGGATAATACAGGTACCAAGAGCTAGTCAAGGTAATATTTTTTAAATATATTTTCAAATATTTTTTAATCAATTCATATTTTTATTTCATATACTACGTTACTATATGGGGGGGAGAGGAGGGGTTTTGAAATGCTACACGAAGAGTAACGGAGGGGAAGGAAGGGGGGGCCGGGTAAAAAAAAAACCCATGCATAAATTTAATCTATATTTATTAAAAATATTCTTGCATTTTTATTTAAAAAAAAAAATTCCGTTT
The DNA here is from genome assembly GCA_943735915.1 of Pherbina coryleti. Lineage (NCBI taxonomy): Eukaryota > Metazoa > Arthropoda > Insecta > Diptera > Sciomyzidae > Pherbina > Pherbina coryleti. The sequence goes on from OX030948.1 coordinate 24,989,943, forward strand.
GTTTGATAAGAAAAAAAAAATTAAATAATCTGATATCTCAAGATTTTCACAGTAATGCGATGTATTTTTGTAATCAAAATGGTTAGTTTTGATGGTTTAATTTAAATTGTTAAATTATCAAATGGAGAACTAACGGTTTATCAAGACGACTTGGTAATATTTTGAAGATATACTTAATTTTAAAAACTTACGGAATTTCAAAACAATCCGACATCTAAATAATACTTATTTTCCTTCTGTTTTTTAAATTTTTTTTTTTAAAGATGTAATATGTATAAAGTTGTCTCAGAATTTAGGTCAGAAGTGTTTTTTTTTTTAAATAATAAATAAAAATTAATATTTACATTGTTGGCTTTCTTTCATATAATACGAGATATTTTAAGAAAAATTGTCTCAATACGAGACAGATTTTAATTTACTGTTCTTCATTTTATCAATTATAAAATATGATAAAATATGATACTTATGATTTTTTGGGAAGAATTATTTTTTTTTTTTTTAATTATTTTTATACTTATTAAATTATTTTTGCTCAATCAATAATTTTTGATCCACAATAATTTATTAAAAGTAAAAATTATACAAATTGCTCTAACCAAGTTATAAATACGAAAAACTTAAGATTTTAATGGATTGAAAAATTTTTGATTGGAATATCTATAAGAGAAATAAGGATCTACATACTTGGATATAATAATTTGGAAATAATTTGACGGATGGTTATTTTAAAAAAAAATTTAAATCTTGTAAACTATAAATTTTCTTAGACACTGAATTCTTAATGCAAAATCTTGATCACAGAATGAGAAAAACGATCCGAAGTTATGACTTTAGCACCAAATGTTTCCATAATTTTCCAATAGATTTCTCTTTATTTTTTTGTTGATTAATATAAATATAGCGTCGAAAGCCCTGACTTTTAATAGCTTTTTTTAAGGAAGGCCAAAATATTTTGAGATATCGCACGTACCCAATTTTCGGAGGTTATCACTGGCCTCTTTTATATAAACAGGAGTTTTTTTTTTTAAACAAAATAAGGTTTAACTAATTTTTCAGAATAAATATTTAGTTAAAATAACTAATTTCAGTTATTTTTTTTAATTTCTGTCTTTTCATATAACAAGGGCCGTTTGATAATTTCGTGAAAAATGAAACAAGGAATGATTTTTACGGCAAAAAGTTTCATTTCTCAAAATAGTTTCCTTTTAGCTCGATACACTTTGTCCAACGTTCCTCCAATGTTTTGATCCCGTACGAAAAATAAAAAAAGTTTTCGGAAAGTCCTCAAAATAGGCCTCTGTTTCGGTGATGAGCTCCTCTCTGGTGGTGAATCTCTTTCGGCTGAGGTTTGGAAACAGAAAATAGTCTCTGGGGGCCAAATCTGGAAAATATACTGGAAGAGGAAGCAATTCGTACTTCAATTTATGGATTTTTGCCATGGGAGTTGGGCATGTGTGAACGCGCGCATTGTCTTGATGGAAGAGCACTTTTTTCCTCGCCAAATGGGAAGGTTTCTTTTTCAAAGCATCGCTGAAAAGTTTCAATTCGGCTGCATAGTATTCGCTATTGATCTTCTCGGATAGAAGGGAGGTAATCGATGAAGATTAAGTTCTTTTCAGATGACGGTAATCGATGTAGATTATACCAGGTTTATCCGAAAATACTGTCGCCATAAGCTTTCCGGCCGATAGCACCGTCTTCACCTACTTTGGAGCACGTTCAGTCGGTGAAGTCCACTGTTTTACCGTTCCTGTGTCTCTGGTGTGTAGTGATGGATCCATGTTTCGCCCACAGTTACTAATCGACGGAAAAATCCTTCTTATCTTTGTTCAATATCGCCGAACACGCCGAACAATCAGTCACACAATCGTGTTTCTGGTCGAGTGTGAGCAAACGCCGCACCCATCTTGCGGATAATTATTATTATTATAAAACTAGTAAGAAATGTCTTCGACTGGGTCATTTTCGAACTTGACTTTTATTTTTTAGATAAAAGCTTAAATATCGAATTCTTAGATGATAGCTTAAAAATTACGGCTGTAATCGTGATCACAGACGAACAGACGGACAGACAGACGGACATGGCTAAATCGACTCGGGTGGTGATGCTGATCAAGAATATATATATTTTTCTATACCTGCCACGCCTCCTTATGGGCGTTACAAACGGAGTGACAAAATTAATATACCCACATTTACGTTTTTTAAACGTGGGGGTATAAATATTATATTCAAATGATTTCGCAAAATGTTCCACACCCGTTCGTCTGAGATGCCTACGGCCTCAACAATCTCGCACACTTTAACTCTATGATCGGCCAACACGTTATCCTGGATTTTAGTGATCATTTCTGGTGTGGTGACCTCATTTGGGCGTCCAGAACGTTCGGCGTCACTTGTGCTTGTGCGACCGCATCGGAATTCAGTAAACAACTTGTGAATCATTCCAATCGATGGTGCAGAGTCTCCATAGTATTTATCAAGCCTTTTCTTGGCTGTGCTGATGGTTTTTTTTTTGCGCAAAAAATAATGTTTGATGAGCACACGAAAATCACTTTTATCCATTTTCTTCAAAATTCACAAGATCGTCTACTGTCAATAGCTGCCAAATACAAACTAAGCCTCGCAGCTAGCTGAAATTTTGATAGAAGTCTATTAACACATATAAGTTCACAGGACTATTTAAGTTACTACGCTCTCGTTAAGTAAATATCAATTTAGTTTTGGAAAATACAAATAAATGAGCTAAGAAAATGTTTTTGCCATTTTTCATCGCTGAGTTATGTTGGTTTTGTTTGGGATAAGCAGTTTTTTTTTTAAGTTTTGACATTTTTGATAAATAGTATTTGATACTTGTTACAAATATTATGACTTATATGATCACTGATTGATTTTCGTCTACAAATGTTTTTTTTTTTTGCTGAATATATGGAAATGATATGCTTGGATTGTAAACATTTGAACTAAAACTATTTATTAAATGAAATTCGTTATTATATTATTTTTTATGAAAATCACTCGACAATGAAAAAAAAACAACTCTTAAGTTTATCAGTTGTTTTTATTTTGTTTCTGTCGATAGATTTAAAATTTTCAAAAAAATCAACAAAAAATTCTTGAACAAAACGAATATATCATTTTTTAGGGAAATTGTGAAGCTTTCTGTGCGACTTCCCAAAAATTATGTTTGTGAGTTAATGACTTTTGGTCGTTATAAAATATTTCAAAATTTGTTGCACATGGCAACCCTATAAAACTCTCACATTACTAACGACAAGTAAAAATACAAAACATCGTGCTAAATTAAAGGATCACCAAGGCACCAACACTTGGCAGCACGAATGCTTTTGCGGAACGGCAGCATTAAATGCTAAAAAGGACGAAGTAATTGTTGTAAATTATAAACACATACAATCAAATTCTATCACACACACACATATACAATATATATGTATACATTCAGCAGCTTCTTTAGTGCCATGCATTTTCTAAACGCTGTTAAGGTGTCAGGCAACAAGCTTTCGTCACAAATCCTTTTTTATGGTCGCTCCTTTTCGCTGCTCTTCTTTCGACACACTGTCCTTGCGCATCATCCCCATCACTGTTCGGGAATGCAATAAATTTGTGGATGCGCATTTCTTGGCAAAGTGAAAAATTAATTGATTTGAAAAATAAAATTAAACAAAGCGTAAGAAAAAAAAAAAACAACAGACAACATCACGCGGCTTGATTTTTATGAAGCCAAATAAATTTTGAATGTCCTTGTTTAAGCGAGCACATTTTAATTGCTTTGAAATTGAACAGTCTTACTACGGGCGATTCGTGAGTTGAAGATGGGTGATGGTAAACATCACAAAATGCCTGCCAGCTGTTAACACTTTTTTATGTTTTCCATAAAGTAAAACAGAAAGAAGCAAATGATGCACATAAAATGAGCGTCAAAGAGGTTTGATGCTTCTTCAGCATGCTCTGGAGAAAATAGCTTTATAAATAATCTCCGGTTTATATGTTTTACTTAACTCTATCAAAGAAAACAACATTTTCCGGTTAACTTTTCATCATCATTTGGTAGGAGTTCATGCAAATTGGTATTTATACCCAACTGTATACGCTGGTTGTCAAGCAGAAGAAAGAGACAAACTGCGTCTATTGCAGGATAATCTAAAGAGGATATGAGAAAATTTACGTTCTATGATTGTAAGTCATCTTGAACGCTCGTTGCATTTTGATACAATTTGTTGCAAGCAGACAAGCAGAAGATGACAGAAAGATAAACTCGGTAGTAGACACCCTCTTCAGAGGGTTTCTTCTCTCTTTGTCTCAGGTATAAATAAGCAAAATATTGAAAATTACCTTTATTTTTGTATGAAAGCTGGAAAGGCAATTGTAATTGATTGCATTATCGAAGCTCATTATAGGAAAATTGAAAATAATAGAAATAGTCGAGAAAGGAGGTATAACTTTGTTGTTGTTGTAATGATGACTGGAGTTGTTGTTCAATATTTGATATCGTCGCTTAAAAATTATTAAACTATCTAGTGTTTAATATTTCTCGAAGACATTTTAGGAAACTATTTAAAAGACCTGTAAACTGACACTTACATTGACTATGTTCCGAGACACAATTGTCCGTCATCAGAATAACACCAAAAAGAACTTCTCTTAGTGAAAGAGGCATTTTTTTAAATAAATATTATCCAAAACCATGTGTGAATTATAGTGTAATTTTGCCTTTCAATACAAATAATTATTATTAACCTCCCATGCGGCCAATTGTACCATTAAAGTATAACTAATTGAAAGATGAGCGCTCATTGTATGGAAACTAAAAAGAATAGTAATTGTCAGGAAAGGGGAGTATCATATTGGATATAACTAACTAATATTGGATAACTAACATACTTAGTTGTTGTTTAATATAGTTGATGACTCCAGTACTAGTTTGTACTGGGGGAGTTAATATTGTACTCAAAATTGAGTTAAGCTGCGCTTTTAAAAATAAGAAGTAAGCTCTGCTTGAATGCTGTACAATAACTATTTATTCATAGACAAAAAAAATAACTTAAAACTAGGCAAGTTATATGAAAAAAGGCAAAAGCAGTGAATACAAGGTAGAGAGAGGACCCGTTGCTCATATACTCTTATACTACAAACTGCCGTGCACAGTGGCGGTTTAGAACTAATTATGTTTGGGCGTTAACAATAGTTGTTAATTTTATTTTAATTAATTTTGTATCTTGGTTGTTTGCAATATATACAAATGTACACAGACACAGTTGATTGTTTTATTTCAAAAAATGTTTAGTAGTTTCCAGAATATTATTCTTCAAAGGCTAGCGTTTAACATTTCTAACAGTCAAACCTAAATCAGTGCAGAAGCATTTTTTATTTGAAGGAAAATTTGTCATGCCCATGCGATTTATATGAAACAAACCTTAATAACGCTGGAAGTTTATTCACTGCATTTGCATATACATACTAGAGAGCTGCATGAATTCATTCATATCATCTCTCTTCAGTGGGTGCAGTACTGAAGTTTACTTTATTCAAATCATTCATGCAGACTAGAGTTCCGTGCAATAAAACATCAAAAGTTTAAAGAGAGCAAGAGTATAACACTCTAATCTTCTCTTAGTGTGTTTCACTCTATTTGCTTTCTCTCATGTTCTGTGCTTTCGAATAGATCGAAGCATTTGCAGTTTAAGGTGTCTTATATTTCATGGGTTCAGTGAGTGCAGTGAATTATTTGTAAAGTGTTTCTTCTGTATTGAATAAATAACTAATTGAAGAGTTAAAATGTCAGAGAATGAAGTAAGTTAATTTAAAAAGATATTTTGAGCATAATTGAAAGAATTTAACACCGGTTTACGGAAAATTAGAATAAAGTGCAAACCATGATACAATTATACAAGTAGCATTGATAAGTGTTGATTTTCTCAGCAACAAGGAAACCAGCATCTGTCAAAAACAGTTGTTCGTGCAACAAAAGTGAAACAAATGTGAAAATAAATAAATTCTATAAAATATGTGCATTAATAAATTAACATTTATAATAAAGAAAGTTGTGAAAAAATTATGTGTCATATGTGTTTAACGTTTTCCAGTCGGTAGTATTTTAATTTAAATTGAAAATTTATTTCATTTCGCCCATATGCATCTGCAGCTGCTGAGGTTGCTGCATTTAAATGTTTTCAACATATTTTTTTATCTTCGTTCTAGTAATAATAACTCACTATTAATTAAATAAAATATGCAATATTTTGTAAGCAAATGTTTGGTTATTTGCAAACTCTGAAACATAAACAATGGCGAAAACATAAGCAATAATTGAACTCTCTCTTTCTTCAAATTTTGTTTTTTTGACAGATGCTAGTTTCCTCTTCTCGCTGAACGCAATGAAATAGAAATGTATGAAAGCTTTAGAGAGGGAGTTTTACGCCTACGTGTGTAACGTTGGAAAAATGCAATTTACGCACGAAAAGTAGAAAATATTTAAAATTGTGTAATTTGCGTTTTTTGACAGCTCGTTACTTCTTAACGAACGGAGAGAAGCAATAAAAGAAATGAGTTAGAAGCTCATTACTTTCAGGGATGTCTCTTGTGCATAAATCTTAAAAATTAGAAATTTCTATAATATTTTCTATATTCTATAATTCTTAATTTCTTTAAATAAATTTTAAGTTATAATCTTAACCTAAGTATAAGACTGAAGATTTTTGTAAATATAAATCCAGACATTTGTATTTACATTTGTATTTGTAAAATGAAGACATATTGACAACATTAAAAACATACCAAATGTTTTATAATTTTTTATGTCCTACTTACTCTGAAAGTAAAACGCGATCATTGTACTCTGTCATAATTTTCTTGCTTAAATTGTGCCAGCGAGTAAACGGAGCGAGTATTTAGGGATGACAATTCAGTATAACGAAAACCGGCAGGAAATACACAGCTCAACGCTGTTGTTTAGGTTTCACAGTAAGACTTTTTCAGGACACTTCCAAGGAAAATCCAAGACCTCTATGCTATTACCTACCTTGAATATGTTCAGGAATACAATTGTCTGTCATCAGAATGACATCAAAAGCAGAGCCACTTAGTGAAACACTTGCCTGTCTTAATTAAACATTATCCAAAACCCTCTGTGAAGTATAGTGCTCTTATGGCATTGAGTGCAAATGATTATTATGATGGCATTGAGTACAAATAATAAATGAACGTATTATTTGCTTCTTAAACATGGCTGCATAAAGGCAGAGCTTTTTACGACAACAATTCATGAAAGCTCTTTAAGGTTGTTATTGGGCGAGTCAGCCGTATGCGTCACTGGGGTGTGCTCACCATTAAATTCAATAACAACTTAATTAGATTGAATTTTTAAATTTTATAAAGGATTCTATAATTTTTTATCAACAAGCGGCTTCATTGCGAACTCCACCGGGAAACACCCAGTCCATTACCATTCTCACCCAGTTCAAAGCCATGATAAAGGAGAATAGTTGCAGGTATAAAAATAGTTATCCACTTGAATAAACTTCTGCAATATGGTTAGTATCGCCCCTAGTGTCAAAAATTTGTGCCAATATTTTCGAATATTGAAGATACTTTTAACGCGTTGACGACCACACGCATATATGCGTCGCAATTTGTTTTGTACTTTATATAATATAATTTCTATATGGGATCACTGATTCTATTGAATTTTTTTTTCGGTTTAGGGGAAGTATCAAGTTGTTATTTTCTGTAATTGGTTTTTTTGTGGGATACGTACTACATTGTTTACATTTTGCCAAGAATAATGGACCTGCGCAATGTGTTTGTGTTTATTTGCGTACTCTGATTACGGTACTTTGTAAAAGGGAATCGACGATTATATTTTGCAGCTCGTACAGAAAACAAGTTGTTCGTCTCGCGAGTAAAGTGGCTCAGTTATAACGTCATATAAAATTTTAATTGTTTTATTTATTATTAGGTTCATTTTACGATAAAGGTGAAAAAATTGTTATTGTTATTCTGAAGAAAAATATTATATGCAGTAAATTTTGTTATTTGCCGTAGTTATGGGTTCCAAAAAATTAAAACAACATGAAATACAGAAACTTGTAAATGAACGCGATAGAAGCAGTGATGAAAGCAGTACGCCTGAACCATTTTCTGACACAGGTAGTGAATATATTTGTTCAAATCAGGAAACTACCAGGTCTGCATCGTTATCAATTGATGAAGGAGACTCAGAAATAGTTGAAGATGATGATGGAGAACTAATAAGTACCAACGAAACTGAAAATGATAAAGATTGGAATGATTTAGATTTTGAACCAGATGTTTTCCAATTTATTGGCCAAGAAGGAATTAAAGCACACTTAGATAGTAATGTGTCAGCAGAAAATATTTTCTCTCTATTTTTTGATGAAAGTATTCTTCACAAAATAATAGAATGGGTCAACTTACGGGCCGCAAACCATTTACAATCTGGAAAGCTAAAGCCCAAATCAAATATGTTAAATCAAATCAAATCATATGATGTTGTGGCGTGGAAGGCTATCTTTTCGGCAGTACATTCCCAATAAAAGGCATAAATATGGAATTAAATTCTACGAACTTTGTACACCCGACGGGTTCCTTCTAAATATGTTGATTTATTGTGGTCAGAACACTGTGCAACCTCGAGCCGAAGGTCATGGTTTTGGTGTTGTTGAAAGATTACGTTGGAAAAGGTCACATATTGTCCATGGATAACTATTACAATAGCGTTGTGTTGACAGAACATCTTTTTGAGAACGGGACACATGTGTGTGGAACCTTGAGGGCCAACCGAAAGCAAAATCCAAGCGAGGTAGTTACCAAAAAGCTAAAGAAGAATGAAACTATTTGGAGACGAAAAAATAATACAACTGTGCAGAAATGGAAAGATAAACGCGATGTCTTAATGATATCATCTTTGCATAAAACTGAAATGACTGAATACATAAATAAAAGAGGAATTACATCACAAAAACCCATAATGGTTGCTGATTATATTCAACACATGTCAGGTGTAGACCGAAACGACCAGATGACATCTTATTACTCCACCCCGAGAAAGAGTTTGCGATGGTACATAAAAATTTTCTTCCATATACTTGATATTACAATATGGAACAGCAATTACTTATTGAACAAACATAAAGGAAGTAAAACACCATACCTTAGATTCCGCGAAATGCTTGCAATATCTTTATTGAATTCAAAAAATTGTTCAGATGCAACATCTTCTTCTAGACTGGATTCATCTAGCTCACAGAAAAAAACAAGTACAAAGGAAAAAAATCTGCAACACTATGCAATCCGCACTAAAAACCGTAAAAGGTGCCAACAGTGTTCAAAGCAGAAAAAAAGGACTGATACTCATTTTATTTGCGAAACATGTGTAGATGCTAAGGATAAGCCTATCGGATTGTGTGTAGAACCATGTTTTAAGTTGTGGCACAATCCAACTGAATAATTAACATTATTCTTGTCTCTTTTTTGCAATTATTTAATTTTTCAGTGTTTTTTTATATATTTTTGAATTTTTTTTTGTTATATTGAATGAACTGTTATTTTTTTTTAGTTTATAATGAAAATGAATACATACGAAAATAAATGAATTGCAAAAACAACAATTTTTTCCATAGTTTACATTCTTTTATAGTGACGCATATGTGCGTCCCGTGGTTTATACAATATAAAATACTTTACCATAAACCGACGACGCGTATAAGCGTGACGCATATACGCGTCCTGCGGTTTATACAATAAAATACTTAACCATAAACCGACGACGCGTATAAGCGTCATACTATCCCTGACGTCACAGACTCCAAAAAATACGTAAATATAGCATTAACTCTAACATTGAGCTAGAATGAACTCATTTCATGCAAATTTATCATCTGGTTTGTAGCCACCCCCAGCCTGATCACTTCGGTCGTGAACGCGTTAAAGAACGGAACGTTCAGTGAATATTGCATTATTTGGCAGTAACGGGTTATAACAAAAAATCTGCACTAATTTGCATTGGTTGCAGTTTCAAAACGGTTTGGTTTGACACAAAGGCATTGCGTAATCAAATGATTTATTGCATCATCTTTTTATCATATAATTCATGGTAGCGTACTTGTTTCATTAGGCTTTAAAATGCCTTCGCAGCATCAACATCTCCGCGAGCGTATTGTAAATTTTTATTAGCATCGCTTAGAGAAGGGAAAAAAGTCGCATGCGGACATTTTATGGTGAAGGGAATGTCAAAAAGTGCAATATATTCTATCCTGAGTACCTTAAAAATTGATAGGCAACCTCGTTCCGAAAGAAAACCGATTATTATGACTAAAAAAACATTAAAGAGCTTATAACTGCTTTTAACCACAAACATGGCATAAGTCGAAATGAAACCGTACGAAAATTAAAATACTCGCAGCCATATTACCGTATGTTCATATAATAAACTACTGTTTTGCAACGTTTAGCTATCCTGAGATATGGAAAGTGGCAACTGTCATTCCCATAGCAAAAAAGTGAAATGCTTGTGAGCCATCCGATTTCCGGCCAATAAGCTTATTAGCATCGTTGTCCAAAGTATGTGAGCACCTCATGGCTGAACAAATTGTCAACCACTTAAGCACCTTCGGTTTAATGCATAATCTGCAGTCAGGTTTCCGACCTGGCCATAGCTGTTCCTCTGCTTTGGTCAAAATTTTAGATGACATTAGAGTACAATATGATATGGGCCATTTGAGTTTACTCTGCCTATTAGACTTTTCAAAGGCTTTTGATACTGTGAATCACTCTCTACTCTGCAGAAAACTCAAGTTCAATTTCGGTTTTTCCCATGCATCGGTTCGTTTAATGTTTAGCTACTTGAATGGAAGGTCACAAAGAGTCAGGGTAAACAACAACTTCTCATCTTATAAACGTACAACCAGTGGAGTACCTCAAGGCTCAGTTCTTGCCCCGATTTTGTTTACTATGTTTATAAATGATATATTTAGTAAATGTAATAATGTTATCATGCATGCTTATGCTGATGACCTGCAGCTGTATATGTCCCGACCCATTGGTCTCTCTGAAGATTTATACGCAAGAGTTAATGAAGATTTAAATATAGTAGCAAATTGGACCAGAACTAATATGTTAAATTTGAATCCGCTTAAGTCATATGTACTGCCGATCTCTAAAACACCATACCAGAATCTTGATGTTTCCCCAATTTTGCTCAATGGCGTCATGCTAAGAATTTTAAGTAAGGCCACTAATCTAGGTTACAAAATAAACTCTTCTCTGTCCTGCGAAGATCACGTAAACTCTAGTGTGAGTAAAATATACTATGTCCTTAGAAATCTCCGAATGACTGCAGCGTTCGTACCTGTCGAAACTAGAAAAAAGCTTGCCCTGCAGCTGCTTCTTCCAATATTCTCCTATGCGGAAGTCGTTTACAGCAAACTCGACTCTAGATCCACACATAAAATGTAAGTGGCTTTCAGTAATTCTACTCGTTACGTCTACGGTCTTCGGAGGTATGATCACATTTCACCCTTTACCAACCAGTTATTAGGTCGCAGCTTAATCAAATATCTCGAAGCAAGAAATTGCATTTTCTTACATAAGATCGTCCACTCGCGTTGTCCAAGCTATCTTTTTGAAAAGTTAAAGTTTTGTAGATCTAGTAGAAGCATAAATCTTGTTATTCCGAAGTACAACTTTCTAAATTCAAGTCGTTTGTTTTTCGTTAGCGCTATAAGACTTTATAACTCGCTTCCTAACTACATTAAAGGTATTCTCTAACCCAAAGTACTTCAAGTATTTAATTTTCGATCACGTCTCTTAACTCTTTTTTTGTCTTTTTTCGATCTTTATTCTTTATTAAAATCTTAACTACTATCTAAACCTCTTTCATAAAGTATTTTAAAATATAATATTTGAAATATGTTCATAATTATTTTAGTCATATTTTCAGTTGAGAATTTAATGTAAAATTAAAATTAATGTTAATTTTAGCTTTAAACTTTTAAATAGTTAATTTATAAGCAATGTTTTTGTTGTCATTTATTATATATATATATGCGGCTTATAAAAGACTTAAGTCTTAAATGCCTACATTATTTCCAATTAAACATAAACAAACATAAACATATATGCGTAAAACATTAAAATCACTCAATATTAAAGTAAAAAAGAACCAGCGGTCTCTAGAGTACAATTTCAATAATATAAATACAAGAAAAAGTTTGAACAAAAAGTTATGATTTATATGGTGTCTCTGACAAAGGAATTTCGGAGCCATACTTCAAGACAAGTGGACTGATAATAAATATAGTGATCTATCAAAATTATTCCTTACGGTATTTTATACTGGGATACTACTCATGGTAAATGTTTATTTTGCTAACCATGTAATATATATTGACAAAACCTCACAGTCAAGTATAAATATGCTTGCCCGGATAATTGAATTTTTTTTTATTACTTTTTGCCGCTGTGACTATGTCCTTCGGGTAGTAACGTTCTGGCTGTGCACAGAACCAAAAACGTACTTAATAACAAAGAAAAAGTTCTTTGTCCCAATGTATTATACATTAAAATTGGTCCAAAGTACGAGTTCCTTGATTCAATGAATCTTTGTTCTTACGTTATTTCTTTGATATGTTATGAAGAAAAATGATTAATTAATGACACATACAACTGTTACAATAAGTTAGTCTGTCCTTAGAAATTTTAAAACAATATCAAGATATATTTTAAAAAATCATTTTCTTATTGAGATAAAATTCTCTAATGGTTTTTTAGACAACACAAGAACTCGAACAAAATTTTAATGAACACGAACAATGAACTGTTCCTTAAAATTAAGAACAACGATTCATTGAACCAAAGAATTCGTTCTTTGGGGCAATGAATAGTTCTTAAAAATCAATGAATTTCGCTTTATGAACGAGATTCTTTGATTTTAAGAACAATATTTTGTTCAGTGTGGTAGCTCAATATCGTGAGCGGATCTATATTGGTCGGAGTGGAGATGGATTTATTTACAACCGGGTGATAATTCTCATATATTGTAAGATATTTCAGATCGGTCTCGATTTTAACCACTAAATGTTGATGGTAATCACTTAACTCATGCAACAATTGGAATTATGAATACCAATATTGAATTGTAGCCAGTATTAAATATAAATTTATTTAATATATGAGATGGATTAAGTGTTGAAATTCGTAAAATATAGTGTTAATCACTTAAGCAATGAAGGAAATAACACACGAAATTCATTTGTTGGATGTTAATTCCTTGAAACTTCGATACCTCGCCATGAGACACGCAGTATAAAGCCAAAAAGGCAGGTGACTACGTTAAATCTAAATGAAAGTTCATATTCTATTGAGAAATATAGTCTCCTTGATTACATTGAACACGTCAGCGACGAGAGATAAACAAGTCGCCGATGATTTGACTCCATCTCCATAAAGGGGCATCTATTAATTACGTGAGATGGTTTTGGCGATTCTTTTACCCCTCCCTCGATCCTATGGGCTCGACCCCCTCTGCCCTCCTTTAATCTCACGTGAGATTCTTCAAAATGTAAAGTGAAAGAGCATAAGAACTTGTGTGACACTTGGCAAAGCATGTAATGGGTGTTTTTTTGTAGGGGTTTGTTTTTCGAATAGAGATAAAACTGGCATTTTGTGGTCAAATCTGGCAACTCTAATGTCATTTATGTTCAGTTTGGTTTGCCATTTCATCATGAACAGGTTGACAAAAGAACAACGCTTGCAAATCGTGCGAATTTATTTCGAAAATAATGGTTCAGTTTACCGCAAGCTCCGTCCATTTTATGGTCGACATAATCGTCCATCAGAGCAATTAATTCGGTTAACCATGGGTCGTTTTCGCACTACGTTTGCTCTATGTGATAATACGCATCCGCAGAGACGTCAAACAGTGGGCAACGAAGAAACAATTGCCGCTGTAGAGCAAAAGGTTGAAGAGGACCCGAATGAATCGATTCGCCACCGTGCATAGCAATTGGAGCTTTGTCCATCAACTTTATGGAAGATTTTTCGCAAAGATCTTGGCTTGCGACCTTACAAGATCCAGCTTGTGCAAGAATTTAAGTCGCGAGACCATGCAATGCGTCGTGATTTTGGTGTATGGGCCGAAAATGAGATTGATCTCGATGCTGATTTTCATCGCAAAATTTTGTTCAGTGATGAGGCTCATTTTTGGTTGAATGGCTACGTCAACAAGCAAAATTGCCGCATTTGGAGTGAAGAGAATCCACATGAGATCCTTGAGACGCCATTACATCCACCAAAACTGACTGTTTGGTGTGCCTTATGGGCTGGTGGAGTCATTGGGCCATACTTCTTCCGAAATAATGCTGGAGAGTTAGTTACCGTTAATGGAGACCAGTATAGAGCCATGATAACCGACTATTTTGTTCCCGAATTGGATGGCATGAATGTGGATGAGTTGTGGTTCCAACAAGACGGCGCTACATGCCACACAGCGCACGTCACAATCGATTTATTGAAGGAAACATTCGATGAGCGCATAATTTTGCGGAATGGACCTGTCAATTGGCCACCAAGATCGTGTGATTTGACACCATTGGATTATTTTCTTTGGGGATATGTGAAATCGCTCGTCTACGCCAACAAACCAGAAACGTTAGGGGACTTGGAGGCCAACATTCGTGGCGTTATTGCCGACATACGGCCCCATATGCTCGAAAAAGTGGTTGAAAATTGGACCTGTAGAATTGGCTTTATTCGAGCCAGCCGCGGCGGCCACATGCCCGAAATCATATTTAAACATTAATGGCATAAAATTATCCTTCCAATAAAGCCAAATTGATGGACATTAAAACTATTTGCTTGTGTTTTATTTCAATTCGAAGTTCTATGCCTCTAAAAAAAACACCCTTTACTTCATGTGTGCCGAACACTGAACTAAGCATTTACGGGCGTTAACACAAGTCGAGACTTGTTGTTCTTTTGCTATTTTGGCAGTTATGGTTGACAAACAGAGAGCACAAGCATCCCTGCATCTATCTTAATAATTTTACCATGGTTGCAAAGAAGTCGAATCGTTGCGACCACGAATTTCTTCTCCATAAAAAATGCATGTAAAAAAATTCAACAACAAGAAAAATAAAAAACAAAAATAACACAAGAAAAAGTCCAGAGATTAAGAAAAATATAAAGACAAATATAGAAAGACAAATAAGAAATATAGAATTTGTTTTTTTAGTATGTATCCAATGTATCCAAATATTTGGATGTATCTTAAAGTTTTTTTTTTTAATTATAATGTAGCCACATGAAGACTATGTATGAAATACAGTATCTTTTAAAACTGTCACGAGACCATCTGTGTCACGAGACCATCACCAACACTACACCTTATGTTGATACACTCTTTATTAAAGAAATGTAGTAATGATGGAGCTACATTGCCGTTCTAAGAAAGAAAGTCATAAACGCCAAAATTCCAAAATTGAGATAAGGGCAGATTCGGAACCATGAATGAGTTTCTGATTTTTGTATTAAGCTAAGAATACCGATTTGCAACTGGAAATTACTACAAAACGTTAAGTAAAATGGTCAAATCTCCACTTCTAGTGTAAAAAACGAAAAATAAAAAACGAAAAATAAAAAACAAAAAATAAAAAACGTAAAAGCTAAGTATCTCTAAACTACAAAAATGAAGATGTGATTTTCTTTCTTAGCAGTACAGTAAGTATATGTCGACCGTGACAAAGCTGATTTTAAAATTTTCAAATCATTGACTCAATTTATGCGAAGACCAATTTTTAATGTCAAAACGATAAGTAATTTGAAAATTAAAACTCTTATGGTAATATTTAAGGATAAGGATCTTGTCAAAAGGATAAGTAATTTCAAAATTAAAACTCTTATGGTGATATTTAAGCCTAATTTCTCATAGGTTCAAAATTTGCAATTCCATGGTGTAGGTTCAGCCCTAAGGTACTCGCTTCGTTTTTTTTTATTTTTTTGAGAATATTCAACAAGATCATCATTGGCTTCAGAATCTGAAGTTCAGATCCAAACTTTGTAAGTATCAGTTCCAAAACCAATATCTCTGTACAGAAGACATATTATGTTAAATTTGGCTCTCTGTTTTGCGGAGCTGTCTCACATAACAGTAACTTCGGAATCATATCAAAATTTTTTGTACTGGAACGGATTGAGCGTCGAAGAGGCCTAATCCATACTATGGCATCGATTCGCCATAGATTTTACGCTGCATTCCTTAATGGTTCAATACATTATTGAATGCCTTCCTGGATCAATTAAGATAATCAACCCAATTTTAAGGTGTCCTTTAAAAAAAAACATTCAGTTTTCAGTTCTTCTCCCTACAGAACCTGTTGCAATCTTTTATCTTTGATGTGTGTCTGAAGTAAATATCGTCAAACTTCCAAAATTTTGGTAAAATTTTCGAACTGACACAACAGAATAGGTAACATACAAATCCACTGCGCCCAATTTTTAAACTACCAACGTTAAATATTTCCACAACCGACCCTTGATTGATGCAACTTAAAAATCTTTAAAATCAAAGACCACTCTTGTGAAACAGTTTAAATGCATACCTTTTGCGATGAAGAGTCACACACAAATGCAACATCAAAACCCTTCATCATGCACTTTAGCTTCCCCTTCTCGACAACACATTCAGACTCACTTCCGCATCCTTTGAATTGTTGTACAAGAACTCGTATTCATTGAGATAAATGTTTGTTCCTTTTTTTTCTGTTTGTCTGTCGCTATAACTGTCTGACTGACTGTGTGTTTGTGTTACTTTGGCTTACATACTTCGTACTCGCGCGGGATCAATTATGTCAATTTATGTATGTGCATCTTCCATGATGACAACGACGACAACTTCCTAGCATTCAAAAACTGGTGTGCCGCGCACGAATGGTTGGTGGCCTGTTGCCCGAATACATTCAAAATGCGCGGCAATGGAACAAGCACAAAACGGGACACAATCGCAAAGCGGTGTAACTCTTAACCTAATTTGCATAAACTGCGCGCTGGAAGCTGCCAATGCCAGCTATGCTTACTTTGGGCTACAAGCTGAATTTTTAATTTCTTTTTTTTTTGCCTTTGTTGTTGCTTTTGAGCTTTGAGTCTTTGAGTCTTTAGCCTTTGCCGCCACTACTGGCTATATTTAAGCTCAGTGACGTAGCTTAAGTTAATCGCTTCAAATTATATGCAATTTCAACGATTCACCAATTCATGGCTGCAAGCTATAGTCCCACAGTCGTTGATTGTATATTTTTGACCATTTTTACATCTCCCTGCATCGAATGCACTGAATGCACTGATTCTCGAAATGTTGACGGTCGTTTGTTACATCGTGTAGCCATTTTTGATGTTGTCTGTCAGTCATTGTTGCTGCCGTTGTTGTTGTTGCTGTTGCTGTTGGATTATTGCTCAGTGTTGTCATTCAAATTTAAATGTAGATCAAGTGTAGCGTTGCCTGATTTTATGGAAAATCGTTGCCTTGTTCATATGAAGAGTACAACTACAGTCGGCCTTTATGAATGAAAAGATGAGACAGCGTAAAATTAATAGTTGCTCCAATTTTAACGCGTTTGCGAATTGGGCACAAGTAAATTAATTGACGAATTACTGTGTAAGGGGGAAAAAAGAAATTCTTTACAAAATAAATAAAACAAGTGTTTACAAATGGTCAATTCCGTGAGTACACGCAGTGAGCTAATAAAAAAAAAGGACAACAACTGACTGTATGCAATGAAAGAACATGGCTTTCCGGTACTGTTTTTGGCATCTTGCGTAGCCATCACTTATGCGTTCATCAGTTTGTTCGCAGCATCATCGACATTTATGCACTCATTTATTAACATGATTCACGCTATAAATTAATTATTTTTTTTTTGTGTTTGTTTGCTTTCCGTTAAAAGCAATTGAAGTGGCCAGATATAAAGCAAACAACAATTGAGGATTCATGGATATTTTGCGGTGACAAACAGTATAAAAAAGTACAAGATGCTGCAGTAAAAATTTACTTTTAGACATGACGGAGTTTGCAAAAATAATAGACCTAAGTTCAAGGCTGAAAGTAAAGGTGTGCCTCACAAAAGTATTCGGAATTGATAATCTTTCGAAATTAACCATAATTTTGACGTGAAGAAGTTACGTTTTATCGCGCAGGTTTCCAAAAAAGTTGAAAAATTCATTTTTTCAAAATTCATTGACGTTGCATTGAATTGTTTCTCTCTGAGTACAAGACCCATGATTAACAAAATGGTACGACCGTAAAGGTTAATTCTTTGACTTCATTACGAAAACAAAACAAAAATTAAGAATTTCATCGGGACGCGGTGGGAGCTGTTTAAGCAATGCAACTAAATCTTACAACAAAATGAGACAAACATTTTCTGACGTTATAAGGACACAGAGAGAACTTCTCAAAGATCGACAACGCAACATTCATGCAGCGGCGTTGCATTTAATTTTTACTCAGTGAGTATATACTCGATAAAGCTACGATAAATGTTTAAAAAGGGAAAATTAAGAATTTGTACTTGACTTTACGACAAAAATAAAGAATAAAATGCTGACGGCGTCAGGTCGTGAAGATAGCAGCTTATGTAACAGAAATGTAATATCGTTGCATGGAATAATTACTCACTCAGGAGATGAGCTGCGGTAAATTTTGTTTTACGACAGCATAGATGTGTTATTACGTCTCACAACTTGTTACGGTTTGAATTTTTCAATAAAAACTTAAAAATATATAAAACAATAAAATTAAATAATAAATAATAAATAATAAATAATAAATAATAAATAATAAATAATAAATAATAAATAATAAATAATAAATAATAAATAATAAATAATAAATAATAAATAATAAATAATAAATAATAAATAATAAATAATAAATAATAAATAATAAATAATAAATAATAAATAATAAATAATAAATAATAAATAATAAATAATAAATAATAAATAATAAATAATAAATAATAAATAATAAATAATAAATAATAAATAATAAATAATAAATAATAAATAATAAATAATAAATAATAAATAATAAATAATAAATAATAAATAATAAATAATAAATAATAAATAATAAATAATAAATAATAAATAATAAATAATAAATAATAAATAATAAATAATAAATAATAAATAATAAATATTAAAAACTACTATTATTTTTGTTTGGGAGAAGTTTTCATCACTTCCGCCTGTTTATTTATATCTATTTTGGTCTATAAATAGATTGCGGTCAAGTTGCATACAAGTGCGCGTGGGAGTTTGCTTACAAGCAGGCGAGAAAACGATGCGACCAAAAAAAAAAAGCCTCGCAGACGGAATTTGCTGACATATGTTAGAGCGATAGCGTGACGGTAGTGTGTTGGCCTAGTAATCGAAAGGTAGCAGGATCGACTCCCCAAACGGATGAAAATTTTCTTTCGTTTTTTTTCTTTTTTTCTTAAGCTAACATTGGAAGTAAGGAGTTAAAAATAAAAACAAGAAGAATATAAGGGTAATAAGAGTCGATAGTTGGGCTATTCAGCGGTACAGTTAACAGCGCGATCATACGAGAAGCTTATATGATACCAATGATGACGATCAAAATGATTGAGTCGTGAAATAGAGCTGAGAAAGGTCGAGTGAAGTAAGCTAAGCTGAGGAATTTATTTGGGGCAGAGATTGAAACAATTTGGAGTTATTTTTAGATTCTTTTAGTGGAAACTGTTTATAAAGGTGAATTCAAAAATCTATAAATAAAATAAATTAAATTAATAAGGAGTTTATTGCAGTTTCATTTATGAATAAAAGTATTGGAATCGTATTTATAGAGGAAAACGCAGTCATCTTATGTATATTGGAGAGTCCAAGTGCAAGGTAGGAAGTCTAAGAGAAAACCCCAGGACATAGATAAAGACAAAAACTGTCTATAACGTCTAAATTTTCTTTATAGATACAATACTACGTCCTGAGGTTTTCCCATTAAGTGGAAACTATTAAATTTGTGCTTTTCCGCGTGGCTATATCGTTAATACGTATCGTGAGCACACGTATACAACCGCACAGCTTAAATGCAGCTTTGGCCCAACGTTTAGCAAGAGTCGCGGTAGACCAGTGGTTAAGACATCGGCATATTACGCGACAGTCCCGGGATCGAATCCCGATCGAGTATACATATTTTTTTGTTTTAGTTATTTTTTTAATCAAAACAAATAAAAATCATATTTTTTTATTAATTGCGATGTCAGATTCCGCCCTGACGCAATTTTAACTATTTACTAATTTACCTTATAACTAATTTTTTTTATATACATATTTTTATAAGAATATCATTTATTAGTATAAAAATACTAATAGTATAAAGATATATAACATTATTACGAGTATTTAAAATTATAATTTTTAACAGAACTCTATTGAATTAATGGTGTATTGGTTACACACATACAATTTTATTTTTCGGCGGTTTATTATAATGTTATTCAAATATTTTATTTTACTTTGTGGAACTAAGGATTTCAAACATTAGTGCATAAGTTCTTTTGGATTTTCATACATATATTTTATTTTGAATTTGTGATCCTTGGTCAGCAATCGATTGTTTACGTGAGGAGTAATAGGGTTAGGAGCTATATGTCCAATTATGAATTAAATTGAATGTTTTTGTAAATTTGAACCAAAATCTACCAATTTACTCTGAAGAGGTAATTTGTAGTTAAGGAGTTAATTTGTAATAAAATTCATAGATTTTGTATATTTAAAAATTGAATTTTCAATAAAAATCGCTACGGTTTCCAGGGATCGCGATAACTGAAACCGGTCGGAATTGGGTGCATCGCGTGGCGCCCAAAAATAACAACAACAAATATACCCACGGCCTTATCCACTAAGTCAGCCAAACTCGATTTCGACAAGCGAGAGATTTTGCGCGTAACATTTTGGCGCCCAACGTGGGGCCAGTAAAAACAAATAGATATTCATAAAAGCCAACTTTACGCGCATTATTATTTTGATTTTTTTTATATAATTTTTTTTTATTTTTTTCTTAATTCAGTTTTAAATTTTCTTTTAAGTTTGGGTGGGGAGAAAAAAAAAATTTAAAAAAAAAAAATTAGAATTAATAACATAAATTTTATTCGTGCTTCGGTTATTTGACTATTAATTTTTAAATTAAATTTTTTTGGTCATTCATAATTCTTATCGTATTACGGTTAAAATATTTTCTGCTTAAATTTGGGAAAACCTCAGGATTAAAAAAAGTAGTAAATCAAGTGTAGAAAAAAACATTTAATTTAAACAAAAAAAAAAACAATCAAAATTTTGCGCTATGGACCCAAATTTTGTGAATCGATTGTCTAGCGAGGAGTTGAAGTACGAAATGGATGTACGGGGTTTAGCAGGGAATAGTGTTGATGAGATGAGGAAGCTACTTCGCGCAGCCTTGAAGCGTAATTCTTCATTCTTGGATTCAGATTATCCTTACACCTTCGAAGAAGATAAAGAGGCCATAGGAAAAAAATTGTTGGACATAGAAAAGTTAGTTGGGGAGTTTGGAGAGAAAGATAACGCAAACGACCAACTCAAAATTGAGGCCAAATGCGCACATTTGTTAGGGAGATTAGGCCGTGTCATGGCTACCGAGGTAACTGAGAAGGAGTTTGTTGCAGCAAGTAGGAAAAGAATAGCAGATTTATGTGCTCAAATTGACGAAAAAGCAGCGAACGGTGGCGAGATCTGTAACGCAGAGTCTACTCGGATACCACGCCAACCTAATTTTGATCACGAGGATAGGGCAATAGATAGTGAGGGCGGGGGCTCATCGCCGGGTCAATGGCTGACAACTGCAAAATTAATACCAATCTACAAGTGGAACGTTCATTTCCGTGGTGAACCTAACGAATCCATTAGTTCATTTTTGGAAAGAGTAGAAGAATTAAGGGTTGCTCGGGGTTATTCGGAGGAAGAGCTGTATCGGTCGGCAATTGACCTTTTCGAGGGTAAGGCCACAGTTTGGTTTCGCGCTAATAGGCGTTTCATACGCACTTGGAAAGATATGGTGATAGAATTGAAACAAGAATTTCAACCTCCAGGCTACGACGAACGATTATGGGAGGAAATAAAACACCGAACACAAGGGCCAAATGAATCGATAGGTATGTTCGTGAGTGTGATGCAAGGTCTGTTTTCGAGGTTGAATGAGAAGTGTGGGGAAGCGAGGGTCCTGGAAGTCATCCGACGAAATCTTACTCCCTTTTATCAAATGTCGCTTGCTCTTGTAGACATTTCTTCTGTCAGACAGTTGGTTGAAGTAGGCCGGAAGCTGGAAATGACGCAATATACTGTAGGTCGTTACGCTCCGCCACCCACACGTCGTCATGGTCAACTTTTAGAACCTGATCTAGCCTACGTAGATACGTCGACCATAAATTTTCAGGAGGTTAATGCTGTGAATTATCCTCAACAGCCAATACAGTGTTTTCGTTATCCGCTGATTTTACTTCTCTAGGTAGGGAAAAGTTATCAGGGCGGAAAAGGTCGGGGGTTTCCGTTGAAGCGAGTAGGCAGCAATCAGTGGAGTTGGCTGATTATCTTTTTATTCAAAACGGCGGTGATAATCGGCCTTATTTAGAAATAAGCATTTATGGAACGAAGATAGTTGGGCTGCTAGATTCTGGGGCTACTAGTTCGTTTATCGGAGGTCCAGGGTGGGACATTCTGAGTTTAAAGGAGCTTAGCCTTCGAGAATCTCATTCTTCGGTGACGGTGGCTAACGGCAATAAGGTCCGCGTATGGGGGTCAGTGAGTGTTCCGGTTGCTGTCGAAGACAGAGTCAGAGTCTTTGAATTCTTGGTAGTGCCGGATCTTCCTCACAAATTGATTCTGGGTACTAATTTCTGGAAAGAATTCGCGATAAAACCAGACTTACGCAACAACAAGTGGGAATTCAGTCCAGAAATTGCGGCGATAATGGATGTAGATATACTGTCCGAGGTTGAAAGGTCAGCGTTAGATCAGGTGGCACTGGCGGGTTTTGGTTCAAACGATGGGAAGCTAGGTTGCACTTCATTGATTGAGCATGTCATTGAAACGAGCTCACCTCCCATTAAAAGTCGCTATTACCCAGTCTCGCCAGTGCTCCAAAAGCACATCAATGAGCAGGTTGACCAACTTTTAGTAGACGGGGTAATAGAGCCATCGGATAGCGGTTGGTCAGCACCAATCCTTTTAATTAAAAAAAAGGACAGCAGCTATAGGTTTGTAGTGGATTATCGCCGACTTAACGCGGTTACAGAACGGGATGCTTACCCCATCCCTTATGTGTCGGCAACGTTGGATAAACTGCGAAATGCCCATTTTCTGTCATCTTTGGACATAAAATCCGCATATTTTCAAATTCCTCTTTCAGAGAGTTCAAAAAAATACACCGCTTTTACCATTCCGGGGAAGGGTTTGTTTCAGTTTCGACGTCTGCCCATGGGTCTTTCAAATGCCCCTAGTACGTGGCAAAGATTTATTGATAAGGTCTTGGGACCTGAGTTAGATCCATATGTTTTCGTATACCTTGATGATGTCATAATTGTCACGGATACTTTTTCTAAGCATTTAGCGATATTAAAGGAGGTTCTTAAGAGGCTTACGGAAGCTGGGTTGACTCTTAATAAAGATAAGTGCGAGTTCTGCAAGAGCCAATTAAAATATTTGGGGTATATTGTAAATAAACACGGGTTATCGGTAGATCCAGAGAAAGTGAAGTCTATGGTCGAGTATCCTCGCCCAAGTACGGTTACGGCAGTCAGAAGGTTAATCGGGATGGTTTCGTGGTATAGGAAGTTTGTGCCTAACTTTTCAAATGTTATAGCGCCAATAACAGCACTTTTGAAGAAAAAGGCTAAGTTTAACTGGACCGATCAGTGCGAAGAAGCGTTCAGGGACCTCAAAGAAAAGTTAATAAAGGCTCCGATTTTGACTTGTCCAGATTTTGCTCGTCCTTTTCTTCTACATACCGATGCATCAGGGTTCGGTATAGGCGCTGTTTTAACGCAGAGAGTGGAAAACGAGGAAAGCGAGAAAGTGGTGTGTTATTTAAGTCGAACATTGTCTCGTACAGAGAAAAATTTCTCGCCTACGGAGCGGGAATGCCTAGCAGTTCTCTGGGCCATTGAAAAACTGCGTCCGTATCTCGAGGGTACTACATTCACGGTGATCACCGATCACCATTCATTGGTATGGCTGCAGAATCTCAAGGATCCGCAAGGCCGACTCGCTAGGTGGGCAGTTCGGCTGCAGCAATACGACTTTAAAATTGTACATCGCAAGGGAAAGGAGCATTTAGTGCCGGACGCTCTATCCAGAGCGGTGCCAGAAGAAGCTGTAGATAGCATCGAAGAGGATGCGTGGTTCACGAATAAATTGGAAGAAGTGAAAAACAATCCTGACCAATTTTCGTCATGGAGAGTCGATGGTGATAAATTATATCGGTATCTTACACCGCGAAATCTGACCAGCGGCGACGAGGAAAATCGTTGGAAAATGGTGGTACCTAATAGGCAGAGGGCTGCGGTGCTTAGGGAAACTCACGATGATATCCTTGGTGGGCATGGAGGGGTTAAAACGACACTTGGTAAGGCGCAGTTGAACTATTTCTGGCCGCGTATGAAAGAGGACATTAAAAAGTATGTTCGCGAGTGTCAAGTCTGCCAAACTACAAAGCCTGATTTGAAAAAGCCAGGGGGTTTTATGCGATCTAGGGCTAATGAGGTGGAAGAACCTTGGTCGATGCTGAGCACGGATCTGATTGGGCCGCTGCCAAGAAGTACGCGCGGTTTCTGTTACATCCTAACCGTGGTGGACTATTTTTCGAAGTTTCCTCTTTTCTTTCCATTGCGGTCCGCTACAGCAAAGTCGGTGTGTCAAGCCTTGGAGGATCATGTGTTTTTGATGTTTGGAGTGCCGAAATGGATAGTCTGCGACAATGGCGTACAATTTCGTAGTAGAGAGTTTTCTGCTTTGATGAATTGCTATGGGGTAACAACGACCTTCACTCCCTTTTATCATCCTCAAGCTAACCCTGCGGAAAGATTTAACCAGACTGTGAAAACAAAATTAAGAGCTTATGTCGCCGAAAATCATCGAAATTGGGATGTCTTGTTACCAAAAATAGCCTGCGCTATTCGAACGTCGCGGAATGAGGTAACGGCAAGAACCCCATTTTCCATTATTTTTGGTCGAGAAATGACGCTGAAACGGGATAGAGAAGCACTTCCTGCTGAAGGAATTTTGATAGATCGAAGCAACGGAAGTTGTCCTTGGTTTAAAAATATGGGCGTAATCCTCAATGATGTACGCGCGCGCATGTTAAAGGCATCGAATAGAGCTCGCGAAAATTTCAATTTGCGGCACCGTGATGCCCAATATCAGCCAAACGATTTGGTGCTGCGTCGAAACTACGTACTATCGGATGCAACCAAATATTTTAGCGCCAAGTTAGCACCCACTTTTATTGGTCCGTTTAGGGTTAAGAAAAGGCTGTCACCGTGGACTTATAGTCTAGAAACCCTTGCTCAGAAGGAGGCCGGAATATGGCACAGCAAGGATTTAAAGAATTATTATGGGCGTAGTGAATGAAAACTTCTTAAAGGTAGGGGGGAGTGTTACGGTTTGAATTTTTCAATAAAAACTTAAAAATATATAAAACAATAAAATTAAATAATAAATAATAAATAATAAATAATAAATAATAAATAATAAATAATAAATAATAAATAATAAATAATAAATAATAAATAATAAATAATAAATAATAAATAATAAATAATAAATAATAAATAATAAATAATAAATAATAAATAATAAATAATAAATAATAAATAATAAATAATAAATAATAAATAATAAATAATAAATAATAAATAATAAATAATAAATAATAAATAATAAATAATAAATAATAAATAATAAATAATAAATAATAAATAATAAATAATAAATAATAAATAATAAATAATAAATAATAAATAATAAATAATAAATAATAAATAATAAATAATAAATAATAAATAATAAATAATAAATAATAAATAATAAATATTAAAAACTACTATTATTTTTGTTTGGGAGAAGTTTTCATCACTTCCGCCTGTTTATTTATATCTATTTTGGTCTATAAATAGATTGCGGTCAAGTTGCATACAAGTGCGCGTGGGAGTTTGCTTACAAGCAGGCGAGAAAACGATGCGACCAAAAAAAAAAAGCCTCGCAGACGGAATTTGCTGACATATATTAGAGCGATAGCGTGACGGTAGTGTGTTGGCCTAGTAATCGAAAGGTAGCAGGATCGACTCCCCAAACGGATGAAAATTTTCTTTCGTTTTTTTTCTTTTTTTCTTAAGCTAACATTGGAAGTAAGGAGTTAAAAATAAAAACAAGAAGAATATAAGGGTAATAAGAGTCGATAGTTGGGCTATTCAGCGGTACAGTTAACAGCGCGATCATACGAGAAGCTTATATGATACCAATGATGACGATCAAAATGATTGAGTCGTGAAATAGAGCTGAGAAAGGTCGAGTGAAGTAAGCTAAGCTGAGGAATTTATTTGGGGCAGAGATTGAAACAATTTGGAGTTATTTTTAGATTCTTTTAGTGGAAACTGTTTATAAAGGTGAATTCAAAAATCTATAAATAAAATAAATTAATAAATAAAAATAAATAAAAGGAGTCAGTCGCATTCAGTCAAACCGCTCGGACGTATTTTTAATTGCTCCAAAACTTAAACTAAATAAATTTCTTTCGCGTGTGCTTGCTTTCATTTAATTGCAAAAAGCTTTCCCGGACCTATCCCAAACATTATCAGAACAAAAACAAATCAAACCCATTGCACTGCCATAAGTTCACTGCGCTACTTAATCATCAACTCTAGAGCGGTGTCGTCAAGCAAATAAACAAGCAAAATAAAAAAAATAAAAAGTGCGGATTAAGCAGTTGCAAGTTCGTTGCCATAAGTTCACTGCGCTACTTAATCAACAACTCTAGAGCGGTGTCGTCAAGCAAATAAACAAGCAAAATAAAAAAAATAAAAAGTGCGGATTAAGCAGTTGCAAGTTCGTTGTGTCAAAAAAAAAAAAAAAAAAAAAAAAAATTTTGTGCTATATTGAAATGTCGTGCGGAAATAAAAATTGCACAATTGTAGACAAAAATGCACCCATTGTTACCTGCAATGGGCTTTGTAACAACTTTTTTCATGGTGTATGTGTGGGCTTATCTAAGAGGAGCCTTAACTACTTAGAAGACTACGCAGCAAACTTTATGTTCTTCTGTGATGAATGTAGACAGATATCTCTGTCACACATAATGCTCGCGATTAAGTGTTTAAGTGACTCTCTCGGTTCTTTACAACAGGAAAACAAGCAGTTTTTCAATAAAACTTGTTGTAAAATTGACAATGCAGTACATTCCACTGTAGAGGCTAATAATGCTTTGGAGCCCTACATGAAATATACTCAAACAAATTTGTTAAGCATGTCAAAAAGCATAAATTTGCTCATTGAATCAGTGCGAGCAAACAATAACAATTCCGCGTTGTGTGATTTAAAAAAAGACATTACGCAAGTAATGAAAAAAACAGACTCCATAACAAAAATACAGGAAGATATTGCATATCTTCGAAATGATCTAGACATTATTCAGCAATCAGCTTCTCCTAAACCTTTGCCCTCGTCCCAGATGTCCGATCCACTTTTAGAATTTCTGAGCAACCAGATAATTGTCATAAGTGAGCATATGTGTACATTCCGTTCGACGCTTGCAGATATATCGGATGCCGTCAGGTCCTTACCCAAAGATCTCGGAACATTCCCGGAATCAATCCAAACTAGTTCCTACCAAAACTCATCATCCATCTTTGATGAAATTAGGGAAGTCTCCTTGCGTTCGCCCACAATTGGTTCACCACCGGTATCCGCTTCCCGTGCGCAAACTCAGAATCCTCTATATGTACAACAACCAACGCCTCCGTCGGCCAGTGCTGCACTGGAAAAGATTTCAAAATTCGGTACAAGTTGGACTGTTTCTGAGTGGCAAAGCAGACTGGCAAAGCTGAATACGGGGAATCAGTTGCAATATACAGTATTTTATATAAAAGGAACTCCACAGTTGGCAGATACTACATGGATACATGATTTTTTCCGAAGAAAATACAGCATCTATTTGAAAGACTGTAAGAAGATAAAACCGTGCTGCTTCAAAATCGAAATGCCTGCAAAATACGTATGGCTGTTTCAGTCGTATAATAACAAAGGTGTTAAGCTGGAATCGATGTACTTGTCAGTCTGGAAGGACAATAAAAAACCAAAACAACACACCTCAGATCTTAATTGGAGCTTTAAAACAAAAACGTTTCCATCTTTCAGTCCGCAACTAAACTACACTCCATATAACTCACAACCGAACCAGAATAGTCAAATATCCCAACACACACATAACACAACGCCAAAAATTGTAAACAAACACCAAACCAACCCAATTAACTATCCGCCTGTTAACACAAAGCCAATATTTGTAAAAAAATACCAAACCAACCCACAATCAGAAACCATTCAGAATAACAAGATTACCCAACATAAAACAATGCCAAATACCAAAATGCCTTCTAACCCCAATGTTAGGTATAATTCTAACCATCAATCTTCTTTTAAGTCTAATTCCAATTCACACTTAAACTCTAACTCTAAGTTAAATTTATATACTAATTATGATTCCAACATTTATAATTCTAAGTCTTATTCTCATGCTAAGAAATCTTTATATAAAGAAACTCCTACTTTACCTCATCCAAACAACACACCTTCAAACAATAAATTACCTAATATCACTCGGCAGGTCAATCATACAAAAAAGGAAAAATCTTCTAACTCGAATCGAGCGAATCAATCACTTCAGCCTTCTAACCCAAAACGAGTCTCGTTCAATCTTAATCCTAACTTTGACACTCCGTCAGATAAAAATGAGAGTAACATACTCCACACACTGTATCCTAACTTCGTTCATTCCCACACTATTAACCCATCTCCTTCTGTTCCATCTCCTTCTGTTTCATCTCCTTCTGTTCCATCTCCTTCTGTTCCTTCTCCTTTTGTTCCATCTCCTTCTGTTCCTTCTCATTCTGCTCCAGTCACTAATATAGCCCCTAACCAACCTGGCAGCCCCACTTCTTTCATCGACCCTCTTCAACCACCTAGAGTGAGACTTACTTTGAACTCTTGTGCTGACAATGAGAGCAGATATGCCCTTTCTCGCCTTAGAGAGAACAGCGTCTACAACAATGTGCGCCTGTATCTTGCTTACATGTATAAGGCACCGGTCTCCACCTGTATAGAGGGCAAAACCAAGACAAACCTCAAAGTCTTGATACAGCAAGAAGGTTTACCTACCGATGTCGATGAATTGCGCAATTTATTCACTAGTTTCCATGAGCAACTCGGATTGACGATCCACCAAGTCAAAGAAGACCTTGACACATATGGTGCTCATGTAAGGTCAAAACATGTCTCTTACCTTCAAAAGTCCCGTAAAGAGCAGCAGCAATATTATTCCTAACCAGCTTACTCATAATCAAATCTCTATGTCTAAAAACAATAGCTTACAAATTGCACAAAATCAAACTCCTTTTTCCAGCCCAATACATATCTCTTCGCATGAAATAACACCAAACTCTGCTAGTGCTCCTCTTTATTACCCTAGCGCAACCCCTGTATCTCAAAACCAGCCCAACCCACCAATGAGCTCCCTAAAAATAAATATATTCTATCACAACTGTGGTGGTATGAGAGGGAAATTAAATAAACTGTTCATAGAAGGAAAATCCACTAACTTCAATGTGTTTGTTTTCACTGAAACCTGGTTGAACAACACTTTTAAGAATGAGGAAATATTGGATAGTAGTTGGACAGTTTTCCGAAATGATCGGGATTACTTAAAAACTGGCCTTTCTCGTGGAGGGGGCGTTCTAATCGCAACAAGCAACTCCATTCCTTCTGAAATTGTCGAAACCACCCCCTGCCAATTTTTCGAACACCAAATAATCAGAATGTGTTTACAAAGCAATCTCTTCATATATATTTGTGTCTTTTATATTCCTCCAGGTGCAACAGAAAATGCATACAACGTATTAAGTGAATCTATTTCATCGTTAATGATGACCTTGAATGAAGAAGATAAGGTTATAATATTTGGTGACTTTAATCGTCCAAATGTTTCCTTTGAAATTGATGAAAATGACAACTGTCTTCTTCCAGTTAACCTTTCAAGCCCGATTGATTTTACCTTATTTAGTACGTTTTATAATAATGATTTGCAGCAAGTTGCACCCCGCCCAAATCAGAATGGCAAGTGGTTAGACTTAGTCTTCACAAACTCCTATGATGAAGTCAAAGTGGGTCAGACTTGTGAGGCTGAACATATTTTCTCCAATACAATTCACCACACAGCCTTAACAGTTGAGTTGTCAACGAATAATATAACTTATTCCCTTTCGTTCAACAACTCAATTGTGTACGATTTTCATAACGCAGATTACACAAATATAGCAATTGATATGAGCACTTGGAACTGGATGGAACTTGAGACTATGGGCTTGGACAGTGCTGTATTGCTTTTTTACCAGCGTGTTTTTCATATAATTGATAGGCACGTCCCCAAAATTAAGAAAAGGGACAAATTTTCAGAACCCTGGCTGGATAGAAATCTTAGGCAT
This sequence comes from Pherbina coryleti, assembly GCA_943735915.1. Lineage (NCBI taxonomy): Eukaryota > Metazoa > Arthropoda > Insecta > Diptera > Sciomyzidae > Pherbina > Pherbina coryleti. The sequence goes on from OX030948.1 coordinate 25,020,755, forward strand.
CTAAGAAATCAAAGAAATAAGCTTCACAAAATCATTAGAAGCTCCCACAATGTTAGTGATGAAGAAAAGATCAGATATGAAGAACTATCCAAAGAGTTCTCCATCAAGTCAAATGTAGCGTATAAATCTTACACAAATATAATTGGTGAGAATATTATTAAAGATCCAAAAAAATTTTTCGATTTCGTTAATATTAAGCGAAAATCCTATGGTTACCCCACGTCTATGTTCAAAGGTAACGTGGTTTCTTCCAACCCTCAAATGATCTGTAACCTCTTTGCTGATCATTTTAAAGAAGTATTTTGTGTTCCTTCAAATTGGACTCTATCGCAGTCTCCCTCTCCAAACACATCACCCTTAATTTACAACCTCAGTCTTTCTCTGGAGGAAATACATAAAGCCATCATTAATCTTGATTCAAACAAGTCTCCTGGCCCCGACCAAATACCTCCCTGCCTATTAGTTCAATGCGTAGATCAATTTATCAGGCCGCTTCATATCATCTTTAACAAATCCTTGGTTCTAGGTACCTTTCCATCGTACTGGAAATCTTCCCATCTCACACCTATATATAAAAAAGGTGATAAAAGGTGTATTGAAAATTATAGGGGTATTGCCATATTGTCTGCTATACCAAAACTTTTTGAAAAACTCATTTGTGAAAAGCTTACAGGTCTAGTCAATCCATTACTTAACGAACCTCAGCATGGTTTTCGTAAGGGCAGATCAACCACGTCAAATCTTGCAATCTTAGTCTCGCATGTGCTTACCGAAATGGAAAAAGGACATCAGGTCGACGCGGTCTATACAGACTTCAGTAAAGCCTTTGATCGTGTTGATCATCACATCTTAGTTCTCAAATTACAGAAGTTTGGTATATCCGGTTTGGTACTTAATTGGCTCAAATCTTACCTATGCGGAAGGTCTCAATATGTGAAGTTCCAAGGTATATTGTCTAAGAAAATATCTGTCTCTTCTGGTGTTCCTCAGGGCAGTCATCTCGGTCCACTCCTCTTCAATATATTTATCTCTGACTTGTCTGAAGTACTAATTGACATCCCGCATCTCATGTACGCAGATGATCTTAAAATGTACCACATCATTAAGTCCGAAGCTGATGCCAATTTCTTACAGTCGAAACTAAATGCTTTGGAACAATGGTGCAATCTAAACAGGCTCTATCTCAATGTAAGTAAATGTAACGTTATAAGTTTTTCCCGGAAGGTTCTGGTAGAGAATAACCGCTACTTTCTGAATAGCATTGAAATTTGCAGGGTAAATCATATCGTAGATCTTGGCGTTATCCTGGACAACAAGCTACGCTTTAATCTTCATTACGATAAAACTTTATCTAGAGCTAGTAAGCAACTCGGATTCATAAAAAGGCGTGCAAAAGAATTCAGGAATGTGTGGGTAACAAAGACCCTTTATTGTACATTAGTGCGACCATTACTTGAATATGCCTGCATAATCTGGGATCCTGCCTTTGAGTCACATAGCTCTAGATTCGAATCTATACAAAAACAATTTTTGCTATTTGCACTAAGAGACTCTTATGACCCTCGCGACTTCAGTAACCTGACACCATACGAACACAGACTAGGCCTTTTGAATATGATGCCTTTATCATCAAGAAGAATCTTATTAAGCTCGTGCTTCACATTTGATGTCATAACTGGATTAATCGACATTGAATATATCTCGAGTAAGATTACATTTAATATTCCTGAAAGGCTAACTAGACATACAAGACTGTTAAACGAACACCAACACTGCACTGTTTATGCATACAATGAACCCATAAACAGATGTTGTAGAACATTCAATAATATATGCGCCTGCTATTCACCGTCCATGTCAAAATCCACATTTAAGTGTACCCTCTCCAAATATCTGTTTCCCACTTAACACTCAATAGTCCTGTGCTCTCCCTCTCTTGTCTCCACCTCTTCTTTTGACATGTTTAGAAAATATGTCAGTGGTGTGGGCGGCTCACGCCCACACTACGAATTACCTTCAATCACCAAAAACAAGGAAAGGAGAAAAAAAAAAAAAAAAAAAAAAAAAAAAAAAAAAAAAAAACCTGTTAGCATAAGTCATAATAAAATAAAACTGTTAGTATAAGGTTAAGTTAGTATGTAAGAAAAGTGCCTTGTTTGGCTAAATAAATAAATAAAAAATAAAAAATTAAATTAATAAGGAGTTTATTGCAGTTTCATTTATGAATAAAAGTATTGGAATCGTATTTATAGAGGAAAACGCAGTCATCTTATGTATATTGGAGAGTCCAAGTGCAAGGTAGGAAGTCTAAGAGAAAACCCCAGGACATAGATAAAGACAAAAACTGTCTATAACGTCTAAATTTTCTTTATAGATACAATACTACGTCCTGAGGTTTTCCCATTAAGTGGAAACTATTAAATTTGTGCTTTTCCGCGTGGCTATATCGTTAATACGTATCGTGAGCACACGTATACAACCGCACAGCTTAAATGCAGCTTTGGCCCAACGTTTAGCAAGAGTCGCGGTAGACCAGTGGTTAAGACATCGGCATATTACGCGACAGTCCCGGGATCGAATCCCGATCGAGTATACATATTTTTTTGTTTTAGTTATTTTTTTAATCAAAACAAATAAAAATCATATTTTTTTATTAATTGCGATGTCAGATTCCGCCCTGACGCAATTTTAACTATTTACTAATTTACCTTATAACTAATTTTTTTTATATACATATTTTTATAAGAATATCATTTATTAGTATAAAAATACTAATAGTATAAAGATATATAACATTATTACGAGTATTTAAAATTATAATTTTTAACAGAACTCTATTGAATTAATGGTGTATTGGTTACACACATACAATTTTATTTTTCGGCGGTTTATTATAATGTTATTCAAATATTTTATTTTACTTTGTGGAACTAAGGATTTCAAACATTAGTGCATAAGTTCTTTTGGATTTTCATACATATATTTTATTTTGAATTTGTGATCCTTGGTCAGCAATCGATTGTTTACGTGAGGAGTAATAGGGTTAGGAGCTATATGTCCAATTATGAATTAAATTGAATGTTTTTGTAAATTTGAACCAAAATCTACCAATTTACTCTGAAGAGGTAATTTGTAGTTAAGGAGTTAATTTGTAATAAAATTCATAGATTTTGTATATTTAAAAATTGAATTTTCAATAAAAATCGCTACGGTTTCCAGGGATCGCGATAACTGAAACCGGTCGGAATTGGGTGCATCGCGTGGCGCCCAAAAATAACAACAACAAATATACCCACGGCCTTATCCACTAAGTCAGCCAAACTCGATTTCGACAAGCGAGAGATTTTGCGCGTAACAAACTAAAATAAAAAAAAAATTCTTATCGTCATGATTTCAGTGTGGCAACCAGAGAACTGCACAAGCCAACTTGAAGTTCAAGCAACTTCAAGAATTCAAAGCAATTGAATTTATCCATACTTGAAAAACCAAGCTTTAGCCTGCTTACAAAAATAGCAAACATATACAGTGTTGCGCAAAACAATAGCAACAAAATCAGTGCGCTGCTACAAAATCTTGTATCTTTTTTAATATTGGGGATACACAAAAATTATTAAAGGAACCAAAGCATATATTCATACATCATATAAGAAACAAATCATATTCAAATTTGGTTTTGTTTTCTTTATTAAATTTAAAATTAATGTGACTATATTCAATTTGTCTGAGTGCAAAACAATAGCAACATAATTAATATTTGGTGTAAGACTCATTATTCTTGAATACCGCTGCACATTTGCGCGGCATCGACTCTATTAAATTAGATATAGTGGTATTAGGTATTTGTCCCCACTTAAGTTTCAAGGCTTCACACAGTGCAGTTTTATTGGAAAACCTTCGACCAGAAACTCTTTTCTTCAAAATCCCAAAAGGATTTTATATGGGATTCAAGTCTGGTGATTGTGCCGGCCAATCAAGGACTTGAATCCCATTGTCTCTAATGTAATTTTTGATGAGCTTTGAAGTGTGCTTCGGGTCGTTGACGTGCTAAAACGTACACTGAAGCGGCATATTCCACTTTGCATATGGTAGCATCTTGCTTTCTAAAATGTCTTTATATACAAATCGATCCATAATACCATCGATTTTATGAAATGGTCCGACTCCATCATAGGAAAAACAAGTCCAGACCGTAATACCACCGGCTCCATGCTTAAAATTTATTTTGCAGTTTCGGGCTTCAAGTCGTGTACTTGGGCGGCGCAATACCGTGGACATCACATTTGAATTAATCAAGTTGAACTTTGATTCATCGCTAAACAAAACGGTTTTCCATTTTTTAACGGTCCAATTTAGGTTCTCTTTTGCAAAACTGAGTATAAAAAACAATAAATTGCAACTCGTTGTCAAAATTTCAGACTAAATTGTTTAAATTATAACACCTCAACTTGTTTGTTAAGTTGAGCTGCAAGCAAAGGTTTCTTTGCTGGTCTGTAACTCCTTAAATTTTCCTTAACGGCTCTTCTGCGAATAGTGCTGTGATGTATATCTAAACCAAGTGTCCGAACAACTTCTTTGGAGGTGGCAAATGGATTTCGCTTAAACACGCCACAAATGTTACTGTCATCACGCAGCGATGTTTTCCGCGGGCGCCCTCCTGAATATACCGTTGTTACGTCTTTTGTGATGTTATACTTTTGTATTAATCTACAAACTATTGACCGATTAATATTAAAATGCTTCGCGACAGATATTTGCGATTTTCCCATATTATATTCGGAAATAATTTGTAATTTTAGAGTTTTACAGTATTTATCACTTGCCATTATAAATGGAACAGTCAATAGTACAATTAGGACAAAAACAAATCTAAGCTTAAATGTTTATGACTCACAAGCAACATGGGCTTTACAATAAAATAACTTTTACCGTTGTTTTTTGGAACTTCTGTTCTCTTTTTACATTTTTTAAGTTTTGTTGCTTTTGTTTTGCACTCAAACAAATTGAATGTAGTCACATTAATATTAAATTTAATAAAAAAAACAAAACCAAATTTGAATATGATTTGTTTTTTATATGATGTATGAATATGTGCTTTGGTTCCTATAATAATTTTAGTGTGCTCCCAATATTAAAAAATATACACGATTTTGTAACAGCGCACTTATTTTGTTGCTATTATTTTGCGCAACACTGTACAAGTCATATCCCTGCTTTTTCGTTGACTTGACTTGTTATGACTTACTTTGTCGTGTCTGAACGTTGAAAAGCTTGAAACGATCGGCAAAAACTTGTAAGCTCACAAGTATCCAATTATTTCAAGTATCCACATTAATTCAAGAATCCAAATAATTCAATGGTGTGATGGAAAAACTTTAGCGTATTAAGAATATTTAGGGCTCTATAGATTTCGTGATTAGCAGTTTTATGGGATAGCTGATTTCAAATCCGATGTCTTTATAAAATTTTAAATTTAATTTGGCTGATAGGGTTGCCACCTAATTTTTTTTTATTTTTACGAATTCGATTCTGGGGTGAACACTAGGTATAAATGGGTCGCTGAATCCGAATCCGTTGTCAGAATTTCAATATTATGAAATTTTTAACCCTATAGGGTTACCACCTAAAAATATGCTTTTTTAAGAGTTTTAAACATTATCCCACAGTTTTAGGGCGTCGCTGATTTCGAATCTGATGTCAGAATTTTAAAATTCAAGATGTCTGATAGGGTTGCCACCTAATTTTTTTGTTATTTTTACGAATTCGATGCTGGGGCGAACACTAGGTTTTTAAAAAAGCATATTTTTAGGTGGCAACCCTATAGGGTTAAAAATTTCATAATTTTGAAATTATGACCACGGATTCGGATTCAGCGACCCATTTTTACCTAGTGTTTGCCCCAGCATCGAATTCATAAAAATAAAAAAAATTAGGTGGCAATCCTATCAGCCATCTTAAATTTTAAAACTCTGACATTGGATTCGAAATCAGCTACCCCCTAAAACTGCTAAACACGAAATCTTTAGAACCCTAAATATTCTTCATACGCTAAAGTTTTTCTTACACCTCATTGAATTATTTGGATACTTGAATTAATTGGATACTTGCTTTTAATTTCAAGCTTTTCAAGCTTTTTGCCGAACACATCAAGTTTTTCCTTTACTTGGTACTTCGTGTCGTTCGCTTGTAAGCTAGCGTAGTTGTAAGTCACAAGCTGACGTGGGCTTACTTATATTCAAGTACAAGCTTTAATTGATTGAAAATTATCAAGTTCAAGCAAGCTGGTACTCATGTTTATGGCAAGAACTTGAAATAGGTTTCAAGTAGGCTTATGCAGTTCTCTGGTGGCAACCACATAATGCAGTAAAAATGCTGCAATTATGAAAAAACGTTGCATGGAATTTGAACTCTGTGACAACTGGCGTAACGGTTAATTTTAAGGAATGAAAATGAAGGTGAGGTCTTCGGGCACATAATTAAAAAAAAAAAAAAAATTAAAGGCGTCATGAGGCTGCTCAGGGAACCGCATAATGTGACGCATATGCATCACTTTTTCTGGATTAATTGCATGTAGCTAAGGAAAAGTTAATGCACCAAGGAAAAGCACAACCAATGGAGAAGCAAATAAAAAAAAACAAAGGCAACAACACCAACACCATCTCTTCTCTAGTTAGTTATGATTTCAACAGTTTTTTGTCGTGGCAACCAATATTTCTCACTAACAACAAAATAACACAATGAAACCGGGCTTTGAAACCGGAAAAGGACTATGGCGTGAATTTGGATATGGACAAAAATTAAGAAACACCTAAAACGCACCTTTCAAAACTGGGAAAGGGATTCGGTATATTTGATTATGTCAAGAATTTGGTTATTGATTAAAATAAGTGAAATACATGAACATGGAATAGAAGCATAAAGAAACACCGTCACGTCAAAACCTACGAGTGACGTCAAAACTCTTTGCGTAACAAAAGTGCGAAAGAAACAAAAGAAAAGCTCAATAAATATTATGGTGAATCTGCTTTGTCGTATGCAACTGTAAAGGATTGAATTCCATAGTTCAAAAGAGGTCGAATCAGCACTAAAGATGAATATGCCGCGAGAGCACCAAAAACAGTGACCACTCCAGAATATATTGGAAAAATCCACAATTTCGTATTAGCCTATCCGGAAGTGAAAGTGTGAAATTAGATTTCTATTCCAAAAGCATATTGAGCTTAACATTATTTTTGTTGTTTTCTAAATCTGTAAGTATATTTTGTAGACAGAAAGAATGAATTTTAGTCAACTGAACCAATTGAGCCAATTGTGTCGATTGAGCCAACTGAAACACAAGCTACCCAATATTGCTTTTAAGAATACGTTTGGTAGTTCATTTACTATTTATTACTCAGCTATGCCCCTGAAATTTATGTATATATAATTCAACTTAACCCATTGAGTCAATTGAGCCAACTGATCCACCTCACATTCAATAATGCTTTAGAAATAAATTAATTATTTTGGAAAAGAATCGAATTACCCAAGAAATTAAAAGTAGGCCAACTGCGCCATAGAGCCAATTAAGCTTAATCAGTAACAAACATTTCAGTATTGCTTTAGATAACTAGGTCGTAGCAGTCGCTTAGCAAACACTTACGCGTTTGCTAGCTAGCCACATAAATTGGTACTTTGTGGAGGCAATTTAGTTGAGTTGCTAGCTCCAATAGATTTTTCTAAAAACTATATAAGCAAAGATATTAAATAGGTTTTGTTATTTCAATTAAATGAGGATTCTACTTTTTGTCGATAAAATTACCAGATCTCAAACAAAATGTACCGACAGTTTACCGTTTACATACAATTTGGCCACAAGTAACAAATGGTAACATTGATGTCACAAATGCGGTAAATGTGCGTCAAACGTGATCAACTGCCACCCCAGAGGTCCCGGGTTTGAATCCCAGCTAGGCCATGATCCTACGCTTTGACCTTTCGCGTTTGCAATTTTTTTTCATTAAGTAATCAGCTGAAATTGAAAACTCATCAATATTTACGAATTGGAGTCGTAGTTTGTGGATGAGATTGCCTTATTACTTGAATTGAATTGATTGCCCCTTCGCTCACACATCTACCACCCCATTTCGAACCAAAGCAGACTTGACTGAATAGGTATTACACCTAAAAACCTTGGTTCAAAGCTTAAAAAAAAATGATAAGGTTATGTATGTTATCCATTATGTGTGTCAAATTAAGTTAATTAAACAATACAATAGAAAGCTTACGTTTTATTATAAAATTGACGTTATTAATGCTATAGAACTTACAAAAAATAATAACTTTACATTAGGAAATAATTGTGTACATACTAAAATAATCAAAAATTATAAATAAAATCATAATATATATCAATCAATACAAGTACAAGTTAGTAACCTGTTCAATAATGCATTATCTACATTAGCGAAGATTGTCAAAAAAATATTCAATAATAATGGATATATTGGATTACAGGGGGTGCCGAATTAGTCAGGGGCCGGATTTCCGGGGGTCCAGTGTAAAAAAAGATGAACGCTGATTGTTGATTAAAAATTTGATTTGTAGACAGTTCTTCTAATGATACTCTTAATAAACATTAAACATCTCTATTCAAATGCTGAGTGCTCCCTCTTGATGCTTCTGAATATACGAAACCATCTAGTGCAGTTTTAATGAACTAAATGTTGACAATATTTAAAAATATTTCTAAGTCTATATTTCAATCCATGTCGCGATCAATATCATAATATCCTAGATCCTAGGACCTACAAATTATAATAACGTGATATTGATCGCAACATGGATAAGAATGGAGGCTTGGAATTATTTTCAAATATTGTCGAAAAAAATCATTTTATTAAAACTGCTAAAGACGATTTTATAACATTTATTGGTTTTTTTTGTTAATTATTTGAATTTAAATCTATTGGTGTTTTCGTTTCTACAAAAAAATGTTGCCCTACCACAGTGCAACATTTTTCAAGTGTTGCACTCAACCCTCAAAAAGTGCAGGTTTTGAACACAAAACACTACCCTGCTTACTCAATCAGCTGATATATTTGTGTGCGCCAAAAATAAAAAATTTGCTTTATTAAAAATATTATTTAAGTGTCAAATCATGAATGCATATATTTAACCTTGTCTAACACACACATTTCATAATATTTTCGTTTAAAGCAATCAGCTAATTTTCAGGGCAACATTCTCCCCTCAAAAAGTTTCGCAGGGCAAGAAATGTGCCTTTTTTGCCCTATATAAATGCTACATTTTAAGAAACGAACACAGATGTTTTCACCCGTTTGCACTTATTTAACAATCGAACACGAAAAAAGAAGAGGGCAATGAAAAAGTAACATTTTTTGGTAGAAACGACAACACCATAAGTTATAGTCATGAATTGATAGAATCTGATAATGGTTTGATGAGTTGGTGTTAAAATCAGCACATTCTTAGGGGAAGCAATGAAAGCTAATAAGCCTACCAGTCACCAAATAATGAAAAATTAAAAAAAAAAGCAAATTTCTTTTATTTTACAGGGTTTACCAACACATGCAAATAAAAACATTAAACAATTTAATTTTAACGTATTTGCATCCATTTACAAGCTTCAGCATAGCAGTTATTTATTTTAGTTAGTAATAAACAGCTGTTGCAGCGAACAACATTTGCCTTAATGTTTTTGTTGTTGTTGTTGTTCCATGCTGTTCGGTTATTTATAGCGAGCGAGCGAAGCGAACGACGGATACATGCAGAAGCAGGCAAGCAACAAACTGAATTAAACGAATATGTATCAAGCAAAAAAAGATATGGAAATATTTTTTTCCATAAATTTCTAAACTAAACAGAATTTCCAAATTTGGGCTTCGCCCGCACCTAATTTAAGATCAGTAGAACAGTTTAGAAAAAGAAATATTAAAATCGTTCAACCCATTTCAGAATTCTGCTCCTTTAAACATTCTTCATGCAAGTTGTTCCATGGAGCTTTGCTCGCTTCGCTCGCTCGCTCCAATAAATACTTTTCAGATCAGTAAAGCCCTAGAAATAAATAAATGAGCCAATTGAGTCAATTGTGTCAATTAACCCAATTGAGCAACTAGCGGTTAAATATTGCTTTAGATATAAAATTTATTATTTTTCAAATCAGTTGTGCCCGAAAAGTCATTTTTCGATTCATTCGTGCTCATTAGTTTTATAAATGAGCCAATTGAGTCAATTAAGCCAATGAGCAGATAGCGGCTCAGTATTGCTTTAGATAAAAAATTTTTTGTTTTTTAAATCAGTTGTCCCCCACTAGTAAAAAAATGCTCCAAATCCACCAATTGAGTCAATGAAACCAACTGAGGCACACGCTGTAGAATATTGCTTTAGATAGAAAATTTATTATATTTCAAACCAGTCGTCAAAATTGAGTCAATTGAGCCAAGGGCACAAATAGTTGTTTAAAATAGCTATAGATAGAAAATAAATTATTTTTCAAATTGGTCGCATTAAAGAAATTAACAAATAAACCAACTAAGCGAATTGAGCCATGTGAGCCAGCAAAGCAACAAAAAAAAAAAAAAATGTAACTCTAGCCTCGTCACATCTTCACTTAATAACATATAATAAATTTAAGTTACTTTCACATAATCAGCTTAGGTGGACAGAATGTATGCATCTTAACAATATTATTTACCAAATAGAACCAATTGAGCCACCTAAGCTGTAAAATATGAGCTTAAATGATATATTTCAAAATTTGCTTAACAAATTAGGAGGGCAGGAAATATATTTTTAATAACGGAGCATATTAATTCGATTGAGCCATTTGAGCCAACTGAGCCATTAGTTGTTCAACATTGCTCTAGATGTAAATTTGAAAAGTTTTATCTACAAATTTGATAGGCAAAACGTATATTTTTAATAATAGAGTTGATGAAACCATCCGAGCCACTTGAGCCAATCGAGCCAACTGAGCCATTAGTTGGCCATCATTGCTCTAGATATAAATTTTAAAAGTTTCGCTTAATAATAGGAATTTGATAGGGGGTTTATTTTAAATAATAAAGCTAATTAAAACATCCAGCCAATTGAGCCAGTCGAGCCAACTGAGCCATAAGTTGATCATCATTCCTCTGAAAGTAAATTTAAAAATGTTCTTCTTCAAATTCGGTAGACAGCAAGTGTATTTTAAAAAAAAGAGCTAATAAAACCATCTTAGTCAATTGAGCCATTTGAACCAACTGAGCCAAAAGATGTTCTTTATTGATTTAGACGATATCTTCAAAAATTTCATCGACAAATTTGTTTGACAAAAAGAATGCTCATATTTTATGCAATCCAAGTTATGAAATCATCTGAGCCAATTGAGCCATTTTAGCCAAGTAAGCCACATAGTCAATTAAATTACAAAAATTGTCACACCAAAATAATCTGCTTGCCTGCACTTGTCAATATTTTTTAATTTTATGTTACAAAGTCTCTTTTTTTATATCCTTTTCTAGTATTCCTTTCATTATCTTTAAATCATTCAGCATTTCTCTCCATTTAATAACGTATTTTCAAGACTACGTTATACTTTTTTAAATCCTACTTATCTGCCTCTTTAATGCCATTTAATATCTAAGAATTACATTTTCTGAATTTTAATCTTGGAAACATTTTAGTTTCAAGGCCAAATCCTGGCGTTTTCTTACTCCCTTTACTTTGCGTGCCTTATCCACGTGCTGATGCTTTGTCCGTATCCACACAAACACACGCCCAATGGAAATGTCCTTTTTTCCCTCGGCCTAATTAAAAAAGGATACCCTTTTAAATATTTCATCTTTACCGTGTGGTGACAGAGCCGAATAAAGGAAAATTGCTTTTTATCCTTGAAGCATTCGCTGAAGATTTTATTATTATTATTATGATGATGATGTTCTTTTTCTTGTCTATTGTTGTTGTTGTTTTGGTTGTTTGGATTGTTGTTGTGGTTGATGATAAAAGAATTTGTGGTATTTTTACTTGTCATTGTGTGTGCATCGGTGCGTTCACTTTCTTGTAAATCTAATTATGTAATGATTGTTGAAAATGATATCAAGTGTCTGAGTATCTGAGTAAAGGGATAAGAAAGAGAAAAATAGCAACACGAGCTGGAGCCGAAAAATAGCAAATGAGAGAAAGACAATATTTATGTCACAAAAACAAGAAAAAAGGTTCGGTTAAAAGAACATTATGTACCAAAAGATAGCAAAAGAAATATTGAATGCAATAACATGCATTGCAGGTCAATCATTTTCATGTTAATTTTTTTTTTGTTATTTGCGTTTATCAAATTTTGCTCTTAATAAACAGTCTTTTATGAAATTCGTTTCTTCTTTAAGTTTTCATTTTTATGCGAAATTTACCAGCTTAAAACATAAAAATAATTAATTATGAACTCTTTTGACAAGAATTCTCGCCATTCACTCCAGTTTTTTTTAACTAGCCACAAATCTACAGTTGCCACCAACAAAATAGCTATCTTCTCTCATTAGATCCTTTGATATTTTTTCAAAAATACTTTTATAAAAACATTTTTTATAAACTGCTTCAACTCGCCAGTTTTGCTCACAAAGACAGTTTGCTCTGGCTCTGCTCACTTTTGTCGCAATCATCATAGTTTTTGGTATCTATTTCCCATTCTCCTTTCTTTTTTTTCTATCTTCAACAATTGCTTAATTGTTACGAGTTTAATTTTAAGTTTTCGCTTTTTTTGCTGTCTTGCATTTGTTAGTAGTTGGCATGTTTTCTCTTTTGACTGCATTTGGAATAAACAATTTTTTAACGCTCGTTACTGTTGACTTAAGTCCGTCTAGCAACAAAACATCCCCCCATTCATTTTAGTTTTATATCTTTTTAGTCTTTATCACTTCCTCATGCTACATTTTCTAAGTTTTTCTCTTGGTATGCTTTGCCAACTTTTGCTACATTGTGAATAATATTAATTTGCTACTGGGGTGTACTACTCTAAGTTTTTTTTGTTTTTTTTTTTTTTTTTTTTTGTATTTTCTTGGCAAAGAAAAGTTTTAACTTGCAATTGTTACTTTGGGAATTTTAGTTAGATTTGTTGTAGCACTTAATAAAATAAATAAATAACTTGTAACAATGTCCAGAGCTACTAAAACTTCTCAAACAAGTAATTACTCCAATTTTGTTGCATTCATTTATCATAAACACCACTTATAAATATTTATTGTCAAATGAAGTGACAAACACCCATCAGATTAATGTTCCAAATATCAGTGGATTAGCCGTTAACGTCTTAAATTTGCTTAGAAAGATCTCTTAGACCGCACTTATAGTCTGCGTCAAAGCTGAAGCTGAACACGGCAACCGCTGCTGGAAAACGCCTCATGTATAATCTTCTGGAAAAATAACATCAACATTAATGTTTTCCCATTCAAAGTTATCCCAATTAGATATAATTCTCTTATGTCAGCGCTTTTCCAATCCCCGAAACACTTCTGAAACTTATTCTTTGGAATAGTCTTGAACTCTTTCAGCCATTCACTTTTAATCTCATATTTGCTTGGAAAACGATTCACCTATGCTAATAACTGAGTGACCAGCACATAGATGATACTTTATAAAACTAAAATTTTACACTCCAGCATAGGCTGGAACTGCTTTGGAACGCAGAGAATTATGAACATAACGCCTCCGCTTTTTGTTTACACTCCATTTCATTAATTTTTTTATTTTTCAAACCGCGGGCTATACAGGGTGAGCCATTTAGTGGTTTTTTTTTAAATCATAGGTTATTTTGACACTGACAGCTGTATCCCGCTCAAAATCTTGACATACAGTCAGTATCATACCTCTGCGGAAAGAATTGAGCCGCTTTACGCTTAAACAACGTTGGGAAATATTGGAAACTTATTTCCAAAGTGAGTGCTGTGTGGACCAAACAGTGCGTTATTTGAAAAGAATTTGATTTGGGCGAAAAATCATCTTTTCTGACGAGGCGCATTTTCATCTCGGCGGCTACGTCAACAAACAAAATTGTAGCATCTGAGGCTCGGAAAACTCGCACTTTATTGTCGAGAAGCCGCTGCATCCACAGAGAGTGGATCATTGGACCATTTTTCTTCGAAAATGAGACTGGAAACAACGTTTCGGTCAACAACAGGCTTGTAATTCCTTATTATTGAAAACGCAGACACCTGCCGTATATGCTTAATTTCACGTTGCCCCATGACAATGTGGTCGATGTTCATGGAATTAATTCTCAGGAAATAAATCTTCAGGACGTATGTGCCATGCAAATATACGACGCCCATCATACCTTACCTGGGCGTCACTTCCATGACTTCAGACCCGACCAACCCTCTGTCATAGTAGTTTCAACACCGGTTACACGCCATACTTAAGTGTACATTTAAATTAATAAATATACTGTTTGGATAGCAACCAATGCTGGAACGCAACAGTACCAATTATGGATGATTAGTTGGGTCACCATCCACATTTATTGGTGAAAATCGAGACACATTTAACATTTCTGACAATGTAGAGCACTGCCACCCGGTTAATTAGCGCAACTACACGCCGATCACAGACCTGTCCGCGACTACTACAGCCAGCACGATACTCCCCGAAAGGCCAGTCCTGTGATGGTCTCGCCAGGCAAAGCGATTTGCCTCGAGGCGCACCAATACACAACGACACATCTGCATTCATCACCCATGACTGTGAAGGAAAAAGCCATCACTATTGGACGTGCTACAGAGTAGACCACATCGCTTATGACTGTGTGTGACACATGGCAACTACTATTTGCACCTTTTCAAACTGGCACTCCGATACTACTAAGATATACTTTTCACCTGAGAGTACGCAATTCGAACACCTTTTTATACACCAAATTATGCATCATATAAAACATCGTTTTATCAGTCTTTTGAAGACTATCCAGAGACCACAATGCCAATGTGCCGGTGGAAATTGTGACAGTTCGTCTGTCGAGCATAACGACTATCGCCGTGCTAACAAATTTTAAGGATCATTGCAATTCCTTCTTAGGCATACCCTACCATTGATCTAGTCAAGTGGTCCACCTACTCCCCAGATTGGGTGACCAACTCGCGGATCTGGGTAGTCCCTCTACATTTACACAGGATAAGGCGAAACCATTGCCTTCGACAACTTTTCTTTATCCTGGCTTTGGACAGGCTGCTCGTGAGAACAGGTGGAGATGGTCAGCGGTGGACGGTTACAGAGCCATGTTAACCGACTTTTTTACTGAAATTGGAGACATGAGTTTGGACGATTTCCGGTTCATGCAGGATGGCGCGCCATGCCGCAATCATATTTGCCCACCAAATTCCCAAATCGTGTTATCAACCTTCTTGGCGATATCAATTGGCCGCATCAGAGCTGCAATTTGACCCCTTTGGACTTTTTTTTTTTGTGGGGAAAATATCATAAGGGTCATATCTTCCCAGCAATCCGTGAGCTACAGCCCGAAACCATCAACTAGGTCTTGGAAAATTGGAGTGACTGAATGCACTACTTCGCAGGCAGCCGAGGCAGCCACTTGAACGACGTTGTGTTTCATAACACAGTGTGACGACTAAAAAAGCACAACCAAACTTTATAGAAATTCTTAAAGAGGGACATGTTGTGAGTCCATCGCACTTGGTCTGACCTCTCAATGTCGTCACAATTTTTTTTAATTCGTTTTTAAAGTTGAAGGGTTCGATTTTTGTTGCGCCGACGTTCATCGAATTTTTACAGCTATTTGCCTTGTTAGAAATGAAAAACAAATTCCACTTCTTTTCAGTAGAATTTCACGTAGAATAAGGCTGTATTTATCTTTTTCCCTAAGTCCATCCGTCTTTTCATGGATTACTTCCATCGCACCTCTGTTCGTATCACCGTCCGCGTATTAAGCTTATATAGTAACCATTTGTTCAAAAAGTAACTCTGAACTAAAGCGTTGTGTTTACACAAAAAAAAAAACAAACGAAGTTTTCAGTTGGGAAAAACGAATTTTTCAATTGCTGCAATTTAAAAATCACTCGTGTTTTTGACAAACGAACTTAATTTCCTACAACTAAATGACGCGTTTCTCACAACTGATTATTATTATTATTATTATTATTATTATTATTATTCTTTATTCAGTCTTTGGATAAATTCCTTACATACTAGACCATTATTCAATAACAATCCAATAGATACTTAAAACTACAGTAAAAACAAGCTGTTCACAAAATTTTTAAATATATCTTTAGAAACCGAAAATTCAAATAAACTATTTAGAGATAATTCATTATATAAAGATAAAGCCCTAGTTATTGGCTCATTTTTGGCATAATTAGTTCTGACTGGTTTAGTATAAAATAATTTAAAACGTCGCAGCTGCCTCGAAGGAACATTAAAAGTAATTAATTCAAGAAGAGCCGGGCAATCAATAATACCGGATATAATATCATAAATGAAAACTAAAGAGCTTAATTTTCTTCTTGTCTCAAGAGTTTTAAGACCCAATAACAAGCATCTTGCATTATATGAGGGCATAAAATTTGTAAATATAGGCCTTAATGCAAATTTTGAAAAAGATTTTTGAATTTTTTCTAAACGAAAAGAATGGGTGGCATAATATGGGTTCCATATTATTGCTGCATACTCTAATCTTGATCTTACAAATGAATTGTATAGACATTTGAAAGTGTGAGGATCCTCAAATTCAGAGCAATTCCTGCGAATAAACGCCAGCATAGAGTACGCTTTAGGAATAACAAAATTAAGATGATCAATAAAGGAGAGCTTTGAGTCAAAGATAACTCCCAGATCACGAATGGTATTTTCAGTCATTAAAAGTGACTCACCCAGGGAATAACTTGAATTGAAAACATTCATGGCCCTAAAAAAGGACATATGAAAACATTTTTGTATATTTAAAGGTAAACCATTGACAGTGCACCAGTTAAAAACATTATCGAGATCAGATTGCAACCCAATGACATCATCCAAACCGCAAACTTGATTAAAAATTTTGAGATCATCGGCATATAATAAAAATTTTGAGGAATTAAAACATTTACAAATGTCATTAATATATAAAATAAAAAATAAAGGCCCCAAAATACTTCCTTGTGGAACCCCTGACGTCGCCGTAAATATTTGTGAGTTCACATTATTAATAGAGACGTAGCACGAACGAGAGCTCAAGTAGGACTTAACCCATTTCAGAAGTGACGAGTGGAATCCAATCTTGGCAAGCTTGGCAAATAACAGATTATGTGACACCTTGTCAAAGGCTTTCGAGAAATCCGTATAAAGAACATCCACTTTATTGCCCAAAGCAACAGAGGAGATGCAGAACTCAGAGAAAACGGCCAGATTTGTAACAGTTGACTTGCCAGAAACAAAGCCATGTTGCTGGGGACAAATATAACGTTTTATCATGAAAAAAGCTTATCTTTGACAATGCTTTCAAAGAGTTTTGAAACGTTAGAGAGTTTAGAAATAGGCCTATAATTAGACACATCATTTTTTGAACCTGATTTGAAAACAGGGGTAATTGCTGTTAGTTTCCAACAGTCTAAAAAGGAACCCGAAGATAAAGATTCATTAAAAATCATACAAAGAGGTTCAGACAATGCAAGAGCTGGCAAGATGTTGGCCTCCAAGTCCCCTAACGTTTCTGGTTTGTTGGCGTAGACGAGCGACTTCACATATCCCCAAACAAAATAATCCAATGGTGTCAAATCACACGATCTTGGTGGCCAATTGACAGGTCCATTCCGCGAAATTATGCGCTCATCGAATGTTTCCTTCAATAAATCGATTGTGACGTGCGCTGTGTGGCATGTAGCGCCGTCTTGTTGGAACCACAACTCATCCACATTCATTTCGCCATCCAATTCGGGAACAAAATAGTCGGTTATCATGGCTCTATACCGGTCTCCATTAACGGTAACTGACTCTCCAGCATTATTTCGGAAGAAGTATGGCCCAATGACTCCACCAGCCCATAGAGCACACCAAACAGTCAGTTTTTGTGGATGTAATGGCGTCTAAAGGATCTCATGTGGATTCTCTTCACTCCAAATGCGGCAATTTTGCTTGTTGACGTGGCCATTCAACCAAAAATGAGCCTCATCACTGAACAAAATTTTTCGATGAAAATCAGCATCGAGATCAATCTCATTTTCGGCCCATACACCAAAATCACGACGCATTGCATGGTCTCGCGGCTTTAATTCTTGCACAAGCTGGATCTTGTAAGGTCGCAAGCCAAGATCTTTGCGCAAAATCTTCCATAAAGTTGATAGACAAAGCTCCAATTGCTGTGCACGGTGGCGAATCCATTCATTCGGGTCCTCTTCAACATTTTGCTCTACAGCGGCAATTGTTTCTTCGTTGCGCACTGTTTGACGTCTCTGCGGATGCGTATTATCACAAAGAGTAAACGTAGTGCGAAAACGACCCATGGTTAACCGAATTAATTGCTCTGATGGACGATTATGTCGACCATAAAATGGACGGAGCTTGCGGTAAACTTCGCGAACTGAACCATTATTTTCGAAATAAATTTGCACGATTTGCAAGCGTTGTTCTTTTGTCAACCTGTTCATGATGTAATGGCAAACCAAACTGAACATAAATGACATTAGAGTTGCCAGATTTGACCACCAAATGCCAGTTTTATCTCTATTCGAAAAACAAACCCCTAAAAAAAACACCCATTACTTTCAAATTGTCCTTCAAATTTTCTATGTACTACTGATACTGATTCTATCTATATATATAAAAAAATGTTGTCAAATCTGTTTGTGACGAGTGTTTGAGAGTTCGGCTGGGTAAACAAAAAATCTGCCGATACCATTTTGTAGGGTACGTTCTCTATATGGTTTTAAAAAAAAAATTGTTTGAAAATGTTTTGATTTGGTCGAGTTATATGTGTTTGAGTGAAGGGCTTTGGACCTATTGGAAATTTTTTTTTTTGCAAATTTGATTTTAATTGATATGAAAAGTAAATGTATGAATTTTATGCAGTTCCGGAATTCGGTGTTCTTCCTCAATTTACAAGAGCCGTTCCACAGTTAAAATTTTATGGGCGTTGAATGTGGGGCGTGGCACTTTTTCAGCAGACCAAATTTTCGGTATAACTTTCAAGCTATAAGTCACACATCAATGAAACTTCGTAGGAGCGTACTATTTAGTCGCGTCCTTCGACTAGAAAAATTTAGCAAGCATTGAAAAAGGGGGTGTGGCACCGCCCATACTATTCAAATTTATGATATTGAATAGCTTTGGAACTAAATGCCGTATAATAGTGAAATTCAGTATGGAGTTGCTAATTGGTGATATATTTCTACTATAAAACTGGGATGGGCTTTGGAAAATGGGGTGTGGCCCCGCCCATACACTTTAAATTTTTGATATCAGATAGCTTTGGAACTAAAAGTCGTATAACAACGAAATTCAGTATGGAATTACTATTGGGTGATATCCATCAACTAGAAAACTAAGACGTCATTGAACAAGGGGGTGTGGCTCCGCCCATACAAGCCAAATTTGCGATATCGAATAACTTTGGAATTATAAGTAGCATAGCCTCGAAATTTGGTTATCAATTTCAACGAGTCGTTCCATTTAGAGATAGAGATAGAGATAGAGATAGAGATAGAGATAGAGATAGAGATAGAGATAGAGATAGAGATAGAGATAGAGAAAGAGATAGAGATAGAGATAGAGATAGAGATAGAGATAGAGATAGAGATATAGATAGAGATAGAGATAGAGATAGAGATAGAGATAGAGATAGAGATAGAGATAGAGATAGAGATAGAGATAGAGATAGAGATAGAGATAGAGATAGAGATAGAGATAGAGATAGAGATAGAGATAGAGATAGAGATAGAGATAGAGATAGAGATAGAGATAGAGATAGAGATAGAGATAGAGATAGAGATAGAGATAGAGATAGAGATAGAGATAGAGATAGAGATAGAGATAGAGATAGAGATAGAGATAGAGATAGAGATAGAGATAGAGATAGAGATAGAGATAGAGATAGAGATAGAGATAGAGATAGAGATAGAGATAGAGATAGAGATAGAGATAGAGATAGAGATAGAGATAGAGATAGAGATAGAGATAGAGATAGAGATAGAGATAGAGATAGAGATAGAGATAGAGATAGAGATAGAGATAGAGATAGAGATAGAGATAGAGATAGAGATAGAGATAGAGATAGAGATAGAGATAGAGATAGAGATAGAGATAGAGATAGAGATAGAGATAGAGATAGAGATAGAGATAGAGATAGAGATAGAGATAGAGATAGAGATAGAGATAGAGATAGAGATAGAGATAGAGATAGAGATAGAGATAGAGATAGAGATAGAGATAGAGATAGAGATAGAGATAGAGATAGAGATAGAGATAGAGATAGAGATAGAGATAGAGATAGAGATAGAGATAGAGATAGAGATATGGATAGAGATAGAGATATGGATAGAGATAGAGATAGAGATAAAGATAGAGATAGAGATAGAGATAGAGATAGAGATAGAGATAGAGATAGAGATAGAGATAGAGATAGAGATAGAGATAGAGATAGAGATAGAGATAGAGATAGAGATAGAGATAGAGATAGAGATAGAGATAGAGATAGAGATAGAGATAGAGATAGAGATAGAGATAGAGATAGAGAAAGAGATAGAGATAGAGATAGAGATAGAGATAGAGATAGAGATAGAGATAGAGATAGAGATAGAGATAGAGATAGAGATAGAGATAGAGATAGAGATAGAGATAGAGATAGAGATAGAGATAGAGATAGAGATAGAGATTGAGATAGAGATAGAGATAGAAATAGAGATAGAGATAGAAAAAGAACTAGAAATAAAAATAGAAATAGAGATTGAGATTAAGATTGAGGTTGAGATTGAGATTGAGATTGAAATTGAGATTGAGATTGAGATTGAGATTGAGACTGAGTTTGAGATTCAGATATAGATAGATATCTTTTTTGCTACGACAGCAACGCGTCGGGTACCAGCTAGTCAGTTATAAACTGGATGTTATACAGACACCCTCATAACATGACGTTACCACGTCCATGTTTAACAGAAGGGCATATATTTTTTGGGTCCAATTCAGTATACTTCTTTCTCCATACTTTATTTCTACAATCGGGTCCAAAAAGGTTAAATTTTTTTCATTACTGAATATTACTTATGACCGAATGTCAATGTCGGGATTTTTAAATTTACGATTTTTTCACTTGTTAGTAGTTTAATTTTGGGAGTTCTTCCATTGTAACCAGAAGCTCTGAGCGTCTTCCGAACAGTTTCACTACTACCATGTATGCCGTGATATAACATACATATAGGCAGAAGTTCGAGGCTGTTTCTTGATTTTCCGTGCTATAAAGAACTCATCGCGAGTACTAAGTTTTTTTAGACTGCTTTATCGATGATCAACATATTTCTAAATACTATGAATATTTAGTCAAAATGCTTCTTTTTGAAGAACTGAAAGTCTCTTTAAGCGTTTTTCCTTCTTCACGCATTCTATAAATTATTTTTTTTATAGTACTGGGCGTACAAGATGCTGACGGACTTAAAAAAAAAACACATGATTTTTGCCAAAACTATCGTTTACTCTATCACATAGTCTCTTTTAACTCGATACAATTATTCCAACGATTTTCTAACGTTGCAATGCCCTTTGAGTAGTAAGATTTCTCAAGATCTGCGAAATATGCTCCTGTTTTCAATTCAACCAATTCATTCCTCGCAAATCTGCTTCCCTGGAGCCATCTTTTTAAGATTGGGAACAGATAATAGTCGCTGGTGGCCAAATTTGAAGTTCTAAGCTAAAATATGTGAGCTAGAGCATTGTCTTGCAAAAAAATTATTTTTTTCTTCGATAAATGGGGCGTTTGTTTGCGATTTAGTTCTTCAATCGGTCAAATAATTTACAGTAATAGTCACTGTTGATTGCTTTTTTTTTTTTTCTGAAATAGTCGATGAACAAAATGCCGCTTGAGTCCCAAAAAACAGAGGCCAACAGCTTTCCGGCCGTGTGTTGAGTCTTCGTTCTCTTTGGTGCACTTCCACTGGGATCTACCAACTCTTTTGTTGATTTCTTCGATTCTGGAGTATAGTGGTGGATCAATGGTCACTATTTTACGCAAAAAATCAGATTTGTTCAAACATATTTAAACATATTTGAAGTTTGAACACGTTCATGTTTTTAATTGATTGTTAACGAACGTGGCACCCATTTTGCAGTGAGCTTTCTCATACCCAAATGTTCATGTAAAATTCATGAAACCACCGGTCCACTTGATAAACCTGTAGCTGATTGTCACATGCTAAAGTGCCTTGATCTTTATATTATATTAATTGATTGCTTTCGTTATCGTGAGTCACAATACAGAAAAATGTATTTTTGGAGAATTGGCTCAATTTTTTATTTCTTGGTCACGACTGATTTTAAGAATACTTATCAGATATGTATACAAATGTAAAAAATAATTTTTAGAAAATTTGTTTTAGATTTAAAATATTTACTAACCTAAGAATTTTTATGATTTTAGATTTATAGTTTTTTAAAAATTTTCCGAAAATAATATTTCCTAAATTTCCTTCCCTCGACATTTAAATGAACGTCGGAGAGTTTTTCAAGAGTTCCAATTATTTCAACTTCGTCAAAAACAAACTCTCATCCACCATAGTAATATCAGTCGATCTAAAAGCAAATTTGAGTTGAACAGTTAAATTCAAATTTCACTCGCCATCGACCCTTCCACTGAATGCCACAGCAGCCATTCAATTATCCAGTACTTTGTTCAAAAATTCATCAGGAATTCATAAAAAAAAATATGCCTTCATATTAATGCACAGCAAATAAATCTGTTCTATGTACATGGACTTGCACTAACAGCGTTACTGTTCTTGTTGCTGCTGTTTTTGTTGTTTTTGACATGACCAGCACCAACAGTTTTTAGCTCCTTTCTCATCCAAAAATAAATCTGATGTTAATATTTATAAATTTTCGGAATAAATTTTATGAATCAAATACCATTCATAAATAATTCAAAGTAAAACTTAATTGAATTCAATTGAACAGCAACAGCAACAGCAGCAGCAGCAAAAACAGCAATGAGAGCTGCTGTTAAAATGCTGTCAATTAAAATAGATCTAATCGATTGAATGAATGAATAAAATCTTTGGGCATTTATATGAGCTGGAAATGGATGGAGATGAACATGGAGTACATGGCCAGCATAGCAACAGCAGCAATAACAGCAACAGCAGCAACTCAAGTGCCGGTCAAGTGATTTATTAATTGTAGATGAACATTAGATAAACATGCAAACGTTGTTGTTGTTGTTATTGAAGGTCCCTGATGCCTGATTAGTAGCGTTTGGTTCTGGCACACAATCATCGAACGCTCGGATGATTATTATCTATTAACTGTTTGTGAACGTTGCTTATTTAGGTAGGAATATGTTTAGATAGATCTATTATTTACTAAAATATTAGAGATGTGACGTTAGCGGAGGGCATATCATTTGGAGTTCATCGGCCTGCTGTGGCTGAATAACAAATTGGAATAATTTAGAACAGAGCTGTATGAGTTCTTTGAAATTATTTTTTACTCGTTAAACTGGCGCCGATTGGAAATTCTTTAGCCGGACCATGCACCTTATGCTTTTGAACAGTTGTTTTTTTTTTTTTGTCTGTTCATTAACAGTCGAGTATGCTGTAAACCTGAAAATATCAGCTGATTTCGTGGCCGATTTTTGGGATTTGTGAGCTAAAACGCAGAATTAACCCTTGTGGGGTGTGTGGTAAACCTCGCGCGAGTGATTGCTGTTTAAATAAAGTGTTCTGGGACTTCGGATAATAATAAGCAATTGCAAACCCCCAAAAACCGTCACCACCATAGAAAATTAAATAAAATCGTTTTGGAACGCCACTGAACAAGGATGACCACTGAACAAGGTTAGAAGTCTCATTAAAGCAGTAGACATTTCATTTTAATAACTTTGGAAAATAATTTTTGAAGAGTTAGGCATAAAAAAGAGGTGTTGGAGACCGCGTTTGCTGCATTTATAGTGTCTAAATCCATTGTTCTAAGTATGTCTAAGCCTTTGTCCTAGTCCTTGTGCCAATTCTTGTCCCTATACATTTTCCAATTTTTGCCTAAGTCCTTGTCCCAATCCTTGTCCCAATCCTTGTCCAAATCCATGTTCTAATCTTTGTAAATCTGTGTCCTTCTCCTTATCATTTTTCTGGTTCGAAATTGTATTCCTAGTTCAAATTTTTTTTTGCTTTTGCTATTACTTTTGACATTGCTTTTGTTTTTGGTCTTGCTTTTGCTTTTATTTTTGCTTTTGCTTTGCTTTTGCTTTAGCTTTAGCTTCTTCTTTTGATTGTGTGCTTTGAGTGTGGAGTGCTTTTTTATTTTTATTATTATTTTTGTTTTTATTTTTATTTTTATTTCTATTTTTATTTTTATTTTTATTTTTTATTTTTTATTTTTTATTTTTTATTTTTATTTTTTATTTTTATTTTTATTTTTATTTTTATTTTTATTTTTGTTTTGTTTTTGGTTTTTGTTTTTGTTTTTGTTTTTGTTTTTGTTTTTGTTTTTGTTTTTGTTTTTGTTTTTGTTTTTGTTTTTGTTTTTGTTTTTGTTTTTGTTTTTGTTTTTGTTTTTGTTTTTGTTTTTGTTTTTGTTTTTGTTTTTGTTTTTGTTTTTGTTTTTGTTTTTGTTTTTGTTTTTGTTTTTGTTTTTGTTTTTGTTTTTGTGTTTGTGTTTGTGTTTGTGTTTGTGTTTGTTTTTGTTTTTGTTTTTGTTTTTGTTTTTGTTTTTGTTTTTGTTTTTGTTTTTGTTTTTGTTTTTGTTTTTGTTTTTGTTTTTGTTTTTGTTTTTGTTTTTGTTTTTGTTTTTGTTTTTGTTTTTGTTTTTGTTTTTGTTTTTGTTTTTGTTTTTGTTTTTGTTTTTGTTTTTGTTTTTGTTTTTGTTTTTGTTTTTGTTTTTGTTTTTGTTTTTGTTTTTAGCTTTTTGTTTTTAGCTTTTTACTTTTGCTATTGCTTATGTTTTTGGTTTTGCATTTTCTTTTGCTATTATTTTTATTTTGACTTTTATTTACTTTTGCTCTGTCTTGTGCTTTTGATTTTGCCATTGTTTATACTTTTTATTTTGAATTCAATTTTCCTTTTTCTTTTATTTTTGATTTTGCGTTTGATTTGGTTTTTGCTTTTGCTTTTTCTTTTGCTTTTGGTTTTGCGTTTGCTTTTGCTTTTGGTTTTGCTTTTACTTATGTTTTTGCTTTTACTTTTGGTTTGGTTTTATTTTTGCTTTTATTTTACTTTTGATTTGGCTTTTGCTATTGCTTTTTTTTCTTTTGTTTTTGCTTTATTTTGCTTTTGATTTTGCCATTTTTTTTGCTTTTTATTTTAAATTTGATTTTGCTTTTGCCATTATTTTTTATTTTGCTTTTTCTTATGCATATGTTTTTGCTTTTACTTTTAGTTTAGTTTTATGTTTGGCTTTATTTTTATTTTGATTTTGCTTTTGCTATTGCTTTTGTTTTTGTTTTTGATTCTTATTATGCTTTTCTTTTTGCCTTTTCTTTTGGTTTTGCTTTTGTTTTTTGTTTGTATTTCATAACCATTAACCTTAGTGTCTTTCAATAAATCCATCCAACGATGGTGCATTTTGGTTACAATAGGTGGTTCCCTGAAGGTCCACATGGTGTTATTAGTTTTTTTATATTTTTATCACGCTGCATAAAAACTCACGTTTTCTGTGAATCAATGGTATATACCGTAGCGCCAATAGTTGTCAAGTTATAATATCATGCAACGTTTTTTAATTTTTGTTGCACTTTCAGTGTATTAAGCTGTTGCCACCTTGTTGTAATGGCGGTAACATTTTGTATTTTTTTACGCTATGCAGTCAAAAAAACAATTTTTTTATGTTGTTTAAGAAAATCTACTGAATCGCTACTTTGTATAAGCTTCTAACTCTTTCCACCATCCATGTAGATGCCACCCGGCTACCGAATTAACACAATGCTTTCGCATTTATAGGGGGGAAACCCTGAGTGCTTGCTTAGTTTTTTAAAAAATAGAAAAATCCTTCATTTTCGTTTTGTACCAATTAGAGTGGCACATATATTTACGAGTAATAATTCCATGCAACGTTGTCACATGATTGTTGCATTTACGATCTTGGAACAGCTCTCTCTGCAGCAATTTTTGTCGTTAAAGGCTAAGAACTAGTCTCTACTGGTGAATAGTACTTTTTATCGTAGCACATATGCGTAGTGAGGTATAATTCCATGCAACAATTTCACAATGCCGTTGCATTGCAGCTATGTCTACGTTCTGATGGGGTCGTTAATTTTATTTTAATTTTTGTTATAAAGCAAAAAATTAACTTTTACTGTCGTACCATAACATTTATCTTAGCACCTTTACCTAGGGAGATACAAGTCCATGCAACTGCGAAGCATTTTGGTAAGATGCCTTTTTTAATTATTTTGGAAAAGTAACGTTAAGTTGTAAGATGATAAAATGCAAGATTTGTGAATCTAAGTATGTGATGGATGAAGTGATTTTTTTCAAAGTGTTTTCTTTTTTTTTTTCGTATAGATTGTAAAAAGTGATTTTTACATTTTATTGAGTTTACAAAGAGAAAGGTTTTGACCTCTTTTGTGCATCATTTTAATCATGCGGCTTAGAGGCACTTTGAAATAAAGCATTTTCAAAAGATGCGGATGCGTTTCATATAAGTCTAAATCCTTATTTCTGATCAACTACCGTATTGGTTAAAGAATTAAAAATTTGCTATCACAATAATCCATATATTTTAAATAAATGCCCAAGGACATGCAATTGTTCAGCTACCTTTCAATATTGTTACCATCATTCTATGCAATAAATCTTTGATTTACCACAAATTCTTAAAATTTCACTCAATATATAAATATATAAATAATATCAAGTTAGTGCATGATAGCTAGGTATAATTTTCAAAATTTGCTGTTGATGTTTAGATAAATGCTTGCTACTCCATGGTCAGAGCCACATGTGATGCCACTCAATGATGCTTTGTCAAGACCGAAATAGAAGAACCACTCAAGTAGCACGAACTGCTTGTGGTCGACAATGGTATTTGTTGCATGTGATATATTTTCTGGATAGAATTTTCAAGTAGCAGCACAAGCCGACATCTTTTCTTGTGGCAGATACATATATTCGAAGATATATATGGCCACACTATTACAGTGCCAGTGTTGCCACAAAGTTAAAATGATGCTGCACTTTTGTTTGTTACAAGTTGAGTGCATGAAAGAAAGTATGCAGTCTTTTTTGGTCTATTTTCAGCTTTAGCAGCTTTGGCTGCCAATGATGTCCGTGACAGGAGTGAGTGTGCAGATAAAGGATTGCGCTGAGAGTGCATAGCAGGAGGTGCTAGATAAGTTAGATCGAGTTAGCTAGGCGAAGAAGTAGTAGCAGAATTAAATATATCATTTTATGTTGCTGGCAGATTTTTATTATTGCCACAAAATAAGTTGTTATAGAAATTTATTTAATTTTTTTTTTCTGACATTAATTGAATTGCAAATGGTGGAAAGTGTCAAAAGCAGTCAGTAATATTTTTGTGCAGCAAGCACAAAGTCAAAGGCTACAAATTTTGAAAAACAAAAATATAAAGGAAATTTTCAAAAATATTTATGCCGTATGAAGCCCAAAAATGAAGGCGGAAAAAAAAATTTTAAGAAACTCCCTCCGGCATATTTTTATCTCTGCTTTCTCAAGATGTTAGAAGCATGCCAATTATGCAGCGAAATAATATATTGAGTTCAGCTAAAAAAAATTCCTATTTTTTTCATTTTAATAAAAACACTTCCGGTATGTGCTCAACAACCGGAAACTGGAGCCTAAGTAAGACTTCAACACAATAACAATAAAAGCAAATCCGTCCGTCATGCTGTTTGTTTGCTTAACCCAAAGATTGCCAGTCACTTTGAGTAATGAATACGTTTTGGGAGTTTCTTAGAATTTTCTTGCTTCTTCACATTGTTTTTTTTTTTTCTGGCCAGACCATCATCATGTTGAGTTATCCTTGGAAATAATAAAACAACTGCTCCTGCGTTCTCAATGAAACAGCATCAGATGAACTTCCAGCGTTTACAATTTGTTCGGGCAAAAATTATTCTAAACTGCACACAGAGTTTTTGGATTTGGTGTTGAAATAACAAAAACAAAAGCTTTTCTTATCCTTTAAGAAAGAGCCATAATATATCTTGTTTATTCTGTGTGTGTGTGTGTGTGAATGTTTGTGTGTGTATTTTATATGCTTTTGTGTGCAACATTTTGTTTCATTTACTCTCGGTTGCTCACGGCAGTGTTGGTTGTTTTTCGTTTGTGTGTTTTTTTTTTTTTTTTTTTTTTGTTAAAGACGACAGGAGGGAATCTTTTATATTTATAGACAAATGGAAGCCCGTACTTCCAAATAGTGTCAGAGTCCCTGATATGGTATACTGACTAAACCACTCCTTACTTTTCTCTCCTCCTGCAAGACCCTACGGAACCACCAATCGAGGCATTACTTCGTAGGGCAGGATTGAGTATGTTTACTCATCTACGATTCTACGCTTCTTCTTAACAAAGAAACGTTTTGCAGATCATGCTTGTTTATATTCCAAAGCGATGATGTGCTGTGCTTAATATGCAATGACGCGTTGTAGGCTCATCGTGATGATGATGCATCAGGTGGAGACCGCCTCGGGAAATGGTCCCTAGCCGAAGACGCTGACGGTGCTAACGACTGCGGTCTCTTCTTGGAGAGGGGATTTCGGGGGGAGGCCGCTTCGGGAAATGGTCCCTTGACGAAGACGCTGACGGTGCTATCGACAGCGGCCTTTTCTTGGAATGGCATCACTTCGGGCATATGAATCCCTAGACGAAGACGCAAGGTACAATCGACTGCAATACCTTCCAAGATGAGCGCAGGGCTTCATCACCCCCTAACCTCTGATCTTCAGCAAATCTGCACGGTGCGGCCTACCAACTTTGTCTATAGCATAGAGTCTGCAGTTGATCTGCGCAGTCTTTCTACACGACGCAGTTCTTTGGTTATGGCGCATGCCATATTGCCTACTGAGATCCAGTTTTCTTCAGAGTTAAGCATAATGCCCACGAGAGTTTCCACTGTTGGTGACCTCCCTAGGTTATTGCTTAGCTCTAGTCTTTCGGCGTTAAATTTTGGACAGACGAAGAAGACATGTTCGGCGTCTTCAATAACACTTCCAGCACAGAAACTGCAAAACGGATTTTCGTCGTGCTTGAATCTATGAAGGTACGACTTAAAGCACCCATGACCAGTTAGTATTTGGGTGAGGTAGTAATCTACCTCACCATGACGCCTGTTAAGCCACGGTTCCAAATTTGGAATTAGGCGGTGCGTCCATCGTCCGTTCTGTGATGCCTCCCAGCGCGTCTGCCACACTGCTACACTGCGGTCTCGCGCTATCCTACGTTTGGAGGATTTAGGCAATTCGAGTGGAAGCGAATCGTATGTCACGTTCTCGTTCACCAGAAGGTCTATAGGGGGAGAACCCGCAATAACCAGCGCTGCATCCGAGGAGACAGTTCGAAACGCACTACATACTCTAAGTGCACAGATACGATACACCGATTCCATGCTTCGTAAGTAGGAGCTGAATCTGGTTGCCTCGGCCCATATGGGGGCTGCGTACAAAAGTATTGATCTGACGACAGTGACTATGATCTTTCTACGGGTTTGTCTATTTCGTCTAATTTCGTTTGTGTGTGTGTGTGTGTGTGTGTGTGCATTTGTTGACAAGACAAACAAATCTCCAAAGTGCAACCGGAAATCCTTTTTTAGTTGATATATTTAGCAAATGCTTTACACTCACTCTGGAATACCAAAACATACATATACATACACACGTAAACACTCATTCACACACTGAAGAGCTGCACTTATTTTTGTGTATGTTTGTATGTGTGTTTAGGTAGTTTTCACTAGGAGTTCATTGTTAGCATGATTTTCATTGTTTCGGATCAGTTAAATGATTAGTTGCTTAGGGTTGCCAACACTTTCGTTTGTGATTTTAGTTTTGATTTTGATTTTGATTTTGAGTTTGAGTTTGATTTTGATTTTGATTTTGATTTTGAGTTTGAGTTCGATTTTGATTTTGATTTTGATTTTGATTTTGATTTTGATTTTGATTTTGATTTTGATTTTGATTTTGATTTTGATTTTGATTTTGATTTTGATTTTGATTTTGATTTTGGTTTTGATTTTGTTTTTGATTTTGATCTTGATCTTGATTTTGATTTTGATTTTGATTTTGATTTTGATTTTGATTTTGATTTTGATTTTGATTTTGATTTTGAATTTGAATTTGATTTTGATTTTGATTTTGATTTTGATTTTGATTTTGATTTTGATTTTGATTTTGATTTTGATTTTGATTTTGATTTTGATTTTGATTTTGATTTTGATTTTGGTTTTGATTTTGTTTTTGATTTTGATCTTGATCTTGATTTTGATTTTGATTTTGATTTTGATTTTGATTTTGATCTTGATTTTGATTTTGATTTTGATTTTGATTTTGATTTTGATTTTGATTTTGATTTTGATTTTCATTTTGATTTTGATTTTGATTTTGATTTTGATTTTGATTTTGATTTTGATTTTGATTTTGGTTTTGATTTTGTTTTTGATTTTGATCTTGATCTTGATTTTGATTTTGATTTTGATTTTGATTTTGATTTTGATTTTGATCTTGATTTTGATTTTGATTTTGATTTTGATTTTGATTTTGATTTTGATTTTTATTTTGATTTTGATTTTGATTTTGATCTTGATCTTGATATTGATTTTGATTTTGATTTTGATTTTGATTTTGAGTTTGATTTTGATTTTGATTTTGATTTTGATTTTGATTTTGATTTTGATTTTGATTTTGATTTTGATTTTGATTTTGATTTTGATTTTGATTTTGATTTTGATTTTGATTTTGATTTTGATTTTGATTTTGATTTTGATTTTGATTTTGATTTTGATTTTGATTTTGATTTTGATTTTGATTTTGATTTTGATTTTGATTTTGATTTTGATTTTGATTTTGATTTTGATTTTGATTTTGATTTTGATTTTGATTTTGATTTTGATTTTGATTTTGATTTTGATTTTGATTTTGATTTTGATTGTGATTTTGATTTTGATTTTGATTTTGATTTTGATTTAGATTTTGATTTTGATTTTGGTTTTGATTTTGTTTTTGATTTTGATCTTGATCTTGATTTTGATTTTGATTTTGATTTTGATTTTGATTTTGATTTTGATTTTGAATTTGAATTTGATTTTGATTTTGATTTTGATTTTGATTTTGATTTTGATTTTGATTTTGATTTTGATTTTGATTTTGATTTTGATTTTGATTTTGATTTTGATGTTGAGTTTGATTTTGATTTTGATTTTGATTTTGATTTTGATTTTGATTTTGATTTTGATTTTGATTTTGATTTTAATTTTGATTTAGATTTTGATTTCGATTTTGATTTTGATTTTGATTTTGATTTTGATTTTGATTTTGATTTTGATTTTGATTTTGATTTTGATTTTGATTTTGATTTTGATTTTGATTTTGATTTTGATTTTGATTTTGATTTTGATTTTGATTTTGATTTTGATTTTGATTTTGAGTTTGATTTTGACTCTGATTTTGATTTTGATTTTGATTTTGATTTTGAGTTTGATTTTGATTTTGATTTTGATTTTGATTTTGATTTTGATTTTGATTTTGATTTTGATTTTGAGTTTGATTTTGATTTTGATTTTGATTTTGATTTTGATTTTGATTTTGATTTTGATTTTGATTTTGATTTTGATTTTGATTTTGATTTTGATTTTGATTTTGATTTTGATTTTGATTTTGAGTTTGATTTTGATTATGATTTTGATTTTGATTTTGATTTTGATTTTGATTTTGATTTTGATTTTGATTTTGATTTTGATTTTGATTTTGAATGTTTAAAAAAGTTGATTTTTTCGATGGCAACTCTGTCGTCAAGTAACTTATCATTTATAGCTTTTTAAACCGGAGTGCTCCTTAACTCCGCTCCCACTGAGTAACTTCGTATTCAACATAACAATACGAACAACATCCCAATCAACAACAGCAACAACAACAACAACAAAAATACTAATAGTGTATAAATGCATGCATTCAACTGTGTATTTTGAGCATTTGACAATGATGCATAACTATAAAAACTGTCCGTCTGTGCTCTCTCTGCCTGGCTGTCGTTCTGCATACCATGTAGAGAGAGTACATTTTTGTAAGCTGATGATTTATAAGACCGCATATAAATTGTTGTTGTTGTTATAGCTGTAAGTCTGGATTAAAAGTTGTGACAGACTTTCAAGCAATCTATTACAATTTTATTAAGCAGCAGGCAGTAGTTAGTTTTGTAAAAGATGGCAACTTTTATTCCATTTTAAGCATAATGCATTCAAATTAAATAATCTTTGTTAAAAAATTAAGATCCAACAATTTTTTTGTCTATTTCACACATTAAATGAATGAATCTCAACTCTGATCCGAAACAATTTTGTTGATTAACATTAATTGAAATATAATTTAATTTGCTGGAATCCTTTTATGCTCTTAAGAGCCATCGTTGTTATCCTGCAGGCTTTGTTGAAACATTTGTTGCTTGGCTGTCTCGGTGCTAAAAGCGAACGATTGTTGCTAGAAATAATTGTTGCTGCTGCCGTCGCATCATTGCAGCATCATTAATCATCGGTAATTCATTAGAAAAGTTTTCCTTTCACTTTTGTAATGTAGAAGTTGTTGGCTGGAGGAGAAGTTCGGGGTCTGCGGTGGTCAAGAGCTCATTGTGACACAGAACTAACAGTTCTCTGGAAAAATTCGATAATTGTAATGGTTATTGTTCAGATGACAAAGCAGGGGGAAAAAATGTAAACGCTTCATTAAAAGAATTTAGTACTTAATACTTAATGCTTAATACTTAATACTTAATACTTAATACTTAATACTTAATACTTAATACTGAATACTTAATACTTAATACTTAATACTTAATACTTAATACTTAATACTTAATACTTAATACTTAATACTTAATACTTAATACTTAATACTTAATACTTAATACTTAATACTTAATACTAAATACTTAATACTTAATACTTAATACTTAATACTTAATACTTAATACTTAATACTTAATACTTAATACTTAATACTTAATACTTAATACTTGATACTTGATACTTAATACTTAATACTTAATACTTAATACTTAATTCTTTATACTTAATACTTAATACTTAATACTTAATACTTAATACTTAATACTTAATACTTAATACTTAATACTTAATACTTAATACTTAATACTTAATACTTAATACTTAATACTTAATACTAAATACTTAAATACTTAATACTTAATACTTAATACTTAATACTTAATACTTAATACTTAATACTTAATACTTAATACTTAATACTTAATACTTAATACTTAATACTTAATACTTTATACTTAATACTTTATACTTAATACTTAATACTTGATACTTAATACTAAATACTTAATACTTAATACTTAATACTTAATACTTAATACTTAATACTTAATACTTAATACTTAATACTTTATACTTAATACTTAATACTTAATACTTAATACTTAATACTTAATACTTAATACTTAATACTTGATACTTGATACTTAATACTTAATACTTAATACTTAATACTTAATACTAAATACTTAATACTTAATACTTAATACTTAATACTTAATACTTAATACTTAATACTTAATACTTAATACTTAATACTTAATACTTAATACTTAATACTTAATACTTAATACTTAATACTTAATACTTAATATTTGATACTTAATACTTAATACTTAATACTTAATACTTTATACTTAATACTTAATACTTAATACTTAATACTTAATACTTAATACTTAATACTTAATACTTAATACTTTATACTTAATACTTAATACTTAATACTTAATACTTAATACTTAATACTTAATACTTTATACTTAATACTTAATACTTAATACTTAATATTTGATACTTAATACTTAATACTTAATACTTTATACTTAATACTTAATACTTAATACTTAATACTTAATACTTAATACTTAATAGTTAATACTTAATACTTAATACTTAATACTTAATACTTAATACTTAATACTTAATACTTAATACTTAATACTTTATACTTAATACTTAATACTTAATACTTAATACTTAATACTTAATACTTAATACTTAATACTTAATACTTAATACTTAATACTTAATACTTAATACTTAATACTTAATACTTAATACTTAATACTTAATACTTAATACTTAATACTTAATACTTAATACTTTATACTTAATACTTAATACTTAATACTTAATATTTGATACTTAATACTTAATACTTAATACTTTATACTTAATACTTAATACTTAATACTTAATACTTAATACTTAATACTTAATACTTAATACTTAATACTTAATACTTAATACTTAATACTTAATACTTAATACTTAATACTTAATACTTTATACTTAATACTTAATACTTAATACTTAATATTTGATACTTAATACTTAATACTTAATACTTAATACTTTATACTTAATACTTAATACTTAATACTTAATACTTAATACTTAATACTTAATACTTAATACTTAATACTTAATACTTAATACTTAATACTTAATACTTAATACTTAATACTTAATACTTAATACTTAATACTTAATACTTAATACTTAATACTTAATACTTAATACTTAATACTTAATACTTAATACTTAATACTTAATACTTAATACTTAATACTTAATACTTAATACTTAATACTTAATACTTAATACTTAATACTTAATACTTAATACTTAATACTTAATACTTAATACTTAATACTTAATACTAAATACTTAATACTTAATAATACTTAATACTCGATACTAATAATACTTAATACTTACTTAATAATACTTACTAATAATACTTAATACGAATAGTCATATTCGTTGGTCTTTAAGACCATTTTGCCCCGAACCCAAAGTTTACTTTTTTTTTAACCTTTCATGATCGGATTATTTGTTAAAATGTACGACAACAAAAATGAATAATGTTGTTGTTGTTTGGGTTCATATTTTTATTGTTGCTACATTTGCTTCTATTCCTGTTCCATTTGCCATTAACGAATATGGCTGTTGTTAGTTTTGTTATGTTACTCATCCTGCTTTGCAGTTAGCCAGTCATTCAATATGTATGTGTGTGTGTTTGATTATTGAACTGTGTTAGTCTAGCTTAAGCGAAAAACTTTTGATTTGCAATAGTTCTCAAACATGAAACAAAATAAATTTTCCAAAGGAATAAAAAAGTTTGCTCTCAAAATAACCGCAATACAACGAAGAGCATCCCAAGACAGATGACAAGACCAGGCAAATATATCACAGTTGCCAGAGTTAACATGAAAATGGATTAAATAAAAAAGTTTATGTGCTACAAAATATGTTAAGAGATTCTCTTTGAATTATGCAGGGTAAAGTTAAATAATTATTTAAGCTGGGGCAATGGGTTAATATAGCTGCTAAAAGGGTTTGTTGTAAATAAGTTACTTAAAGGGAAGCTCGTCCCCAAACAGGGATTTAATTTTATTCATCTTAAACATGCTTCGACTAAGTGGATCTTTTCCTTTTCTTAACTGTCAAAGTTTATTTATTTCACCCATTTTTGGCGGCTCTAAGTGTACGGGACAAACAAATGAATTGCGACAATTCTGACAGGCCTCAACAAAGGTTTACAAATTTTCTTACCCGTTGTTGCTGATAAAGCAGTAGCCGTCAAGAAAGCTGTTGAGGTGCTTGTTGACAATGATTTAATTAATGAACATTTCTTTTTTCACTTCTTCTTTCTAGCTTTTTCATGAATTGAATTGTTTAACGCCTGAAGGGAAATCAGTTTAATTTACACAATAGCGTATTTATTAGCAGTACGCTGAAAAAAGTGGGTTTTCTTGTGTTTTCCTCTAACCACTCTAGAATTTACCACTTCCTCTGACGCACAGCAAGAAATGCACTGAAAAATAATGTTTTATACGTCAAAAAACTACTTCCGCACGAAAGTCACGTTTTCAGAGAAAAGTTTCAAATAGCTTCACAAGAGAAATAACTCCGCCATCTTCCCATATAACCCCTTAAAGCCAAACACAGTTTGAAGTTCTAAACATTTACGCGCGTGGACGCCGCCACTGAGCGCTTGAGTCGTTAAGGTTACGACAAAACTACGAAGAACTGCAGAGTATGAGGAACTTCAAGTGTGTAGAAGTTTTGTGTGTGTGTCTGGTTATGAGTGAGTTCGTTGTTTTGTTCTATAAAACTAGATCTTGATTTTTATTTTAGATGTTTTTGTTTCTAATAAAAGTTCAACCGTTTTTGTTGTAGGTTCTTTGGAGAAAATTCGTTTAGCTGATGGCTTTTTTATGATGTTAAGCAGCTTGTGTGCCACATCAGTTCATAATATCTTCAGTTCATAATGATTAAATATTGTTAGTTTCTGTCTTCAATGCGTAGCCATATAGAAAAATCTTTATTTATTTGTTCTTCGAGGCAAACAACAACAAAAAAAAGGAAAGAATGGTGTACAATCAACTCCATGTCCATTTGAAGTCAAGTTCAAGTCAAGTCTTAGTCGA
Source organism: Pherbina coryleti (assembly GCA_943735915.1). Taxonomy (NCBI): domain Eukaryota; kingdom Metazoa; phylum Arthropoda; class Insecta; order Diptera; family Sciomyzidae; genus Pherbina; species Pherbina coryleti. Next base: position 25,057,570 of record OX030948.1, read on the forward strand.
GTCCAAGTCAAATCCAAACAAGTCCAAGTCAAGTCAAGTTGACTACAAGTCAAGTCCAAGTAAGGTCCAAGACAAGTCCAAGTCAAGTCCAAGTCAAGTCCAAGTCAAGTTCAAGTCAAGTCAAAGTCAAAGTCAAGTCCAAGTCAAGTCCAAGTCAAGTCCAAGTCAAGTCAAAGTCAAGTCCAAGTCAAGTCCAAGTCAAGGTCAAGTCCAAGTCAAGGTCAAGTCCAAGTCAAGTCCAAGTCAAGTCCAAGTCAAGTCCAAGTCAAGTCCAAGTCAAGTCAAAGTCAAGTCCAAGTCAAGTCCAAGTCAAGGTCAAGTCCAAGTCAAGGTCAAGTCCAAGTCAAGTCCAAGTCAAGTCCAAGTCAAGTCCAAGTCAAGTCAAAGTCAAGTCCAAGTCAAGTCCAAGTCAAGTCCAAGTCAAGTCCAAGTCAAGTCCAAGTCAAGTCCAAGTCAAGTCCAAGTCAAGTCCAAGTCAAGTCCAAGTCAAGTCCAAGTCAAGTCCAAGTCAAGTCCAAGTCAAGTCCAAGTCAAGTCCAAGTCAAGTCCAAGTCAAGTCCAAGTCAAGTCCAAGTCAAGTCCAAGTCAAGTCCAAGTCAAGTCCAAGTCAAGTCCAAGTCAAGTCCAAGTCAAGTCCAAGTCAAGTCCAAGTCAAGTCCAAGTCAAGTCCAAGTCAAGTCCAAGTCAAGTCCAAGTCAAGTCCAAGTCAAGTCCAAGTCAAGTCCAAGTCAAGTCCAAGTCAAGACCAAGTCAAGTCCAAGTCAAGTCCAAGTCAAGGTCAAGTCCAAGTCAAGTCCAAGTCAAGTCCAAGTCAAGTTCAAGTCCAAGTCAAGTCCAAGTCAAGTCCAAATCAAGTCCAAGTCAAGTCCAAGTCAAGTCCAAAACAATTCCATTCAATCAATCAATCAAATCACATCACATCACATCACATCACATTACATCACATCACATCACATCACATCACATCACATCACATCACATCACATCACATCACATCACATCACATCACATCACATCACATCACATCACATCACATCACATCACATCACATCACATCACATCACATCACATCACATCACACCACATCACATCACATCACATCACATCACATCACATCACATCACATCACATAACATCACATCACATCACATCACATCACATCACATCACATCACATCACATCACATCACATCACACCACATCACATCACATCACATCACATCACATCACATCACATCACATCACATCACATCACATTACATCACATCACATTACATCACTTCAAATCACATCACATCACATCACATCACACCACATTACATCACATCACATCACATCACATCACATCACATCACATCACATCACATTACATTACATCACATCACATCACATCACATCACATCACATCGCATCACATCACATCACATCACATCACATCACATCACATCACATCACATCACATCACATCACATCACATCACATCACATCACATCACATCACATCACATCATATCACATCACATCACATCACATCACATCACATCACATCCCATCACATCATTTTACATCACATAATGTTGTGTTCACTGTTCAGTGTGTAATACCAGACTGGTTTTCTTTATTAAACTTATAAATTGATACAGTTACAATGATTTGCTTAGTTGCTAAATAATGAAGAGAATATAACACATAAGAAGAGATGCTTGGTAAAGCTTAGTATGGATTTATTTTAAGCTTAGTAAATAAGAGAACCAAGACTAAACCACAACATCTCCCCCTAATTCATATAACATCTGAATTAAGAGATATATAATAATATTAATGTATATCAATTTATATTAAATAAGAGTTCAAATTTGGGTAATTAATTCATAAAATAAATTTTTATTTCAAAGCAAATTATAAGAAAGTTAAAACAAACTAAATAAAAATATTGGATTTCAAATTTAGAAAAGTTTATATGCATTATTTTAAATAGACAAACAATCAACATCTGATCAGTGCTTATCGATTTGAAATTTTCTTGTCGGTTTAATAACACGCCCGGATCGTGTGGTATAGTTTTCGCTTAGACAATTTTCATTTTCTTTAATTTTGTTCGAATAGTTTTCTACGCTTACAGGCGTTTCACCCTCTTCATTTTCTTCTTGATCAAGTACTATGTCGTGACTAAGCTGATTCTTGTCTGTTTCGGATGTTTTTGCGCTCAGGCTGTGACGCTTATTAATAACCTGTTTATTTTTTCGATATATCTCTCCTCCTTCCCCCTCAACCAAGTATGACCGCGGTTCAGTAAGAGTTTTTATGATTCTACCAGGATTCCACAAGTTGTTGGGTTTTTTGTACATGACATGGTCACCTTCTCGAAAATCTAGACGTTCTTTTGCATTCCGATTGTAATAATTTTGAACCTTTTGTTTAGAATCATTTATTCGTTCTGCAACGTTTTTAATAACGTATGGTTGTAATTTATTATCGTGTGTAGGAATTAAAGTTCGGCATTGCCTACTGAACAAGATTTGTGCTGGGGATACCCCTAACCTTGATATTGGCGTATTACGATATTCTAAAAGTGCCATGTCTAAATCAGTTCTACTTTCAGTAGACTTTTTTAATAAATTTTTCGCTATTCCTACACATTTCTCCGCAAACCCATTAGATTTTGGGTAATAAGGACTAGAAAATGATATTTTGAAATCGTACTTTTTTGAAAATTCGGCAAATGCAAATGCATTAAAAGGATTGTTGTCGCAAACTATTTCATTTGGAATTCCGTGAGTTGAAAATAATCTTTTTAAATTTTTTATTATCTCACCAATAGTCTTTGTTTTTAAAATTAATATCTCAATCCACTTTGAAAAATAGTCACATACAATTAAATAATTATTGTTTTCAAAATTCACTATGTCCATACCTAGTTTCATAAATCTAAACGGTGGTATGTCATGAAAAATTATTGGCTCTTTTACATTATTTTTTTGAAATTTCTGACATATCATGCAGCTTTGAATCATAGTTTCAATATCATAGTTGATATTGGGCCAATAAACTAATTCCTTCGCTCTATTTTTAGTTTTTTTGATTCCTAAATGTGCTTGATGTAATAGGGAAAGGACTTCTTTTCTCATGCTTTCAGGTATAATAACTCGCTCATTAAAAAATAATATACCGTCATCTAAATAAATAGTATCCCTATTCTTGTAAAAGAACCTTATCTCTTCTGGAATTTTACTTATATCTTTAGCCCATCCATTCTTACAGTTCTCTATAACTTTAGCTAATTTTGGATCACTAAGTGAAGCAAATTGTATTAATGATTTTCTCTTTTCACTTATGTTAATTGAATGAACCACCTCATTGAAGTCTTCATCATCGTTATTGGGCTCAGTAGTATCGTAATTTCGAGATAGTAAGTCTGCGATATGTAAATATTTTCCTGCTACATATTCAACTTTTAGTGAGTATTTAAGAAGCGACATTCTCATCCTTTGCAATCTAGTTGCATACACTTTACTTAGATCTTTTTTAAATATAGAAATTAGTGGTTTGTGGTCCGTTTGGACATTAACTGTTTTGCCATATATATAATAATGGAATTTCCTACATGCAAATGTGATGGCAAGCATTTCCTTTTCAATTTGTGCGTAGTTTCTTTCAGCTGGAGTTAAACTACGCGAAGCGTAGCATACAGGGCCTGCATCCTGCAAGAGACAAGCTCCTAGTCCCGATTGTGACGCATCACATTGTAATATTATTTCTTTATCTTGGTCATAACTTTTTAATGCTGGAGCTGTACTAATCAAAGATTTAATTTTTTCGAATTCTTCTGTATGAAGATCAACCCATAGAAATTCACTTTCATTCCTTAGAAGCTCTCGTAAATTTGAACATATTTTAGATAGATTTGGTATATAATTTCTTAAATAATTTACCATTCCCATAAAGGATTGCATACCTTTTTTGTCACGAGGTCTCTCTAAATAAACAATTGATTTAACAATACCTGGATCAGGCCTTATACCATCCGCAGAAAATATGTGACCGACATATTTCACACTATTTACTTTATATTGTAGCTTTTCAGGGTTAAATTTGACATTCAATTTCCGTGCCCTAGCTAATACCCTACTTAAATTTTGATCATGCTCCTGCTGAGTTTTTCCAGTCACCAACACGTCATCAATGTACGTTTCAGTTCCAGGTAAGTCATCAAAATTGTCTGAAACATACTTTTGGAACGCTTCAGCTGAGACCTTTAAACCAAATGGTAGTCTTACCCACTTGAAACACCCGAAAGGTGTACTAAAAGTGCACATATCGCTGGATTTATCATCCAATTTGATTTGCCAAAATCCTTGTTTAAAATCTAACACCGTAAAATATTTCATGTCCCGTAAATTTGCGGTGAGCTCTTCTGTTTTTGGAATAATGCAGTTTTCTTTAATTAACACTTTATTAAGATCCTGAGGGTCCAGGCAAATTCGTAATTCTCCGTTACGTTTCTCAACTATTACCAGATGACTTACCCAGCTTTTTGGATGTTCAACTTCAGCAATTATGCCAAGCTTTTTCAACTGCATTAATTGATCTTTTAGCCGGTTGAGCAACACTATAGGTATGCGTCTAGCTGGTTTTACCGTAGGTTCGGCGTTTGGTTTTATTTTAAGTTCAAATTTTTTTTTAAAACAACCTAACCCTGTAAAAACGTCCATATTTTCTTTAATAAAATGTTGCTTTTCTTCGGCAACTATTTGGTCAACTCTTTTTATCAAACCATAATCACGACATCCCCCAAGACCCAGTATTGGAGACGAATCAGTCTCAATAATTATAAAGTCTTGCAGCAAAATGAGATCTTTATATTTACAATTAAGTTTAACCGACCCGATCGGACTCAATTTGTTACCCCCATAAGCTTCTATTATCATTTTAACTGGCTTAATGGTGGCAACTTGATCAATTTGCTTCATATATTTTAAAGGTAACACATTTATTTCGGATCCTGTATCTAATTTAAAATTTAGTTTTAAATTTCCAAAATCAAAACACTCGAACCATTGTGAATTAGATCTCATTTCGTTTTTAGCACAGCTCTTATCTACACTATCAATATAAAATGTTTTAAGAGCATTCACACCTGAACATCCTTCTTCTTCACTCGCACTACTATCTACCTCTAGTTTTGTTAAGATTTCATTTGTTTTATAGTTATTATTTCGTGATTTCGACTTATTGCATGCTATGTAGAAATGATTTGGTTTTTTGCAAAGTTTACAAATTTTTCCAAAAGCTGGACACTTATTTTTTGCATGTATCGATAAACACCGATCACAAGAGATTTCGTCACTATACCTTAAATTATTTTTACAAACATTGTTAGAATTTCTTTTGTAATAATCTGAATTCTTGCTAAAATAATTAAAATTAGTTCTATATGTTGGTCTTCTATTTATATTTGCTACTTCCACAGGAATAACCTCATGCACTTCTTTTATTCTGGATTCTTCTAATTCTGCCACTCTACACGTGTTAATAGTTGAATCGAGAGAAAGGTCTGCAGTGTTCATAAGCTTATCACCTAGATTTTTGTTGCTCAAACCCAATATTACGAAGTCTCGAATCATGTTATCTTTGCCGCTGCCGAATTCACACCCTTCTGCTGCTGCCCTCAAGTCTTTTAAAAAATTGTCAAATGGTTCTCCAATTTTTTGTACACGCTTATAGAATTTCATTTGCTCATATATTGTATTTTTCTTTGGGTTACAGTATTTTTTAAAAGCTTCCAGAACATCGTCTAATTTAGCATTTTCATTGTTTGCTATGTCCCACGTATAATATTTTTGTCTTGCCTCAATTCCTATGTAATTCAAAAAATTCGCTTTTTTGCATTTATCTGATTTATTTATTTTTTCAGATGCCTCCATATATATATTGAAATCTTTTAAAAATAAATCGAAGTTTACGGCAAGATTTCCTTCCATCAATAACGGGTCTGGCCTGTTATAATCCATTTTAATGCAGTAATTTTCTAGATTTTTAATTTTACTTTGGCTTTTTTGCTTTTCACATTCGATTTCTTCTTTTGATTTACTAACAACTTCTTTTTCTTCTTTAATTATGAATTTGACATTACTCATTTAAAAATTTTTTTTTTTTTTTTTTTTAAATAGCCGACTGCGCCATGTTGTGTTCACTGTTCAGTGTGTAATACCAGACTGGTTTTCTTTATTAAACTTATAAATTGATACAGTTACAATGATTTGCTTAGTTGCTAAATAATGAAGAGAATATAACACATAAGAAGAGATGCTTGGTAAAGCTTAGTATGGATTTATTTTAAGCTTAGTAAATAAGAGAACCAAGACTAAACCACAACACATAACATCACATCACATCACAGCACATCACATCATATTACATCACATCACATCACATCACATCACATCAAATCACATCGCATCGCATCACATCACTTTACGTCACATTGCATCACATCACATCACATCACATCGCATCACATTACATCCATAACATAACATCACATCACATCACATCACATCACATCACATCACATCACATCACATCACATCACATCACATCACATCACATCACATCACATCACATCACATCACATCACATCACATCACATCACATCACATCACATCACATAACATCACATCACATCACATCACATCACATCACATCACATCACATCACATCACATCACTTTACATCACATAACATCACATCACATCACATCACATCACATTACACCACATCACATCAAATAACATAACATCAAATCCTATCAAATCAATTTGTGGAATTTATTTTCTACAATTGAACATCAAAGTCAGGAACATGCAACGAACTTAGCCCTAAATTGCAGTTGAAGCGATTACATAAAGCAATCAATAACAACAGCCCCAACTTTTGAAATATATACAAGCCCTAACCACTATTAACTATTGCAAGATGACTTTAAGAAAATTGTTAACAGATTTTTATAAAGTTTTACATATTATGTTTACCTTTGTTTGAAAGGTTTTATAGTCTATTTTACAGAAAAAACTATAAAAAAAGTTTTCAGCGAATCAGTTTCCCAAAAAAAGTATTTATTTATGACAACTTAAAAAGAGAACAAATTTAAAATGACCATGTATAATTCATACCGCTCTTAAATGCTCAAATTATTACTTCGTTACGTCTCCCTTTATTGATCTTGAAGCGTTTTACCGTTATTGATGACTTAAGCAATGCAGTAGTTCTCTTTGCTTTTTTGTATTCTTTGTTTAAATTCGTTTATTGCGTTTTTGATTGTTATGGCTCGTGGAAGACCAGTCAGCGAAGAAATTCGCAAATTAGTGATATTAAAACACAACTCTGGTAAAAGTTATAATGAAATTTCATTAGAACTGGATTTAAAAAAGCCCACTGTTCAATCATTAATTAAATCATATAAAAAAACTGGATCTATTGCAACAAAAGTGCACAAAAGAGGACGTACAACCAAAATCTCTCCAAGGGACTTACGTGCTTTATCGTGCATTATTAAAAAAAATAAAAGAAGTTCCGTTAGGAATTTATCAGTATAATGGTCAGACGCAATTGGGAAGCAAGTAAGCCGTGAGTGGACACGGAAAAATTTACACAAGTTATCGTACAAGTTTTAAGGTATGTTTAATATGATGTCATAAAAGGTGACCAAAAATTTCCATTTTTAGGCGAAACAAAAGCCTTTGCTAACTGCTTTGCAGAAGCGTAAGCGTTTAGCATGGGCAAGAGAGAAACAGAACTGGGTACAAAGGCAGTGGGACTCCATCATTTTTAGTGATGAATCTAAGTTTGATGTTTGTGTGGGTGATAAAAGGTCAAGAGTCATACGCACGAAAAAGGAAGCCTTCCATAGAGATTGCCTACGTCGCACTGTTAAATTTCCTGCAAGTGTCATGGTGTGGGGCTGCATTTCCTCAAAGGGTGTTGGTAGACTCGAGTTTATAAATGATACAGTGAAGGCCCAAGAGTACATAAATTTACTCGAAAATAATTTAGCGCAGTCCGTAGAAATGCTTAGCATGAGCAAATACATTTTTCAACAAGACGGTGCAACGCCTCACACAGCAAATATAACAACAAATTGGTTGCGAAACAATAATATTCGCGTCTTAGATTGGCCTTCGTCAAGCCCAGATCTTAGCCCGATAGAATCCATGTGGGCGTTGATGAAAAGGCGGTTAAGAAATGATCCTGCTAGGACTGTTAACCAATTAAAAGAAAAAATTCAAAATATTTGGAATTCAATTACTCAAACAGAATGTCAGGAACTTATTTCTTCAATGCCCAAACGGTGTAAAGAAGTCATTGCAGTTAAAGGAGACGTAACGAAGTATTAATTTAAGTATTTAAGAGCCGTATGAATTATTAGTGGTCATTTTTAGTTTGTTATCTTTTTAAGTAGTCATAAATAAATACTTTTTTTTGGGAAACTGATTCCCTGAAAACTTTTTTAATAGTTTTTTCTTTAAAGTAGACTTCAAAACCTTTCAAACAAAGGTATACAAAATATGTACATCTTTATAAAAATTTGTTAACTATTTTCTTAAAAATATCATGCAGAATATTGCTAAGGGGTATGAATTAATAGTGGTTAGGGCTTGTATATGCAGCTGCTGTTGCTCTTTTGATGCTGTTGCTGTTGCTGTTGCTGTAGCTGCTCTCAACTTTAATTAGATGTGGCGCCGACAATTGATGCAATTTAATTTACCAGAAATAATTTCACAAAACTTTTCCAAATCAGGCACATAATTTACATTTGCAACAACAACAACAACATGAACAGTTAAATGCTGCTACTCGACGCCATGTTGCTGGCAATGCGCTGCATTTAATAAACTGCAACAAGCGTTAAGCTGCTCCAAGGCAAATTCAATGGGAAACGGAAACATGGCGCAGCCACAGTTACGAGAAATCAAAATCATAATTTAACAAATCCAGCTACAACTACAACAATAACAACAGCAACGATTTAAACCATAACAATAACTAAATTAAGCGCAACTTTTGTGTTGCAAGGTAATCGTGTAGCAGCTAAAAGTAGAGCAAAAGTTCGTGACTTGAGTGGATATGTGTGCTTGTGAGTAGGAATGTGCATATGCGTGTGCCTTCAAATGTATTTATATATGCAGCTAAGCAAAAATAAAAATCCGTTGCTGCTGCACAAACATGCACAACAACAACAACAACAAGCAGCTTGAGCTTTTAATTGGTTTTGAAATAGTTTCAAAAATGTTTGTAAGTTTTTTTTTCACTTCTGAATTTTTCCCAAAATAAGTTGGTTTCATTTCGAGACTTTTTCCTTTTTTTTATTTTTCTTTATTTAATTCATTTTGTTGGTATTGTTGGTTTTGTTCGAGAATATTTATGTAAACTAAAATACCGATAACTATATGTACCGACAACATAAAATGCTCGCTAAACGTGTGTTAATTACCGCTACGCGCAACCCCAGCACGACAATATAAAACACTGCTTTTTACGATGAACACCGCAATAAAAACTGCTTTAATTGACTTTCTAGCAATGTGAAAACTTGCTGCTGCATGAGCAGCAGCAGCAACGTGCAACGAAAATCAAGGTTTTTGATTTGACGTTGTTGTTTTTGTTGTGGTTGCTGTTTAGTTTTATTTGAAATTCATTTCAAAAAGTTCTTGAATAAGATGTTAAAATAATATTTAAAGCTTTATAAAAGCTCCAAATGAAAACTTTCAAATTTAGTTGTGCTCTTTTAATTACGATGTGAAATAACTTCGTTCTAAACTTGATAATGGATGAAGTAAATAAAGTTCCGTTTATTTTCGAACATAAAAAAGTTTCTTGGTGTTTAAAGATTTAAAGATTTAAAGAACTTCAGCAAAATTCGACATAAATTTTGACAGCTTAGTAAATGAAATAAAATAAAAAACTCCTACGTTATCATCTTTTATGATAGGAATCAAAACTTTAAGAATTAATTTAAGAACTCTTATGATGTGAGTTTTGAATTGAATAGAAATGTAATGCAATGCATTGCCAGCAACGAATTATGACTGAATGAATCATGAATTCATAAAATGACTCTTTGAATTTTTTCAAATAACTTAATTGACCACAGTGAGAATCAAAAGGACTCATTGTGAGCGTCTCAAAAACTCTTAAATTATAAAGACAAGTAGGAAGATTCCGCAGATGAAAAATTAATATTTTTTTGAAAATCCCAGAGCATTCAATAATAGATAATGATGTTGCAATGATTTAACTCATTAACAGTTATGCTTAATTTTACTTGTTACTAATTTTTTTAAATTCAAAATGGAGTAGTTACTACACCACTGAAGGAATGTTTTCTGAAGAAAAGTACCATTTAAAATAAACTGTTTTCCGATTTTTTTTTTATTTCCTTGAAAAAAATTAAAATTTTTCAACAAACAAGGTCAAGATTGAAAGTCCCAGAAAAGTGAAACAATTAATGGTTTATTTGTTGAAAACTTATTTAATTTATCAAAACACTCCCTGTAGCTCCATCTACCGATTTTCTATATTTTCAAATCCTTTCGATAATACAATTTTGGCAGTTATTCAAAATAGGCGCTTGTTTCAGTGATGACCTCATAGTTGGAGCCAAATATTTTTCTGCCGAGCCATTTGTTCAAGTTTGGAAATAGGCCCATCTCAAGAAATGGCTGGATGACGAAAAAATTCTAGCGCAATTAATGCAATTTTTCCATTAAGTCTGCGGTCTTGTGTTTTGTCCTCGGTTGTGAACGTCAAACTGTGTTGACATTTCTGTTCCGTAAGGTTTGACAATTCATTATGAATCGTTTAATGCCAGAACAACGCTTCCAAATTGTGAAAATTTACTTTGTAAGAAATAAATCTCTTCGCGAAGTTCATAGAAAACTTCGCTCATTTTTGTGTTTAGTGATGAAGCTCATTTCTGGTTAAATGGCTTCGTCAATAAGCAAAATTGCCATATGTGGAAGAAAGACAATCCTCAAGCCATAAACAAATCACCATTACATCCATTAAAACTGATTGTTTGGTGCTGTTTACACTCTCGCAGCATCATCGGTCTCTATTTCTTTTGAAATGAGGAAGGACCTGTTATTATGGTGAATAGCGAGCGCTATCGAGATATACTGACTGATTTTTTGTTTACAAATATTAGCTAAACATCGACGACATTTTGTTCCAACAAGACGGCACAACTTACAGCGCGCTTAACCATAAATTTATTCCAATCAATTTGGTGACAACTTTATTTCCAGAAGTGGTCCTGTCGATTGGCCCCTCATTCGTGTGACTTAACGCCTCTCGATTACTTTCTATTGGGCTATGTTAAGTCATTGGCTTATGCCGACAAACCAGCAACTTTTGAAGCATTTGAAGCCAATATTCAAGCCACCATTGACACCATACGGCCAGATTTATTGGAAAAAGTAGTGAAAAATTCGACTGATCGAATGAACTATGTAACTCATAGACGCGGCAAACATATGCCGGAAATCATGTTTAAAAAATAAATGCCATGAAATTATCTACCAGAATATAATAATAAAAAATTCATTCCAATAATATTTCTGTCTTGTATTATTATATAAAGTTATCAAGCTCTTAAAAAAACACCTTTGACAATTACCAAATAAATGTCGAACTTATGAGCCATCTCTTCGAGAGACGAACGACATTTAAGGGTAACTGATCTGGAAGGAATACTCCAATGCATTAATGATGACACCACGAGACAATATTTTTTTACACCTGAACCACTCAACAGATTTTACATTCGACTGAAACATGTAGAAGTGATCTGACAGTCGATAAAAGGTTATGTTTAGTCATATTTAGATCAGTGGAGAACATGCCTCTCCTGAATTTTTTTTTAAATTTTCAGTCGTTAATAAATATATGAGCGTCGATGGTATTCACTTGTCCCATTCCTCTCTGATAGCTTTAAATAGAAAAACCATTCCCATATGTCGGAGTGACAAATATAAAATCGGTGTTGCTTGCAACTAATTCCTCAAAGTCGAGTGTAGAAGAGTGAGCTCTAATAATGTTTATTCATCTTTAGGTAGCTCTGAGGAAGTTGGCTTTTTTCTGCGCAACTATTCTGCACATACTATTAAGGGGGAAAACGCAGCCAGAGGCCGAAAAAAAAGGTCATATTTGTGAATTTTTTAAGGAAACCTACGGGCTATTTTTAAATGAGGGTTTTTATACCTAAAAATAAACACATTCAAGAGTATTTTTAGTTTTTTTTTATTAACAAATACAGCAGCAGGTCGATACAGCATTTTTTGTAGAGCGCTCTGAAAAAAAAGGTGAAATGCGGTGACCAAGATTGCTCCTCCTAATTTCATCAGAAACAAAAAATGAAATATATTATTAAACTAGATACTTAAAATTCGTACTTGTCATAGCCGTTTTTGAAAATATTGATTTTTCACAAAATGGCGGAATTTCAAACGTAAAAAAACGATTTTCGACCAAAAATTCGTCATAATTTTGCCTTTAAAAAATGAACGAGACTACAAAAAAAAAAAAAAATCCTATGACAATTTTGAGATTTTATTTTTTGAGATATCGACTTGAAATTTTTACCACATATTCTTGAGACTTAAAATTTTTGAAAAAAAAGGTCTGACCGCGTTTCGCTCCTTAAGGGGACTAAGTGAAGAATAATATTTAGTGCATCATTTCTCTGTATTCTGTCAAGAATTGTATAGTTTGACTCTGATTTCATTGCTGGCCACTACACATTACATTCCCTACACCAAGGGTGTCAAACTCAAAGGCTAACTTAGGTCAAGCAAACAAGGTTTAACTTAAGGTGGGCCGCAAAATAAATCAATGTTCATAAAAATGTAGATATATTTCGAATAATATATTATAATAAACACATAAACAAAAAAAAAAAGAAAAATTTAGTGTTTATATCCTGATACTTCACATCTCTTCCGTTCTACTATCTTTTCTATTTCGGGAGAAATTTTGCTTGCAGTGATTACTTTCAAAACTGACCCAAGGTGAGAGTCATTAATTGAGTTTCTAACAGAAGACTTATTTCCTTTTATAACTGAAAATAACTGCTCGCACTGATAATTGCTTCCAAACATGGAAATAATTTCATAGGCGAATTTTCTAGCACTTTCAAACCTTGCTGGTAAATATTCGTAAAATTCAGGCACGCCAACTTCAATGGATTTGAGTCGCACTGAATCTCGACCACCTCCATTTGCATATAGGTATGCTGGGTACTTAGTCTATATTTATTGAGAAAATCGAAGAAAATATCATTTAAAATTCAGTTCTAAGCTTTGAAATTTTTTTTTTGCGTATATACAATGCAGTATTATTTAAACATGATTTGTTCATGTTGCACGTCGGGAAGTGCAGTTTTTTCAGTTGCTTTTCCCAAAGAACTAACTTACATTTGACAAACGTATTCATAATGATCTGATCTTTTTACTTGTAACGATAAATTTAAATCGGTTTAGTATTTCGTTTTATCAACCATGAAAGATATATCGCACCCCTTCTTCAAAAGTGACTCAAGTCAAAATTTTTATATTTTGACTTTTTAATATAAATCAATTCGTAATGCACATTTCCATCGACTGTCAAAATTTTGTTTTAATCTGATTGCTCGTTAATTTTAAAAAAAATCATTTTGTATCCTTCTTTTGTAGGAAGTTGCTTTAAAACGAAATAGTTTTTTGACTCTCCTGAAAATTTAAAAATTTTGAGTTGTGTCACTTTTGAAGAGGGTATGCGATATCTTGCAACCATTTTGAATTGGAAAAGAAGCTTGTGTCTTGATTTTTAGATTTTAAAAACTGACATAGAGCAAGATAACCAACGTACCTCGGTACGGAAAAACCTGAATATGTACTATCTAACTCACTTAAGAAAGCAGTGAATTGTCACAGATTTAAGCCTCGAGATCTTATAAAATGTATAACTGTTTTTAGATAAAGCAAAACATTCTCCATGTTTATTACCTTGCAAAGTACTTCTTGATGTATAATACAGTGTGTATGATAGTTTTTTTTTTATTTGTTGTAGGTATGCTACGAAGCCGTTGTTTTTTTACGGTCATAGAAAGAGCGCCATCTGTAGCTACAGAATTTAATTTTGACATAGGTAGATTGTTTTTCTACAAAAGTTAAAAAAAAAACAATTAAATATATCTTGCCCGGAAGTAGTACCACGCATTGGTATTAGTTCCAATATATTCTCAAAAATATAAAAATCCTTGTCGCAAGCACAAAAAAAAACACAGGTAATGGAGCTATGCCATCAATGTCCGTACTCTCGTTACAGGTAATGGAAAAACTTTCGAAATTAGGCGATTTTGGTTTGATCTGATCACTTAAAATCCCGGGCCAAGTCAGTAACTTTTTCTGCAACTGTATTTGGAGACAAAGAAATTGTTTGAACAAACTTCAAATTTCCAGGATAAACAACCTCTCCAGCTTAAATTAGGCATTTCTTGATGAAAACACCTTCAGTAAAGGGCTTCGAGTAAACATTAACTGTTGTTTTTTTCAGACCTAACTTGAGCTCTTTAAACTTTTCTTGTCTCATTAATCCTTCGTAACTATTATATTATGATTGATGTTGTTCGAAGTGGCGTCCGTGGCGTAGTTGGTTAAAGTGCGTGGCCGCTATGTCAAAGAACTTTGGAAACCCAGGTTCGAACCCCAGCAGCGACAAAAAATTATTTGAATTAAAATAATTTTTCTGTACGGCCGCCACCTCTCTGCAGACAATGGCAAACCTCAGAGAGTAATCAAAATGCCATGTAAAGCTTCTTGAGAACGAGAACTTTCCGTTCATCGCCGTTCGGAGTCGGCGTTAAGCATGTAGGTCCAGTTCTCGGTCAATTGTGTACAAACTTAATAACACACACAACACAATTGATCATAAGAAGCTAGGTCAAAGTCCTTTCAAGGGCTGAAATGGCCAGTTATTTATTTTATTTTTTTTTTTTGTTCGAAGTGACGTTTAATATTATATAACTTTGGTACATGTATACCATTTTTACATATCAAACACATTATTTTATCTTTTACTTCACAGCAAAAATATTCTAATTTCCATTTTACTTGGAATATTCGATGTTCGTCAGTGATTTTTCGTTTAGTTTTTTACTACCACTTGGCCTCGATGAAGACATACTGAACACAATGAGCTGAAAGTAATAAGCAGCTTTTAACACAAAATAATAAAACATATTAATAAAATATAAATCTTTTTAACATTTAACTACCAGACAGAGAATAACCGCAGAAATCATAATATCAGAAATACGAGTTAATACACTGAAAAAAAAAAGTTAGCTTAAAATTAAACACAATGTGTTCACAAAATGTGTTGTTAATTTGACTTTATTTTCATATGTTTTTCAAAATTTTTAAATACATTTGCTCTTACTTTGACGATATTTGTTGCAAGCTATTTTTTAAACACAAATATCGTCAAATTAACAACAATTGTCGTCAATTTTAAAACATTTTTTTTTCAGTGTAGCGTATTAATTAAAAGCGAAATGAATAATAGTCAATTTGCAGGAAAAGTCAGCAATAACAATTTAATAAACAAACAGCTGATCCAAAAAGTGATGCCACCTATTAAAAATTGCTTACAAGGTAGGCTTATTTTGAAATGACTACTCAAAAGTCAATTTTTGCTTAATAATGGCCAAAACAAAGAGTATAAATAGAAAAACATTTAGCGAATTCTACCTTCCTTATTTTTATTCTGCGTTGATTCGTTATTTTATTATATAATATTTATATTATTGTATGCCGATATATTGGCCGGGCCACAAAAATGTTCGTTACGGGCCGCACGAGACCCGCGAGCTGCGAGTTTGCCACCCTTGCCCTACACTATTCGGCCAGAAGACTTGTTTAGATTACAACTTTTTGGAGTAAATATTTTTCTCTGAAATAATAAATATGAGTCGTTCCACTGATGTCTTGATACCTATCATAAGTTATGTGAATAATTTTACTGGGGAAACTCTTCATCTGAAGAATAATTTATATTTCTAAGTCAGGCCCGTAGACAAGGGGGGGGGTTTTTAGGGTTAAAACCCCCCCCTAATGGTCCAAAAAGTATAAAAAAATAATATATCAGCATTAATATAACTTTGCCAATTTGCGAATACTTGCTGCTCGTGCGTCTTTTTTCTCTTACAGTGCAAACTGCAAGTGTAAACAGCAACAGCGAAAACATCAACATGCTAAGTATCGAAAAAAATTCGAAACATTCAATTGAACTTTGTCTACCACCAGCAATTTAAGAATTTATTGCGTTAACAGGTGTTACGTGAAAGTGGTGAAATTTTGATTGAGTTTCGTTAGATAAGTTTAAGAGTTTCTATTGTTAATTTTACTGTACCAAAACTACAAAAATGATTCTACTTAATTGGCTGCAGAAACCAGAAGTAAAAAAGGCTAGAACGGTGAAAAGTAAGTGCTTGATTTAAATGATTTTTTTTTCCTTTATCAATGCGTAAATGCGTTAAAAAGTTGCAAAAGGAAAAGTCTTCAGAACTTCCTTTGTAACCTGCAGTTGAAGAAAGCTTTAATGTTGACAGCTATGTGGAAAGCGGTAGTACAAGTTGTGGTATTAATATTTTACTTTTAATGTTTTTAACTCTAAGTTTGTGTGTATGATTGTAGAAATTGTTCCAGAAATATCATTTGATTCATCGGAACTACCTTCGACTTCGAGAGTATATCAATGTCCAAATAACGATATTTCCAAGTTGATGAGCAATATTTCCGATTCGAACCACCTCGAAAGTTTTCAAAGCATTTATGTGCCTCCGCAAATTTTAATTTTCCTGTCAGCGATTCTCGCAAACTCCGATTTAAGCATTCTTGGTTGAACCGTTGGCATTGGTTGGTTTACTCCAAATTGGAAAATGCAGCTTATTGCAAGTTTTGCGAATTTTTTAGCACTGGTTTTGGAGGTGCAGAATCACAACCATTTGGTAATTTTACCGAATGATAATAAAAACTTTTTAAAATTTTCTAACCTTTTCATTGTGGCCTTTACAAAAGTCAGGAAATACAAGAAAATGTCGTTATTCTAATCGTGGTTATTTTTATATAGAATTTTAAACCGATATAAGTTTGCAAGTAAATTATTAAAATAATAATAAAAGATGCTTAATTATCGTCATTTTAGAAGTTTGTCTTGAAATTTTTATTTTTTTAGCGTCTTTCTGTATTCCAAAATGACAGTGCAACGATAAGCAAGATATATAGCCGAAACACATTGAACTCAACAAACGACAGTTTTAAAATTATAGAACACACGTTTTTTATGTTAAATGGGTGTGCATCCTAGAGCATACATAGAGGTTGAATTAACAAAAAAAAAGAAAAAAAAAAAATAAGAAGACTTAATTCTATATATATAAAAATCAAATGCGTGTGCGTTAGTCTTGCTAAGGCTCAGAAACGGCTGGGTCGATTTTAATAATTCCTTTTTTGTATTGTTTGCCTTAATACAGATGTGGTTCAGAAAGAAAGAAAATTACAAAAACTTCAAAGCGGAAAAATCGAAATAAACGAAATTGGTAATTTTGTATGGGAATTGCCACATCAGACTACTTTAAATAGCCAACAAATCTTAACGGCTGGACGGATTTAACTCAAATTCGGCACACACATTACTTGAATCCTAAATTAGGTTAAAGCATACTTGGTTTTGACCACGCCCCTTCTTCTGCCCCTTTACAAGAAACGTAAATTATCCTACAGGCGTACTTTTTTATTAGCGAAACTGTGCGTCTAAATAATTAAAAGAAAATTCTGTCAAAAAACATTCACATATCTTCAAAATTGCACAAAATTTAAGTACAGCGTCTTTTTCTAATAACTTCGTTTCCTTAGAATAACAAAAAACTATCAGAAATTCGTATTTCTTACTTTCGATGAAAATAACTCCGTTTTTTTTTTAATATATTTCATCCAATTTCTTTTCGTTGATAAATTCAATTTAAGCACTTAATAAACCAGATTTGAAGAAAGCTCCAACGAATTAATTTTTTACTCCAAAAATCACAAAAGCTATCATTTCAATTGTAAACCCTTTTGTAGATATGGCATCTCTGTCATAATTCTTTTAGCATCCCTGTCATATATCTTTTAACATCCCTGTCATAATTTTGGCCGACCTCTGAAATGCAACCCTGCCGATCTGCCATTTGTGACTTCCGGAAAAGACACTTTTCTGACAATCGTTGTAAGGGTAAGACCTAATTTTTAAAGTGCAAAATAAAATCTTTAAAAAGTTTAAACATCTTGGCGTTTTTATACAATAAATAAAAAAAAGCTTTAAAAAAAATTATTTGTTTGCCCATTGTGAGGATCGATCCTTAGACCACCTCATGGATTCAAAACTAACAGTTGAGCTGACTATTTTTATTCAAATTGAAATGTACTAAAAAAATATTCTAATAGAATTCGCAATAAAATGATATGACAGCACAATCTTTTGAATTCGAATAACAGCAGCCTTTTACATTCCGTGTTAATATGGGATATTGGAGTGTTTCATTCAATCAATAATTGAATTTTGATTGGCACCATGTGTTATCGATCATGAATGTTCGGTAAAAAATAAATTTCGGGTGGAATCGTGATTGCTCGAATTTAGGGCGGGACGAAGTTTGCCGGGTCCTCTAGTATACATATATAAAATAAACAAAAATAAAGTAAATTAATTTTTGTTTTATGTATTTGGTGTACAAAAAAGTTTTAAAGTGTTTTTTTTTTAAGTTTGTCGCTTTATTGTGAAAAATTTGTTACAAATTCATTTTTCAAAGTATTGTCCATTTCTAGCCACTGTTTTTCCCATCTTTCTGGTAATTATATAAAAAATACCTTTTCATTTATCGATATCAAAAACTATCGATATTTTTTTAATCCAAAACCCCCCCCTTAGGAGCTTTTGGAAATCCTGGCTACGGGCCTGTTCTAAGTCAACTGAAGTAACCTTGATATCACAGATAATTACAAACAATTGCAGATATAAAAGTGGGTCGCCTAGGCGTATGAGTGACATTATTTAAATCAATTTAAATCATTATTTAAAGTGAATATTTTTGTAATCCGTTGCAAAAAGTGGACAAATATTTCAATTACAGTTATTAGTCGTAAAATAAAAAATATTGTAATTTCAAAAAACAACAACACTCAACACTTTTTGACCACAAATTGTTTTTATTAACAAAACTGAAAGCTTTGCTGTGCCTTTTCACACATGACAATATTTGGCGTGACAATTAAAAGGCAATTAAATACTTTGGCGGTTAACATATTAAACTGTTGTTGTATTTATTGTTATTTCTGTTCATGATGCTAGTGGTATTGTTTTTATTGCTATTGCTGTTATTGTGTTGAGCAAACCAATTAAGTTATTAAAAATATGTGGCACACAACTAAAGCAAAAATATAAATAAGAAAAAAATTAATAAAAAAATATTGACTAGTTTTTGAATGTTGTTGGCAACCACAGAGTAAATATTTTGATATTAAACAAAAGTATTTTATGTGCATAAAATAAATAATAATTGTAATAATCCAAACAATTTACAGCATAAACAAAAAATAGTCACAAATAGCAATATAAATAGAGAAAAATTTAATGGCTGTCATGATGTTTTTATGAACTGCCAAAAGTGGCTAGCGGTGTAATGTGAAAGTGCAGTTTTTTTATAAATTTCCTAAAATATTTATTCGCAAATATTTTGTGATCATTAATTTCTTTGATTTTTGCAAGCATTTTGTTTTATGTAGGTACACAAAAATTTACGCCCATAAAGAAAAAAGGAACGCATAGCTTACATTGGCATAACTTTTCTGTGGTGCTGCAGTTGCAATAAAATAGAATTAATAGGCTATGTTGATGTGTGGCAAACTTAAGCAAAAAAAAAAAAAAAAAACATCCGGTGTAAGTCAGTTAATGGCGGTCAGACTACGCGCAAACATAAACTAAAAACTAAAGCGGTGCACAGTGGTTGCGAGGTGGGAAAAAACACCAAAATTCATGTACTTTTAGAATCAAAGTTTGTCCTTTGAGTTGCTTTGGAATTATCAAGTAAGTATTTTTCCAAAATAGTTCGGTGAGTGAGAGAAAAGTGTACCTTCTATTTTTATACTGATCTGAAAGGGGTCCCATGTTCTACAGAAACTTTACATGACATTTATTTACTCTTTCGCCTTGCCATTGTTTACAGTGGAGGTGGCGGACGATCATAAAAATTAATTTTAATTAAAAAAGTTTCTGTGACGAACTTTGGACATCGCATTTCTTAAAATTGGCATTAGGCCACGACCGCACCAAATGATTAATATATTTATTTATTTGGCCAAACAAGGCAAATACTTATTCTATTTTAATTTAAACTTAATCTTAGACTTTTTTTTTATGATTAAGGTGAATTGAAAGGTGGGCGTATTCGCCCACAGGATTGACATTGTTTTTACAAGAGTATGTCTTAAAGGGATGTTATTGAAGATGAGATGAATATAAAGGAGAAAGTAGGTTACGAGGACGGGAATAGGATCTTATAAAGATTTGTTTTGAAGGAGACTTTAGATATGGATGGTGAATAGCTGTCGCTGATATTATTAAATTCTTTAAAACATATATTAATTGGCTCATTATTGGCTCATTATTAAAAATAATTATAAATTTAATTTTTTTTTATTGTCGTATATAGTATGGTGCTGATACTCATATAACATACGCGTGTGTCTTGTACGTCTTGAGGGTTCGTTGAATTTTATCTTATTTGATATATAATCACTGTCTATAGCACCGCTGAGAACATCAAATCAAACATTAAAATGTGAAATATAAGGGGTGTAATGTTCGTCTAGATGATAGGAGCATCAAATTAAGAAAGCTTAGCCTATGCACATAGGATGGTAGGGTATTGTATTCGCTGGGGTTATAGGTGTTTCTTAGGGCAAAAAGCAGGAACTGTTTTTGAATAGATTCCAGTCTCTCACTGTGTGAATCGAAAGCAGGATTCCAAATAATGCATCCATATTCTAGAAGTGGGCGTACTTAAGAACAATATAACGTTTTGGTTACCCATACATTGTTAAACTCTTTTGCGCGTATTTTTATGAAACCAAGTTGTTTACTGGCTGTTGATAGGATTTTGTCATAATGAAGATTAAATCGCAATCTACTGTCCAAAACGACTCCAAGATCAACTATATGATTAACATTATGAAGTTCTTTACCATTGAGTGAGGAATTGCTATTAGTGATGAGATTTTTTCATAAGGGGGAAGTATAATATTGGGGTTCCAACGATAATGTAAAGCAAAAAGTAAGAATTTTTTTTGAACCGATTCTAATGCATCAATGTGCACATTGTATTGAGGGTTCCATATTACGGATGCATATTCAAGAATTGGTGTAACAAGAGAGGTATAAAGTATTTTAGTAGTGAAAGGATCGTTGAATTCTTTAGCCCATCTTTTAATGAAACCAAGGACATCTTTAGCCTTATTTACCACCAAATTAACTTTTTTTTTTTAGACTAAACCAACGCTCAGGGAATGCCCCCTATAAATGCGTAAGCATTGAGTTGATTCGGAAGAAGGGAGAAAGTTCAGTTGGAGGGTGGAAAGATTGAGTAGTGTGAAGATTTGTTTGGAACCTACACAGCTGGAAGCCATCGGGGAACATACTCGCAGGGAGATTATTCCACAATCTTACTGTGCGACCGAAAAACGAATTATCTCTGTAATGCGATGTTCTATTGGACATCAAGGCAATGGTATATGGATGGGCTTGGAGTGCTGACCGAGTGGACCTGGGAAATACTCGAGCTGGTGGTGTCAGGTCTTGTACCTCCCTTGAACACTTCCCATGGTAATACCTATATAAAAGGCTAAGGCACCCAACACTGCGTCGATGTCCAAGAGAGTTGAGAGAAGATGAAATATTTTCATCCCCTGTCAAATACATCGCACATCGTTGAATTCGGTCCAGAAGCTCCAAATAGGATCTTGAAGCCCCTGTCCAAATGTGCGAATTGTACTCCATTTTCCGTTTTGTACACCATTCTGCAGACACTGGCGACCGTGGCGTAGTTGGTTAAAGTGCGTGGCCGCTATGTCAAAGAACTTTGGAGACCCAGGTTCGAACCCCAGCAGCGACAGAAAATTATTTGAATAAAATAATTTTTCTGTACGGCCGCCACCTCTCTGCAGACAATGGCAAACCTCAGAGAGTAATCAAAATGCCATGTAAAGCTTTTTGAGAATAAGAACATTCTGTTCATCGCCGTTCGGAGTCGGCGTTAAGCCTGTAGGTCCATTTCTCGGTCAATTGTGTACAAACTTAATAACACGCACAACACAATTGATCATAAGAAGCTAGGTCAAAGTCCTTTCAAGGGCTGAAATGGCCAGTTATTTATTTTTTTTATTTTTTTTTACACCGTTTTAAGAAACCTAGGCACTTGGCCGCTTCTTTCGACACATCGAAAATATGATCATTCCAACGAAGATCAGATCTTATCGATATGCCCAGAACGTCAAGAGCTCAGAACTCAACTCTATTAGCACGACCCCGCTCAGAGATTTTTCTTAAGTCGTTAAGAAGTGTGTCATTCATATTTTGCCTCTTTCTCTCAATCTCCAAAGAGCTCGGGCGTTTTTTGAACGAATATGAATGACAAATGCTGCTGTCATCCGCAAAAGAATGAATTGGGTTATGAGTCAACGACAGGTCGTTGATAAAAACCAGAAACAAAGTTGGAGATATGACTGAACCCTGCGGTACTCCTGCATTAATGGTGTGCTCTCTGGACGAAACGCCGTCAACAACGACACTGATAGATCTGCCATTAAGAAAGCACGAAATCCATCGGGCAAATGTACTACCGACTCCATATGCGATTAGTTTAGACACGAGCGCTTTATTCCACACTCGGTCAAACGCCTTAGAAATATCCAGAGCAACAACTCTACTCTCACCGAATAAATGAACGCATTGGTTCCATTTCTCTGTGAGGAAAGCCATAAGGTCACCAGTAGAGCGATCCCTCCAGAAACCATATTGGCGATCATTGAGAAGTTCGTTGCGCTCCAGATAGTTTATCAGGTGGAAGTTTATTACACTTTCCATGACCTTAGAAAGTGTAGAGCATATCGCAATGGGTCGATAGTTTGCAGGGTTCGCGGCATCGCCCTTTTTTGGTACCGGCTGGACATTTGCGATCTTCCAACAAGATGGAAATACTTCTGTCCTGTAGGAGATGTTGAAAAGATTGCGCAAAGGCCGAGCTAATGTAGAAGCACACTTTTTAAGTACAATTGGTGGTATGCCATCAGGACCAGAGGCTTTGTTGATGTTGAGATTTGCAAGGACCTTTTTAACTGAATTCGTTCGAAAATATATATCCCGCATTGCAGAAGATGTACTTTCAACAAGAGTCAGTGGCTGATTGCTAACCGAGATTGTGGAGTTCTGTGCGAACAATCCAGCCAACAGGTTCGCTTTATCGGCCGGGTCAGTGAAGATTTGGTCATCTTTCAAAAGAGTTGGGATTGACGAAGAATGACCAAAAGTCTTTACAAATGACCAAAAGTTTTTGCTTTCTTTGGAGCACAGAAGAACCTGTTATTACGTCATTTGCTTACATTTTTTAAGAGGTTTTTTAAAAGGTTTAAATTACACCACTCAACTAGACTATTTAAATCCGATTGTAAGAGTTGTTCTTTGGAAGTAGAACTCACATAACATTGAAACTCAGAATGGAGAATGTATTTCTACAAGAGAACTGAGACGGGCATAGGCAAAGGGGTTATGGTTTCAACCACACAAGTCAAATTTTTGAAATTGAATAGCTTTGGAACTAAACGTCGCATGGCAATAAAACTCAGTATGGAGTTACTTATTGCCAAAGTCTTTCTACTGGAAAACTGGTACGTGCATTGAAAAAGAGGGGTGTGGCCTGATTTTCTATACAGAATAGCTATGGAAGTTAAAATCACAAGACATTGAAACTCATAATGGAATTGCCACCTGGGAGTGATGTTCTGCTACTGGGAAATTGTAACGGGCAGTGGAACATGAGCGGGGTGTCAGACTAAGAGACTGATAAAAGTTTTGAATTTACTTATTATTTCCAATATACTTGCCGGGTGCAGCAACGCTCGCCGGGTATCACTTGTATTTTATAAATGAATTTGTAAAATATTTCACAATAAATAAATAACATATTAAAAGAAAACTAAGTGCATCTCCCAAACAAAGTGTTGTTAATAAAAGGGAAAAAAACTTTCATAAATTCAACTTTATTAAGTCTATATAATTGATGTTTTGGACATCAGCTTTGATTCCTAATACACTGCTTCAGTTTAAAATCAGATCACATTTAATAGAAATCATAAAGCCTCTATATATAAAGTGCTGTTTCCCATCTCCTATACAATAGAATGTTATCAAAATGGTTAAATCTTTATAAGTCATATACAAAAAAGACATTGCTTTGAGATTTTGTACAAGAGCATTAACTCTGATATGACTATATTACTACTTATCAGGATATCTAAAGTCCAACTAAAACTATACACATCTCCCATAGTCAAGACACAAAAATGGTTAAAGATGTTTCTTTCAAAATTTTTAAAATAAGTTAAATCTTAATTTGATGTTCACTACTAAGAACTCAAAATGCTTTTTGAAGAACAAAATTAAAAAAAAAATCTATTAAAAAATTTTACAAATTCAAAACATAAGAACCTAATAAAATTCTATTAAATTATTCGGTTCCTGAAAAAAAGTACAACAATAAAGTTCAACAATCTAATGAACTTAGCTAATTTTCATGCTCTACAGTTCTAAATTAAGTTCATCACATTTCATCGTTATCCATCTAAACTATGAATATCCTTCTATTTTTATCCATCGCTGATATGGGCCCAACTCACTGTGCGAAGCGAGCAGCGAAGTACACAGTAAAACAGTATCAACTTTTTTAAAAGAACTGAAAGTTGCCATAAACTTAAAATATGGTCTAGAAAAATGCGGCTTTATTACGTACTGAGAAACTGGCGAGAAAACAAAAAAAAAAAAAAACAAAAAATAATAAATTAATTGTTTTTGTTGCTATTTCGGCGCTTGGCTTACATGAGATATTCGACTTTTGGGGCTAACCGCATGCAAATAATGCCAAGCTATACAGCTGCGCAACTGAAGCAGCTGTTGTGGTTTACATGTGTGTTGGTGTATCTTTATGTGTGTATTTTGTTGCTTCTTATGCAAGCTCAGTTAAGTTCCAAAAAAATCCACAACCGAAAAACAACGGAAATAAAAATTAACTTCAACAAAATGGTAGCATATGAATATTTTTTTGTTTTTTGTTGTTATTCTCTGTGCTTATTGTGTTTGTTTTTGTTATTTTTCGACTTTTTTGCATTCACACGATAAAAGTTAAAAATCAGTTTAACTTTACACTAGGGATGAAGTTCGGCGCTGTTGAAGTCACTTGGGTGAGTTTTTTTCTTCTCTCTTTTTTTGCTCACTACATTCTTCTTAGTTAGGTATTTTCTGCTTTTTACCCGCTCTACTTGTTTGACTGCAAATGTAGCAACAACATTTTTTTACGCTCTATGCACTGTTGCTGCAATTTTTTGGCGTTTGTTTTTTTTTGGCCTTTTTCTATATTTTATAGTCGACAGATAAAACCTCAAAGTTTTCAAATATTTGGCTGGTATAAGAACAAGATGTAAAAGGGTTGCCATGTCTAAGTTTTTAATTTATATTTTTTTGTTCACATAGATAGCAGCTTTAAGAAAATCTAGTATTCGTCCTTGCCTCATTTTTGCCAATTTTTTTTTTCAAAAACCTTTGGCAACTCTTTAGCTAGTAAACAAAATCTTTGTCTTGTTTGTTTGCCTTTTAATATTTGAGCGTCTTTTTAATTTTTCTCATATTAAAAAAATTTTTCTTTTAACCAACTACCAACTTTTGCGCAAATATCAGTTAAGTAAACAGCATGAAAGAAGAAAAACTTCTAGAAAAATTAACTGGAAAAAAAAACTTTAGCCAAATGGCAATATCTTTGTTCGCACCGCACTCGCACTTGTACTGCAGCCTATAGAATGCGGCAAAATAAACGAGCTGCCAGGCCAAAGTCAAATGAAAAGAACTGCCAAGCATAACAAAGCAAACAAAAGTGAAGCAAAACAAATGCACAAAATTAGCAAGCATGAAATTTGCAGCGAGTTATGCATGCATGTGTCTAGCGTCTAGACGCATGCGACTCAACAAAAGCGACGACACAAAAACTAAAAAAACCAACAAAATCCACAAAATAAGATATGTAAAATTTTTTGAACAAAGCATTTTTCTTTGAGATGCACAATGTTTTTTGCAGCATTTAAGTTTTTTTTTTATTATAATGCAAATTATTTAATTTAGCGCTCGTTTGACTTTTTTGTGCACAACATGGCGTATGAGTGATGCCTAATTCATAAATGCTTTAATAAGGTCGACTGCAGATGGAATAAGATGGTAAAACCTGACCGGTAAGTAATGGAATTTACTTTGCGGTGGGGTGAAGTGTTTCGGGGTGAAGCGTTTCATCTGTGAAATTTTGACAGCATGCTTACATATAACTAAGTGTCATACCGTCACGTGTTGCTTTCATTGCCACACAGCTTTTCATGATACAGCGAATCGTTCAGACGTACATTGTGTGGATCTTCTAAAAAATGAGAAATATTTTTTTATCGTTGAATTAATCGTATTTTATACCACCTACTCAACACGAATTCAAAGTCAATATATCAGTCGTGTTGGTTTAATGTTGTTCTTAAAAAATATGAAGTGCTTTTGAAATATCTATCGAGTGGTTGTGTGAAGCCAGCCGTGTTCTCAAAATGGCCGTAGTGGGGTGAAGCGTTTCACCCCAAAAACTCAGTTTTAATGCGTGTTTAGTGTTTTTGTGTGTGTTTGATGCGTTTTTATTGTTTTTATGATATTTTTTATTGTTTTTTTTAGAAATACCATGAAAATACGTGAATAAAGGAATTTTGTAGGTCCCTGATGCAACAAACCTATTTAATGCCATCAAAATGGTTTTTATCGACAAACAAGCGGAACGTAGAGCTGCAGCTGCCTGCGGTATCGTTCAAACTACTCTTCGCCGTCATTTCGATACAGTGAAGAAGTATTTTCCGACCTTAGAAGGTCTCACAGATGACGATTTGTTGGCCTTTGTGGAAGGAAATTTTGGCTTTGGTGCAAAGCCTGTAAGTATCCGTTTTGTTTTCATTGTAAAGGGTAGTTAAATTTTAAGAGCCGATGTTGAATGGGAACCACACCTAAACGTCAAGTTTTTTCTACATTTAATTTAACATTTCTCAATTCCAGACTAACTCAATTTAAACCATGGAAAGATACACAATCAAGCAATGCGTTAAAGTTATTCAGGCTTATTATGAAAATGGGCTTTCAAATCAAAATGTATATCATGCACTTCGTGATTTTTTCGGTCAATTTATTCGTCCTAATGTGCGTACAATCAGAAAAATCGTGCAAAAATTTGAGCAAACCGGGTCTGTAGGAGATGTGAAAACACCAGTGCATGCTCGTACAGCTCGTACTGCAGAAAATATTTCTGCTGTTCGCGATAGTGTGGTTGAAGAGCCCTCCACCTCAACTTGTCGTCGTGCCCAAAAAATGCACCTCTCACGCTCGTCGTTGATGAACATTATGCATAAATAACATTATGCATTAACACGCTTACAAGGTGCAATTGACTCAAGAACTAAAGCCTCTTGACCATTTTAAGCGTCGTCAATGGTCAGAATGGTGGCAAGAAATGGCAACAGTGGATGATCAATTTTCGAAGAAAATCATCTTCAGTGATGAGGCACATTTTCACCTCACTGGATTCGTCAATAAGCAGAATTGCCGCTTTTAGGCGAATGATAATACAAGAGTGATTGTCGAAAAACCAATGCACCCTCAAAGAGTGACTGTTTTCCAAAATGAGGCCGGTCAGGCAGTTACTGTGAATGGTGTTCACTATCGTGAGATGGTAACGAACTTTTTATGGCCCGAATTGGAAGATATGGATGTGGACGATATGTAGTTTCAACAGGACGGTGCCACTTGCCACACAGCTAACGAAACAATGGCTCTTTTGTGCGACAAATTCAATGGCCGTGTTATCTCACGTGGTGGCGATGTCAATTGGCCGCCAAGATCATGTGATTTGGCATCGTTGGACTTCTTTCTTTGGGGTTATTTAAAGGAAAAGGTGTACGTCGATAAGCCAGCAACAATTCAAAAGCTAAAGTATGAGATAATTCAGCACATTAACGGCATAGAACCTCACTTATGCCTCAACGTCATCGAAAATTTGGACCATCGGATGGAGGTGTGCCACCGAGGTCGCGGCAACTATTTGCCCGATATTTTGTTCCATACATAATTGAACCATACCAATATTATCATAATAAAAAGAAATGACAATAATTTCTTAAATAATTTGTGTTTTATTCAAAATCAACATCAACATCGGCCCTTAAAATTTAACCACCCTTTACAAGCACATTATATTTGACAACCAAAATTAATGGAGTCTGATTTCTCCGCATAGCTGTTCTCGGTGATTCAAGAGAAGGATTTGGTGCGCTACATAATTTTATGTGCTAAGATGAATTACGGCCTAAGCATCAATAACATTCGTTTCTTGGCCTGCAATTTCAGTGTTAAGATTGGTCTTAAGTTTCCTGCTGGTCGGGCAGAACCAAAGATGGCAACCAAAGACTGGTACTACGCGTTTATGCATCGCCACCCGATTTTGAAGCTCCGTAAACCACAGCCAACAAGTGCTGCACTCTCAAAAAGGTTTTACAAGGGAGCAGTCCATGAATTTTTCTCAAACTTACAAGAAGTAATTGCGCAGGCCCCAGCCATTTTAAATCCAGCTAGAGTGTGGAACATGGACGGAACTGAATCCCCCCCATGCCCACAAGCGTTGTGAAAGTCGTTGCCGAAAAGGCCGCCGTTGTGGGTCAGTTCTCTTCAGTGGAAAGAGGAACCAATGTGACTATGGCAGTTGCAGTCATCGCGGCTAGAAACACCATTCCGCCGATGTTTCTCTTCCCACGAAAGAATATGAAGAGTGTTTTTCTTGATAACGCACCGCCACGTTCCATCGGTTGCGCCAATGTTTAAGGTTGGATAGACACTGATCATTTCATTCTATACCAGTGATGCTCAAACGCACACAACTAAACTTGATTGGATGTGTGTGTAACACTTAAAGCTTCTCACTGAAAGAAATCTAATGTTAAAGCAATTTGAAAGCTTTCCGAAAGCTTTATGTTCATAAATAGAATTAAATCGACGCAAATCGAAAAACTATGAAATTATTTGTAATAGATTATTTGCTTATAATATATTTCATATTATATTGTTTTTGGATTTTTTATTATTATATATGAATATATATCGTATGGGTATATTTTGAATACTTTGAATATGTGCAGTGCCCTTGTTTGCTTCTTATAATGTTAATATTTCTGGAAAAAATATTAAAATTAAGACGGGGTCAAATAACATGAAAACGATATGAAAAAAACCGATTTCAAACTGATTTTGAAAAGTTTTTTCCTGAAATTTTCTGACATACTTTTGACATGATAACAAATCAACCAATTGTTGTTGATTTTTTATATCCACGGCCGCCAAATATGTTTATTAGTGTTGTTATTATTATTGTTTTTGGTATTATTATTTTTATTATTAAAATCTTTGATTATTTCGTCAAAATCTACATCGTCATTGGAAATTTTTATGCGCATCAAATCTTGCAGATGATTGTCCGATAAGCGATTTCGGTGTTTGTTTTTTATTATTTTCATCAATGAAAAAGAGCTTTCGCAAATATATGTTGTTCCAAACATCGAATAAAGTTTATATATAGCATTTTTTATTGTTGGATAAAGGGACTCATCAACATTTTTCCAAAATTCACATCCGTCTGCAATAGGTAACATTAAATCTTCTTGCAAAATTTTTAACTCGCTTTGGATCGATGGGCTTTGTTTTTCTATATTGCATTTTAGAGGATTGTTATGTAGCTCAATTAAATCAGATATTTTTTGGAAATCTTGAAATCTTTTAGAACAGTTGGTTTCTAATGTATCAAAGACTTCAAAAAAACGGTTCATGCTGACTTCATTACAACACGCAGTGTAAGCCTCTGCAGTTCTTGTTAAATTTTCTAGGTTGCCGTTTTTAAATTTAGTAGATAAAATAGTAAGCTGTCGTTGGAATTCTACAACGGCTGAAACCAAATCAAAGATCATTTTTTGCTTCCCTTGTAATACTAGATTTAATTTATTGATAAATTCAGATATGTCCGTTAAAAATGCCAAGTCCAAGTTAAAAATAGGATCTTTTAAAGAGTTAACTAATAAATCCGAGCCAGGAGAGGGGTTAAGCTCAAAAAATGACAAAACTTCAAAACGCAGATGAAATAATCTTTTGAGGCTATTTCCTCGACTCAACCATCGTACTTCAGTAAAAAGTAGCAAATCACCATAATCGGCCTCCAGTTCTTCCAAAAATGTTTTGAATTTTCTATGATTTAAAGAGTTGTGACCACCTCGAATTTTATTGATGATTTTAATGGATATTTTCATTGTTTCCAATAAATTTAATGATTTGGCAAACAAAGCTTGTTGATGTATTATACAGTGAAATACGGGTACATCAATTTGGTTCTTTAATAAATAACCTATAAGCCCTTCTTTTTTCCCCGTCATAACGTGAGCTCCATCGGTACAAACCGAAGATAATTTATTTATGTCTGCAAATGAAAAGATTTTACTATTTAAAACATCATACATTGTTTTGCCCTTCACGTTTCCATGCATAGACTCAACTATTAGCATTTCTTCTGAGCAATGAAAATTTTCATTCACAGTTTTTACACAAATTAATAGTTGACAACAATCATTAACGTCAGTGCTCTCGTCTAAGCAAATAGAAAAGTACTTGCAATCACGCATTCTTTTTTGAGTTTTTGAAAAAAAGTATTCGCTCAAAGTTTCAGTCCGACGAGTGATTGTTGACCTCGATAAAGCTAGGCTTTCAAAAATGTCCTTAAACTCTCTACCTTTTTCACCAAAACACTCAAAAACTTCTTTGGCTAAGTCTTTAAAGAATATTCCATCTTCGAATGGCCTGCACCTCTTCCCTAAAGCAAGACTTATAACATAAGAAGCTTTTAATTGGACAAAATTTATATCGGTTACCGACTGACTTATTACTGCGTTTTTCTTCTTATTGGTGTTAAATTCATTGAATTTTTCAAAAAACATACGTTTTAAGTCAATAAGTATTTCCTGTCTCTCCCCTCCCACTACATTATGGAATTCAGCATGTTGTGTAATGTAATGCCTCTTGATATTGGATATTTTCACCTGAGCCAACACCTTAAAGCATACTAAGCACTGAGCTTCGCTTAAACTATTTTTTATAAAAAAATAATCTTTTACCCACCTTTCTAAAAACATTTTTTCACAGTTCTAAAATCAATTTTTTTAAAATAATCTTAATGCGGAGCAAAGTAAACGAAAATCAACTGGTCTGAATGAAATCTAAAATCACAGTGAAGATTTGTTAGATAGACATGATTTATATATGAAGATATCATCACCCAAAATCCAAAAAGCCGCAGCAACATTTTTTTATATTTTCTTAGGAAAAGACGAAAACTTTATAAAAAGACACATATTTCAGATTGAACAACCACTCCTTCTTATGCATTTTGTTGATTAACAAGCTAATCAATAAATATTAGCATAGAATTCAGTAAGACAGGTTTCTTTAATTAAATTTATTTTGAAAAGTCAATAATTCGATTTTTTTTGTAGTTATGACTTTTTCAATTATAGGCGACAATATGATTCAGTTTATCAGAATTTGAATTGACTAATTATAGGTCTACAAATGCTGAAACAAGTATGTTGGTGAAGAGGCGATCTTATTCTTCGAATTGAAAAAATATTCAATTTTATTTTTAAGTCCTTTGCGGCAAGCAAGTAAACACTTTCATCTAAAAGAAAATTTGGAAAGAGTAAAAACCTTGTATTTAGGCAAACATTAAATGTATGAATTGCACTAACCTTATTTTTCATCCCAATTTTTTTTATTTTGCATTTACAAGTTCTTTTTTGCTGACAGCTATTTCTTAATTGAAAACAGCAAAAGTGTGCTGAATTATTTACATATATTAAATATACATACGTAAATAGCAACATTTTTCGGTATTAACTAAAAACAAAATAAATATAAAATTGCATACAATCATCGCTTACATTACAAAGTGTTGCGTTTCCGAAGAATCATAGTTAACTGAACTGTGCTTTGCTTCTTAATGTTTTCTTTTCGGTGTACAAAAATTGCGTAATTATAATCAAATTAAGCGAACAAAGTGACGTGACCCTTTCTGCTTGGAGTCTGCCTGCAGACTGAAAGCTTTTTAGCAGCGCAAAATTTTATATACCTATACGTTGCAGAAAAAGCTGTTAGCTCTCGAGCTAATTTTGATCGACACTGTTCTATACATATAACATTTCATCAAACATACGTCTACCGCCAAGACCAATCCATTGTTACTGATAATGGACAACCACCAACCACATATCATATCACACATGTTTATTGAAGTTGTCGACTTGTGTATAGCCAACGGTATCGAGGTTGTAACTCTTTCATCACATTGCAGCCGGAAAATGCAGCATTTAGATGTTTCGGTCTTCGGGCCCTTCAAGCGCGCGTTCACGCAGAAGTTTATGGAATGGTGTTAGTCAAATGTTGACCGTGTGCTCGAAATACACCATATACTGGGCCTTGCGGATAAGCCCATGATGCAGGTCGTGACTCAGTGGAATATTAGATCTGATTGCGAAACCACTGGCATCTATCCTCTGAACGCGAGCATATTCAGCGATAACGACTTTCTTGCGGCAAACATTAGCGGCGAAAGTCTAATGGCCGAAGATCCGCCAACGGCAGAAGATGTGCCAAATATGCTCGTCGTTCTTGATAATACGGACGTTGGCTCAAACAAGGAGTTGTCTTCATCAGAAGGTAGTAGTGCTAGCATATGCGGCCTATCAGATCAGGCTTCTACATCCGCCTCTGCATCCACATCTTCTCTTCATTCAACATTGGTTGATATTGGCACGATCAAATTTGCTGCAGCAAAGCCGAAGTCAAATCGTGACAGAAAGGCAATGAATTCAGTCATCTTAACTTCCGCTCAAAAATGTTCGGAGCTTCTTGAAGCAGCAAAGAAAAGTGCTGAGAGGAAGAACGGAAGCACATCGCAAAAACCAACATGCAAACGGCTGTTAGGAACCCTCTTCCGAAGAAGAAGACCGAGACTTCTGCGACCAGTTAGTCCGACGAAAATGCTTTAGTTTTGTTTGTCGAAAGTATACTTTCCTACACGGAAAGTTTCTTAAATACATAAATTTAAATAAGATACTTTTGAGTACTACTGGGTAGTTTACCATCATAAAGTTTAAAAAAAAACTAAAGTTGAATAATGCTCAGATATAGCAAAAAACTCGGTTCAAGCTTAATTTTTTTATAATTACTTCCTTGATTTATTTTTATTGATTTTGAAAAATTGAAAAATTTATCTTAAAAGTAAAAAAAAAAAATTCATGTGCAATCAATTAAATCAGTTTAATTTAATTTAACACTTAACTCCCAGATTGTGAAAAAAAAAAAACACCAACAACCTTCTAATTATACCTCGCGTATGGTCAATGAATCCAGCTGATTGAAAACTGGCAATAAACTTGAATTTGAACATTTAATACAGTTAAGGAGCTCGTTGAAAATGTGACACAGACCTAACGGCTGTCCTGTTCTGTACTGCTTAGACCAAGGGTCACTATGTTCACTTCAGCAGTGTAGCGGTAGTTGTTGGTGTGTATTTTTGTATGCATGTGTGTATGTATTTCAGGCAACAGCCGCCTTCCATAACAAGCAGCCATGCAATTGATTTTGCTTCAAGCCACAGCAACAAATACACAAACATGACCAAAGTCGCTGTGAAAGTTAACAAGAGAAAAAAAAAAAACACAGAAATAACAGTAAAATTTTAAAAAATTAAAAAAAATGCCCATTACCATTCCTCCGGCTACTATGGCTGCCGTAGGTGTCGCCAACTAAGTGTCGATTGAAAAGCACAACTTTTAATGCGGCTGCAAAAAAACCAGGTCTTTTTTTTTTAAATATTTCTCTTTTTTTGCCACGCGGCCACATAAACTTTTCGCCGACAGTCAGTCTATGTGGACGCGTGGTGGACTCTTATGAAAACCGTGTTGGTTGCTTTTGAGCACTTCTAGGTGTGCAATGCGCTGGACCAAAGCGCGTCACCTCGAACGCGATGTCATTAAATTAAAGGTAAAGGACAGCATTTGAGATAGTGGGGATGGTGGTATTGGTGGCTGCATGGCAACATGGTGCTGCATACTAAATAAATTTCAAAGCACAAAAACACACACACACACACACATACTCTCACACACCAAATGAACGTAATGAAAAACAATTGAAAAAAAAAATTATATAGAAAAAGAAAATTGGGAAAACTTTCGAGCTCAAGTTGACCAAAAAAAAAGTGAACTACAAGCCATGGTCGCAAGGATGCAAGCAAGGATTCAACGAATAACAGATCAAAGCTAGTTGCGCGTTAGATAGTTCAATATATGTGCGCGTATGCATGCATCTGAGTATTTTTTTTTTTTTTTTTTTTTTTTTGCTGTCTGCAAAGCACACACAACCACATCGCAAAAAAATTGCTCATTTTTCCTATTGGTTTGATGCTGAGAGCAAAGGTTGTGAGGGTTGCCCACTATTATTTTTGCGTAGAATATTTTTTTTTGTATGCAGCGCTACAACGAGATGACCGCAAGAGCATGACTTCTACGCTGACGCCTCCGCAATCCTGTGCAGGACTTATGCAAGCCGGTTAGACCAAATGAGTTGGAAAAAGTATCCTACAACGTATAGCGGGATGTTAGGGCAGCGTATTTGAAATTGAAATGAAAGAAATATTGCATGCAACTTTTTGTCCTTTATTTGCTTCGACTGGATTTCTCCACGCTACGCTTGAAAGTGTTTTATTTGGTGTAATTTGCCCACAGAAACCAATTGAACCGTAAAGTATTTCAAGCATTTCATGTCAGGCACTGAGTCTAAGTCACAAAAAATAGCATCAAATTAAAATTGTAGACAAAAAATAAGGATAAGATAGAAAAAAAATACAAAAAATAATAAAACAAGCAGAATACTTATAATAGTGCTTCAATTAATAAAACAGACAAGCACAAGAAAGAAACCAAAATAAACACAAAGAAAAAAAAAAAATGCACGAACAACCAACCAAGCTGCCAGCGCTAACCTAACCATCAAGGACACTACAGAGCGCGCGACCGACTTTGTCAACGACTTCCTGCAGTCGCAGCTCAAACTGTCGAAGTGGCAAAGTGCAAAAATATATGATTACAAAGCAAGGCAAAGTAAAGCGAGAAGAAAGAAAAAAAAACTGCAAAGAAATACTTTTTAAAAAGTGGCTGAACACAAAGGCAAATCCTTGCTTCCGTCTTGGTTTTGCTTTTGTTTTTGTTGGATTTTTTGTTTGTAGTGCGCCTTAAGGACAAAGTCAAACACTAACTTTTAACGACTTTGCCACAACATGTGTTAGGCTACAGCGGCAACAACAGCCACAACAACGACGTTGACAACAACATCTCTTAAGAAGAAAATACAACAACACTAAAATCCGAAAAACTTGCCGGGCTGCTTCTATTTTTTTATTATAATTATTATTATAACTATTATTAACAGTCGACGAAGTTAGACGTTTGTTCCTGTTCCACTGTGCAGCTGTCGCACAATTGTTCTTCTTGTTGTTGTTATTATTGTTGCTGGGGTTGTGACAGTAGCTGTCTTCCGTTTCTATTGTTTTTGTTGTTCAACAGCATCTTTAGCACGCTTGCAGGTGCTTCAAGCAGTCGTTTTCCTGAAAAAAAACCAAACATTGTCATGATGACCAGGAAGCAATTCAGTGTGGAGTTCAACTTTAAGTTTTTTGTTTATTATAATAATTATGCTCTTTTAAAAGAGCTCTTAGATGATTTTTTTTTATTTTTATTTAGCTAATATTTTGATTCGATGTCTTGATGAAGTTTTAAGTGTGTGCTTTTGACAATTTTTGATATTTCCTGAATTTCTGGTGCTTAAAGATGATTAGGGCGATTAACAGCAGTCACTGGAGAGCTAGAGCGATATTTTAGCAAGAGCGTAATGTTATTTTGATTAAGTCCTTCAGTACTTATGACGAAGATTTTTATTTTTTTGGGACTTATATAAATGTGTCGGAAAAAGACACATCGATGTCATGGCTTATTTCACTGTCTTGGTCTTGGTAACGTAGATTGCCTTTTAAATCTTGCGCCTAATAATGAAAATGCAGGGGTTAATCAGTCGGAATGTTTTTATTTTTGTTCAAAGTATTCTTCAAGGTGATCAATACACTTTTGCATACGTTTGAACCAATTTTCGGAACAATTTCGCCACTGTTGATAGTTTAGGTATTTAAAGTTGGTACCTCCGTAACCAGGTTTTTGAAGGCCTCAACTGTATTGGCCTGTTCGGGAGTAGAAAAATGCTGTCAAGCATATTATTCTTAATGTGAGGGAACAAGAAAGTCATTGGTCGGTACTGTAAGGCTTATGACCAGCTGTGGGCAGAGAGCACTCTGGGAGCATTGAGAGTAAGAATTGAGAGTAAAGGCTTATGTAGCAAATCAAAACGCAAAAACAAATAAAAAAAAAAGACAAACACAGAAACAACACAGAAGCTCTATATTTAATGGTGCCCATTCCCTCTAATGACCCATCCAATTCCATGTTTTGAGTGCTCAAAAACTCTTTTGTTTGAGCTGATGCGTGGGAACTCTCATTGTCGTGGTGGAGGATGGTCCTTTATTTTCTTCGGTGGTTGCTTTTGCTCAATTAACCGAAGAATTACTGCAAAAAAATGGTTGTGTACCATTCGGAATCAATAGTGAGCCATTACTCAAGTGGTGCAGTTGCGACATGAATGGTTTTTCTGAAAAAACTGGCAATCATTTGCTACGGATGTCTTCCATTCGCTGACAATTTTTTTCGGTTTTTGCTCACTTTGAAGGACATAAACAGTGGATTGCTGCCTTGTTTCGGGCTCATAAGAACAGATCCATAATTCATCACCTGTGGTAATTTCGTAAACATGTTTCAAATCACCCCCGCTGTATGTGTTTAGCATTTCCTTGCAACAATTTATAATGAGCCTTTTTTTTTTTAAGCTACCCTCAAATTATGGAGTACCCAAAGGGAACAAATCTTCCTGACACCTATATGCTCATGTAAAATTAAATGTAAAATTGACTCCATCTCGCGGTAAGTCACATACGGTTATGCTTCCAACAGTTCACACACAGCATAGATGTTTTCTGCCACAACATCTGTAAGCACGAGACCTGCACGATAGATCGTCTTGGAGAGAACGACACGCTGCACAGTGGAGTATTTTATGCCAAAAGTGACGATTAATTGACAGGGGCCACTTATCGAAACAAAAATTGTACCTTTGGGTTTTTTGGGGTCGCTGATCACGAATCTGAAGTCAAAAATCTCAAATTCAAAATGGCGGCTTCAAAATGGCGGCCATGAACAAGCTAACTTCTACAAAAACCGTTTAATGGAAGTAAAATTTTGTATACAGGGGTTTGTGGGGTCGCTGATTACGAATCTGAAGTCAAAAATTTTCAAAATGGCGGCCATGAACAAGCTATGTTCTGCAAAAAACGTTTAATGGAGGTAAAAATTTGTATACTGGAATTTGTGGGGTCGCTGATCATGAATCCGAAGTCAAAAATTTAAAATTCTAAATGGCGGCTTCAAAATGTAATCATTAGCTATGTACCTTTTACCGAATTACATAGTATATAGAACATAATTTTCGTTATTACTACAAATTGCACAAAACAAGCTTTGAACGACATTTCATACAAAAACAAAGGATTGCAATAACAATAGTTAATACACATAAACAATGATGTTGATTTCACATGTACCCTGCAAACTGCAGGGCAAACAATTTATGTCTTATTACTATCAAAATCAGAAAATAAGTGTGTGACGGCGAAAATATCGCTGGCGATTTTTAGCCGCACAACGGCCAAGGTGCGAGGAGGACACTTGGTGAACACCGCCAGTGTTGCTTATTTTTATGCTTCACTTTATTTTTTACACACACACACATAAACACTGAACTAATATAATGAATAAAAACACATGAGTACAAAAATAACACCCATACACTTTTATATTAGAAAAGAGAGAGAGAAAAGGAAAGCATGTAAAAAAGTTGGAAACATGCAAAACGTGCGCAAACACATGCGCAAAACTGGCGTGATCTTGCTCAGAGTCAAGTAGCGGGTCACATAAGAAAATAACAGAAGGCAAATTGCTGGGCAAAATGTAAACAAAATTCTGATGAAAGACAACAACAAGGCTGCACCGTACGGGACCTCGGTTACGGGAAAATCAGCCCAGAAATATTTTTTTTATTAAGAGCAGAGTTGGCTTGTAGGCCCACCTGCAAAGACAATAGATAGACATTTCGGTGGCTTGTAGGCCCACTTGTCTATCCAACGGAGAAAGCAGAGTCGTTGGCTTGTAGGCCCACCTGCAAAGGTAATAGATAAACATTTCGGTGGCTTGTAGGCCCACTTGTTTATCCAACGGCAAGAGCAGCGTCGGTGGCTTGTAGGCCCCCCTGCAGTAGCGGTAGACAGAGTCGGTGGCTTATAGGCCCGCCTGCTCAAACCAGAACATTGTCCGTGGCTTGTAAGCCCGCGTGTTCGCATTTTTTCATCGAGTAACAGTGCTGCGGCTTGTAGGCCCGCCTGTTAAGCCGAGACGCAGACGTGACAGACCCGGAGGAATAAGGCCCACTAAGTCAACAATACAAATTTATAAATTCAGATATCTTATAGTGTATTAAAGATAAAGGCCAAAAATTTAATAAAGATCGATTGTTAAAGAAAACCCAAGTGTAATTTCTTGTAAGAACCCTGGAAACCCGCTGAGCTTACCCCAGCAAACAAAAAGAACCAGCGGAGGTTCGTTACAAGTGTTATAATCGAACAAATATAATTTAATTTAATAGCTTAACACATTCATCTGCTTCTTTTAATATATAAAAAGCCAGTGTTTGAAAGAAACATCAACTATCTACCTTAATTGTGGAAAGGTGCACTGCATATGCCGCTTTCCATAATGTAGGGTAAAAAATAGCGCATAACAAAAAACAAAGTGAAGAAGAGTACTGGTAAACAACAAAAAAAAAAAAAAAACAAAAAAAAAAAAAAACAAAAAACAGCAAAATCTGTTTAGTATTTACATTTATTTTGTACTGTATTTCGTTTGTTTTAACTTTTCGAAATAAAATCGTAAATTCTTGACATGTAAGTTAAAGTAAAAAAATCGAAATACCGCGAAAGTGCGCAGGATTTACGCAACTTTTTTTTTTATAGAATATAGCTTGAATGTTCATAGCTTACGATAATTGAAACAGTTTTCCTTAATTCCACTCAACACACAACTATATCTCTATTCACATATTGAAAAATTCAACTTTTTAAGGTTAAATTAAAATAAATAAATTATATATTAATATGTATATAAACACTTTTTCATAAAAAAAATTTAATTTTGTATTTTAATATCAATCTGTCACCTAATGTTATTGAGAATTCTTTCACTTACAGGGATTACAAAAGTATAAATTATGATGACTTGTGCAATGACCTTTTAAATATAAATTGGTCGGAGAGTTGATTTTTTAGCTCAGCTAATGAAAAGTTGAGTTTTTTTAATAATTTAACAAGGGCGTTGTATGACTTGCATGTACCAGTAATTACTCGCCATGTCTCCAACATAAGCTGCCCTTGGTTTACTTGTGTTGTTAAATTGGCTCTAAGAAACCGGAATAAATGTTATAATCGCTGGAAAAGAAACCCATCAACTTCCAACTGGGAACAGTACAAAAGGGCTAGAAATGAAGCCAATTCTGCTGTCAAGTCTTCGAAGCGTGTTTTCTTTACGTCCAAACTAAACTTATCACAACCTATGAAAAAGCTCTGGAGTAATTTAAGACAAGCAAGAGTTAGTAAAGTAACGTCTAATGAATGTTGTATAGATGCTGATAGTCTAAATGAATATTTTACTGCAAACTCAGTTAATTTTGTTAATTCATCTGCTTGTGATATGTATCTTCGTACTTTTCAATGTCCATTTATCTTTGATTTTGCGGCTGTAGGTGAGTGTGATGTTGCTCGTTGTGTAAATAAGATTAAGTCGAATGCAGTGGGTGAGGATGGAATATCTATCAAATTTATTAAAATTATCTTACCGTATATTCTAAGTCCTTTGACACATATATTCAATTATTGTTTCACAAGTTCCAGCTTCCCTGATGCTTGGAAAGCAGCAACAAATATCCCCATAGCTAAAAAGGCCAATGCTCGTGAAATGTCTGATTTTCGTCCTGTTAGTCTGCTATCATGTTTGTCAAAAGTATTTGAGTCGCTCATGGCTACGAAAGTCTCTGGCCATATCAGAGATCATGGTCTTATATCCCCTTTTCAGTCTGGCTTTAGACCTGGCCACAGCTGCTCGACAGCCATAGTAAAGATTTTAGACGACATTAGAATATCATATGATCTAGGCCATTTAAGCTTGCTCTGTCTGCTAGATTTTTCTAAAGCTTTTGACTCTGGTAATCATTCAATACTTTGTCATAAGCTTGTAAACAGATTTGGATTTTCTAGTTCAGCTGTCCGTCTGATATATAATTACTTAACTGGGAGGTCTCAAACAATGCTACCTCCTTCATAATATACCGACAATTATTCTTAATGGTGTTGGGTTAAATTTTGTAACGAAGGCTAAAAATCTCGGATTCTACATAAACACTTCTCTCTCTTTTGATGATCATATAAATTCCGTAGCTTGCAAGGTTTAGTACATCCTTAGAAACTTGAGACGAACTCCATCTTTTGTACCTGGTGATACCAGAAAAAAGTTAGCTATCCAGCTCATAATGCCAATAATTTCCTACTCCGAGGTGGTATACAGTAAGCCTGATTCCAGGTCAAGTCATAAGCTACAACTTGCATTTAATAATGTAATAAGATACGTTAATGGTCTTAAAAAATTCGACCGCATAAGCCAATTGAGCAATAAATTACTTGGATGTAATATTTTAAGTTACTTGAATGCCAGAAATTATATTTTCTTACATAATTTGATTAATACACAAGCTCCAGAATACTTATTCAACAAACTTCAGTTCTGTAGATCAGCAAGAAAAATGAACCTCATTATCCCTAGTCATAACTATTTAAATTCCAGCAGATTATTTTTTGTGAACGCGATCAGATAATGGAATTCGCTGCCTTTAGCTGTTAAAAGTATAACGAATAAACGTGAATTTAAGCAAGAAATCTTCAAAATTTTCTCCTAATTCTATCTCTTTCGTGCCTTTTCTCTTTCATTCTTCTGATTATTTTTTCATACATTTGATTAAAACTCTTTAGATATTAATTGCTTTTTAATTTAAATTATTGGTTAAGCCCTAAGTTTCATTTATTATATTTTGTTGTATGTTGTATATAACTTGTTGTTATTAAATTTGTTATTCTTACTGCATTTAAGAGACTATAAGTTTTATATGTGAACATTGCCTTTAAATAAATAAATAAATAAATAAATAAATATTGCTTAAATACCTGAACAAGAAGGTTCCATCGTAATTTTTTGTAATTTTTAAAAAATAATACATAAAAAAACTTTAAAAATTTCGAATAAACACGTTTGTCACTGTGCACACTCAAAGAGAAAAAAATTATGACTTTCAAACTGCATTGCGGGTAAACGGTAAAATATTTTTCAACTATTCTTTCACCTAGTGATGCAAAATTTTATCGTCTTTCATCGGGTACCTAACATTACTATGTACCTTGAACGTTTTTTTTTTAATTAATCGTCACTTTTTGCATAAAATACCCCATTGTGTGACGTTATGAATTTTTGGTTTCTTTTTAAATTGAAGTCAACGAATCAACCTTTACGGTGGTGCCATTTTTTTGGTCATAGCTCTTATACTCAGCAAGTAACAATTCAGTGCAACGTCGATGAATTTTAAAAAAATGCATTTTTCAACTTTTTTGGAAACCTGCGCGATACAACGTAACTTCGTCACGTCAAAAAAATTCTACCCAAAAACGTTCGCAAAACTCTCACCTTACGTTAAAATTTCGCTTATGGTAGAGTAGGAAGTTGTTTTTGATCACTGGAAATATCGAATGAATTGGTCATTCATTGTACAGTCTTGATTTTACACTCAATGACTTATTTTTTTTCCCGCACATCAAAGAAAAACTACGTGGACAACTATTTTCGAGCCCAGGATAAGCCGTTGATGCGTTCAAAAATCTATGTTTTGAACGTATATCAAGCGGACTGGGATATATGTTATCTCAAATGGTTTGAACACATACAAATGTATGTGAATGAATGACTTAACTCCAGAAATATATGTATAAACGCTGTATGCTTTAAATTGACTTTTATTAATAAGCACATTATGCGATTAATTTAAACAAAAGAATGGTCGGGAAATAGAACAAGCGGAGTTGTATTACATAGGACACAAGTTCGATTCCCAGCAAAGTCATATCTTTTTTAATTTTTGATATTTTTTTAAAACAATATAACTTTTTTTTTTTAGTTACCATAAAATAAGTACTATGACTTCCATTTTTAATAATACTCTTATTGATTTATAAGATTTTTTCTCAACATAAATAAACGTTTCCAATTAACACCGCCATCGTAACGCAAACAAGTAACACCCT
This sequence comes from Pherbina coryleti, assembly GCA_943735915.1. NCBI lineage: Eukaryota > Metazoa > Arthropoda > Insecta > Diptera > Sciomyzidae > Pherbina > Pherbina coryleti. Next base: position 25,100,673 of record OX030948.1, read on the forward strand.
GTGCAATGAAACTTTATTCAACAATTAGAATGGTGCTTTAATTCACACTAGATATTTTTTTTTTGTTGTTGTTCTTGTTGTAATTATAAATCTGTAATACTTGTAGAATTATTATTTATTTAAATATTTAGTGATAGGTGTTTTACAAAGTTTTAAATTTAGCACCTCGCTGTTGATTTAATTTCAAATAAATAACTATTTTTTGATAATCCTATTTGTAAATCTACAAAGTGTGACAGTTAAATTTGCGATTGAAAAAAAAAACATAGCATATTTAATTAAAATCAGTGCATACTGCGAGTATGTGTGAGTTGCTTTGCTTGTATGCGTGTGAAATATTTAAACTATATGAGTTGCAATTGAAAAAAATTCATTTCTGTTGATACAAGTTCTTTTTTGTTTAACGTTCGCAAATATTTTGTAGCGTTTTCACTAATTGAAATTTAGATTAAAATTTTCGCATTGAAAATTAAATTGAAAATGACATGTTTTACACACAAATACATGCCGTCATAATTATTTAAGCGGTTACAAATAAAATTAATGTATTTGACATACTTTACGTTAGCAATTGATGCTTGCTTAATAAATCGTTAAATTAGAAAAAAAAAATGTATGTAAGCACATGTAAAAAATAAATAAGTATGTAAGCACATGTACTAAAAATATCATAATTTGAAGTTATTATAACTAAGCACCATTGAGTTAGTCAAATAAATCGGACTAGTTTTTATGCATTAGTTGATGATGATAACTTTATGTCCATCATTTTTGGAAAACAAGGTCAGTAATTTTTTTAAAATGTTTAAATTCAGGCAATTCTGCATGAGATGTACATACATAATTTCTCAAACCAGATGTCTGAATTGATATTTATTCACTGTTGGCATGAAAAGTATCAAAAAAATCAAAGTTTTTGTTTTTTTTTTGTGTGAATAAAAAACTTCTGAATAGAATTTTTTTTTTTCGAAAAACTAGTTCTCAAAAGTACAAAAAATGTCAAAAACCGAATATTTTTGACATGAGAAAAACCTTCTTGTTAAAAGTAGAGTCAAAATCAAAATCAAAGTAAAAATCAAAATCGAAATCAAAATCAAAATCAAAATCAAAATCAAAATCAAAATCAAAATCAAAATCAAAATCAATATCGAAATCAAAATCAAAATCAAAATCAAAATCAAAATCAAAATCAAAATCAAAATCAAAATCAAAATCAAAATCAAAATCAAAATCAAAATCAAAATCAAAATCAAAATCAAAATCAAAATCAAAATCAAAATCAAAATCAAAATCAAAATCAAAATCAAAATCAAAATCAAAATCAAAATCAAAATCAAAATCAAAATCAAAATCAAAATCAAAATCAAAATCAAAATCAAAATCAAAATCAAAATCAAAATCAAAATCAAAATCAAAATCAAAATCAAAATCAAAATCAAAATCAAAATCAAAATCAAAATCAAAATCAAAATCAAAATCAAAATCAAAATCAAAATCAAATTCGAAATCAAATTCAAATTCAAATTCAAAATCAAAATCAAAATCAAAATCAAAATCAAAATCAAAATCAAAATCAAAATCAAAATCAAAATCAAAATCAAAATCAAAAATCAATGTCAAAATCAAAATCAAAATCAAAATCAAAATCAAAATCAAAATCAAATTCAAAATCAAAATCAAAATCAAAATCAAAATCAAAATCAAAATCAAAATCAAAATCAAAATCAAAATCAAAATCAAAATCAAAATCAAAATCAAAATCAAAATCAATATCAAAATCAAAATGAAAATCGGAATCAAAACCAAAATCAAAATCAAAACCAAAATCAAAATCAAAATCAAAATCAAAATCAAAATCAAAATCAAAATCAAAATCAAAATCAAAATCAAAATCAAAATCAAAATCAAAATCAAAATCAAAATCAAAATCAAAATCAAAATCAAAATCAAAATCAAAATCAAAATCAAAATCAAAATCAAAATATCAAAATATCAAAATATCAAAATTTCAAAATATCAAAATCAAAATTAAAATCAAGGGTAAGGATTTCGAAGTGAAGTAGTACAAGAATAATGCAAGGACAATACAAGGTAAAGAATTTGTAGACAGCATAAAATAAGAATTTGCACAAGCATAGGAAGAATTATTTGAACAATTAAGATAAGTATACGGCATTGTTAAAAATGCCTTCCTGTGCTTAACAGGGGAAAGATATGCGGATAATAATAAGGACGCGTATAAAAATTATAAAAATTCATTCCGTCAAAATACTTATGCGTTTGCCCATAACACGGCCGACTGCAACCCTCCAACTTTCGGGAAATTTTTTTGCTAGCTAATTTATTAAACACAAAATTCCTCAAATTAATAACAATTGTCGACAATTTTAAAACATTTTTTTTCAGTGTAAGTTTTTTTTATTATTGAACAATTTAAGGACATCAGTTTGTCATTAGCATGATACTTTATGCGAACAAGCCTTGTCAACCAACTAGAATACAAATAACAACACCAAACAAAAGAAAAAAAAAAATTCAAAGAAACCCTCGCCATAATCTTGTTTATTACAGCTAATTTACTAGCTGCTACGGCGTTTAGTTTTTTGTTATCCTTATGTTTTATTTGCTGCTAGCAAAAGTAAATAAAACGATAAGCAGCGAAATAAACGCTAGAGAAGCAATAACAAATAAAAAAAAAGTAAAATAAAATTGAAAAATAAGGGAAGCAAAAGGAAGAAAATATTCAAGCAGTAAAGGAGACGAAGAAGAAGAAGAAGAAGAAGAAAAAGTTGTTTTCCTGCTGAAGTTAAAACAATGACCCGCACAGCATGTGGAATCATTTTTTATTTATGCCCATTTATTGCTGGGCTCTTTTTGACCCTTGAGAGAACTTCTTTAGAGCACTTCATGTTTGTTGTTTTTGTTTTTGTTTTGTACTTTTTCTTATGCTTTTTTTGTTTTCCCTCAACTTTTTTACTTTGCTGTTTTTTTTTCCTGTTTTTTTTTTTTTTTTTTGTGTGAAAAAGCATGACTGTATCCCGCTTAGTTTTCTTATTTCTGAGTGCCCTCTACTGTGTGTGCTCCTTTAAGTGTCATAACGGCGGGGCAAACTTAAAGGAACCTTTGAGCGCATAAGTTGACACTTATCGATAATGTTTTGGCAGCAGCTGTGAAAATATACGCTCCTCCACGAAATAAATCGTCAAGTTGTTAGCATGTAAATGGGAGCAAATGAGGCGGGCGAGCATTTGACGCCGCCAGCAGTTGGTGTGAATTTGTTTTGCTGCTTTGTCCCCCATAAATAAATAAATGAAAAAAAAAAAATCAAATAAATGCATTAATTTTTCTTTTATTTTTAACAAACAAGTTTATGATGGCGGATTAATGAGGGCGTCGTGTATCAGTTATAAATGGATTCTTTTTATGCCAACAGGCTTGATTGTTGTGGGAACAACATTAAATGACCGACGATTTAATTTTTATAATTAAATTACATATAAATATTTAAATGTAGGCATAAATAAGCCATTTGGATTGTTTTTTCTGTGTTTTTTTTTTTTTTTTTAATTAATTAATATATTATGAAGTGTAATAAAAATTGTAAATAAATGCATTGGTTTTGTTATTTTTAAATATTTTACGTGGCGTATGAGTAACAATTAAATCTTTTAATTGTTGCATTATTATTTATGCTCTGACAGAGTAAGCTCTGGCTTTTATTGTTTTTAGTCAACTCCATTGACTAAATACAATAAATAAATTGAAGATATATTTAAAGGTTAAAAAAAAAATCAGATAAATGTTAACTTCATGCTTAGATGCTTTACTCAGCTAAGTACAAGGTGGCGCAAAAATAACCTTCCGATGTTTTTTGGCTGTAATTTAAAAAAAAATGAAAGACTTTGATTCTTCTTGTGGATTATTTTTATTTGGTTTTTTAATTTTTTTTACATCAAGTCGAGAATATGATGTCATGTAAATGGCCGCCGCCACAGTTGATTGTCATTTGAGCCCTTTTTATGGCATTTTCCATCACTTCGGCCAAAACTTCCGGCGATAGGTCCTCACATTCTTGACGGATATTGTCTTTAAGAGCTGCAAGAGTCTGAGGCTTGTTTACATAAGCCCGCGACTTCAAAAAGCCCCACAAAAAGAAGTCTGGAGCGGTCAAATCAGGCAATCTTGCTGGCCAGCGCAAATCGCCAAATCGGGAGATTAGGCGACTGGGAAATGCATCCTTCAGCATATCGGTTGTGGCACGTGCAGTGTGTGCCGTTGCACCGTCCTGTTGGAACCACATGTTTTCCAATCCCAATTCATCAAGTTGCGGCAAAAATAACTCGTTGATCATTGCTCTGTAGCGCTCACCATTCACAGTAACCGTTTGGCCCGCGACGTCTTCGAAGAAAAAAGGTCCGATGACTCCTCCAGCGAAAACAGCACACCATACAGTGACTTTGAGCGGGTGTAATGGCTCTTCGTGGGTTACACGCGGATTTTCAGTGCCCCAGAAGCGTAAATTTTGCTTATTTACTTACCCGCTAAGATGGAAATGGGCCTCATCACTCATGATCATTTTTGATGAAAAATCATCTTCCTCTTGGTGGTGATTAAGGATGGCTTGAGCGTATGTTAGACGCGATTGGCGGTCAGCAGCTAACAGCTGATGCACCGTCTGGACTTTGTATGGAAACATCTTCAAATCTTGTACCAAAATTCGCTGTAAAGACCGTCGACTGATGCCCATTTGCGTGGCACGTCATCTGGTCGATGTCAACGCCGCTTCCATGACATCCTCGGCTACAGCAGCAATATTCTCTGCAGAACGGCTACTCCGGGGTCTGCCACGCCTGGCAGCATCTCGTGTTGTGCCAGTCTCTTCGAGGCGAGCGGCTAAACGTCGCAGTGTTTCACCAGTAGGCGTTGGACGGCCAGGAAATCTGCGGCGAAATTCACGTTGTGCCAAAGTCACCGACCGATTATTGGTCAAATAAATAGTCAGCAATATTCTGCGTTCTGGAGCAGTGTAGCGTAACATTGTTTATTAACGTGTATTTCGCATGTGTTTACTACAAAAATGTCAAAACAGAACTGACATTAGGGGCCAATCGCAAAATTTATAGCATTTTCTGATAGGAGGATTACTTTTGCGCCACCTTGTATTAACGATATTTCCTAACGGGTGTGAAAATTTATCAATTGAATGTGAAATAGTAGCAGAAAAGGTATCCAGATAAAGACATGGAATTGCTGAAATATTTCGAAAAATTTGAATGTGAACAAACTGTAACAAATACAACATGAAATGAGCCTTCGTGGACAATTCTGCGAATTGTATTCACGGTTTGCTTGCTTGTTTAAAGCCAAGGCTTTACTGTCGTCATCCAGAAAGGCAACGAATCCGTGCATATTTTAAGATGTCAACCATAATCTTACTGTAGAATATGGCTAAACCAATCAGGGTATTGAATCTTTCGCTCGCGTCTGAAAAGGTTATTGGTAAAAAAGGAACACAAGTAATACTTTACTAAATATTTTATCGTTCTTTTTCTCGGGGCCGTACGTTTTGGTAATCCTGTAATCTCAAACTCTTTAAAACATTCAAACAAAGGATAATTTAGCTCCGAGGTGAGTCATTGGACGTTATATGTTTTTTTTTTATTACGTTGTCAAAAAGCCGTTCATTTCTGTCCTCTGTCCAATAATTGCGGTGAACATATCTGCGAAATAATTTTTCACACATAATCCTTGACCTTTCGAACGAAACAAAATATTCGGAGATTTTCCGAACCCTTTGCATTTTATTCAAAATCAAAGTACAACACGTCTTAATGGAACACTCCATATTTCTTTGACGACATTTTTTCAATAATTGAGTGAGTCATTCACCGTAAAAATTAAAATTTTTAGAGTAGAAAACATTTGTCTCGACACCGTTTTAAGATCGATCGGTAGTTCAAGAAAACCCGTGGATTGTAAACAATGAATTAGAACCAAAACTTTGCGGAACCAAAGGTAACTAGAGACTGCAGTGCATTTAAAAATTTATGTAAGCATCTCTCTTGCAAAACATTAGTGGGAGGGAAGGGGCAATCAATTGAAACATGTATAGAATGTACTAAGCTCATGCAAAGAGACTCATGCAAATTCAATTTTATTTAAAATTTATCTTAATTTTAGAATTTTTTTAGAACAGAAAAAAAGTGGTCAGAATTAACCGTTGTACTGTCATTCCTATTAAATTACTGTAAAAAAACAGTTATTACTGTGCTACACGTCCCGCAAGCTACAGATTTTTATATTTTTAATTGAATAGAAAATGATGACCATTCTATTTTTAGCACCTAAAAAATTGGTCACAACAAAATAAACTAACGTCCACTATAATTCCATTTATAGTTGCACATGTACTTTGACTTTGTTCTGCAATTGGCTTAAATTTTAATTAATTGATTAAAATCAATAGAAATATTTATTTGGCCTAGCCATTTGGCAAAAAAATGTAAATGCTATATCATCATAGTGTGCAAAAAAAAAACCATTTATAAGTTTGTAAAAATTTCATTAAAAGCTGAAAATAATTTTGACAAAACAATTCTTATTTTTTTAATTATTAATTATTTTCCCCAAAACTGTGAGCAAAAAGTTTCAACGCAAATTTAATTATTAAACAACAGGCTATCAAAAACTATGCCTTTATAACTAGATTAATTTGTTGTCTTTTTTTTTATTCTGAGCAATCAACAACAACACCGAAAACAGCGCCCCAAAGCGCTTACTTCCGGTTGCTGCTGCTGTTGCTAGTGGTGGTGGTGGTGCTGCTGTTGTTAAGCGTTTATAATCCAAGCGGAAGTAAAATTTGTTAGAACAACACATTCACCTGCACACACACACACACACCTAAATACACACAAGCGTCAAGGGAATTAATTGAATGAAGAATACGAAATCAACAAAAAAGAGCAACGAATAAAAATGTAAACAACAGAGTTGCTTAGAAAAATCTGCCAAGTTAATGAATCTTCGGCAAGTGAGTGAATGTGTGTGTATGGGTGCGTAAGAGTGTGTGTGTGTGTATTTAATAAGGCTCCAACTCACCACGCGTGTGCAATTAAAGACTTCATAAGAGACCTGTTCGAGTAAGTTAAAAGAGACTGAGAGAGCCGTTAACTTTCATGCTGCACACTAAGATGAGTTGAGTTAAAATTTGATGTGTTGTTTCAGGCGTGCTGCTTGGTGAATTTCAAATGAGCACTAAAATTTTAACACATTCGAAGAGTGGCTGCAAATGAAACAGCGCCGAATCCAACTTTCAAGTGAGAGTTTGTGAAAAGTAGGGGTAATTCAGTTACTCAACACAGTGAAAGCCAATAACCCAGTGTTTTAACACAAATTCAACATCATCTAAATTCAACACTATGCAAAATGATTTCTCCAAAAACGTTGATATGGAAGTTAAAAGTGGAGAAAATTGAAAAATTAAAAAAAGAAACCAAAAATTTAATGCATTGTTACAAGGATTATGCATCCAAATTCACCATTGTTATTGCAATTTATAATTTTTACTCACCACAATTTTCTATCTTACATAAAATAAAAGAAATTTTCAACAAAATGTTGGAAGATCATTTAGAAATAAAGATAAAGTCAACACAGAACATGAAATCCCCCCAAGTTTTGAACGTAGTTTTAGTCATAATTAACCTCTTCAACTCCTTGGTCACGTACGTGGAAATAAAATTGGCCAAAAATAAATTGACCAAAATTTTCATTACAGATTATTTACTACGGCATCCTTTACTAAGAGAATTCAAGTTTTTTGGTTTATAGCATTGACAGCGTTATTTCCGAAAAAAAATCAAGTCACTTTTCTCTCGCTCGTCGTCCCTGAAGAGGTTAAGCTTATTAATATTATAATACTAATAATATAGGAAAATCATAAAAAAAAAGATACAGTAGTTTCAACTATGTCGTAACACAAGACGTAAAATTAGTCAATTCGCTTTTGATGACATCTTTTTTAATAACTAAGTATTTAGCAAAATATTTATTCCATACACCTGAGCATATGACCTTTAAAAGAGTGCCGGAGAGGGTTAATATGTATGAACGACCCCCATTACTTTTGCAAAAGGAACATTTTTGCCTTTGACACCTATTCCCTCCGACTACTCCTTAGGGGAGCTCCCTTACAAATATTATGGTTTTTGTATATTTATTCCATACACCTGGGCATTTGACCTTTAAGAGAGTGCCGGAAAGGGTTCATAGGTATGACTGATCCCCATTACTTTTGCAAAAGCAACATTTTTGCCCTTGACACCTATTCCCTCCGACCACTACTTAGGGGGACTCCCATACAAATTTTATGGTTTTTGTGGCGGAAAGGGTTAATATGTATCACTGACCCCCATTACTTTTGCAAAAGGAGCATTATTTCCTTTGATACCTATTCCTTCCGACTATTCCCTCCGGGGCTCCCTTACATATTTTATGGTTTTTGTTTATTTATTCCATACACCTGAGCAATGACCTTTAACAGAGTGCTGGAAAGGGTTAATATGTATCACCGACCCCATTACTTTTGCAAAAGGAACATTTTTGCTTTTGACACCTATTCCCTCCGACCACTCCTTAGGGGGGCTCCCATACAAATTTTATGGTTTTGTCGATAAAACCGGAAACTGTCGATAAATAGGTAGCAAGTTTAAGCAAACAAAAATTTCAAATGTTGGCTTTATATTTCATGTAATTGTGTAAAATTTATATAAGTTAGAGAGTTCTAACATGAATTTTTGTCGCATTGAGGATCAAGCAGACCAACAAGTGCTAACATCAACATTGTACGATCAGTACTTTAGGCCCACCAAAGGCTCAAAAAGTTATATAAGCCCCGACACCTGATCACTATCAACCACCCTACTTATTTCCGAGAATGACGGATTCTACGTCAAAACATTAAATATTATATGCAAAAAATTCACCACAGCTAATGCAACGTAGCACAATACTTACTATGCATTTATACCATTTTAAAATTAAGAGTTATGAAAGAAATTGCCACATTTTTTTTCTTAAAATCATCAATAAAATAACATGCGAAAATTCACCATAGCCAATTTTTCGCCACACAGTACTCACCAAAGTTTTATTATCAAAGTTTGTGAAAACTCTGAAAACTGGAAACTCACCATAGCCAATAAAATTCAAGAAAATATTCACCATACAGTAAAAATATGAAAAATTTGTATTAGTATTAAAAACAAAATACACTGAAAAAAATTTTCAAAATTAAAAAAAGAAAAAAAAAAAAATATAAAATAAAAGTATTATAAACGCAAGGAATATTTTTTAAATATCATCGAAAATAAAAATAAGTTTTTGCAAAAAATTCACCGAATATTATAAATTTACCTTCTGAAAAAGAATTTAATCAAAAAATTGGCTAAATATTGAAATACGCCAAAACTTACCATAGCAATTATAACGCAAAAAATTATACTAAAATACTTTAAAACAGAAAATATTATGAATCCAAGCAACCTTTCGAAATATAATTGAAAATAAAAAAAAACATTTGGCATTTTTGGAACATCATAAAAAATAAATGCAAGTTAAAACATAAAAATCACCAAAGTTGAGTTCTACTCACCAATTTGTACATATTTAATTTTCGAAATTTTCAAGATAATATTAAAAAATTTCTTAACTGTGGGAAAAGCTTAGACAATAATAACATTTTGTTTAAAACTCACCACACTAAAAGGTAAGCTCCGCAACGCTCATAAAATTCTAAAATCATTTCGGAGATATATGTTATGAAAATGATCATTATAGTTTTTGAAAATCATTATTACTTCAAGTCTATAGGTTGAAATTCACTACAACCATTTTGTGGAACAACCACGGGAATCTAATCACATTTTTATTTCATTCGAAGGTTATTGAAGTGAAATGAATATTAAAAGACACAAATTAAATTACTTATTACAGTTCATGGGGCAGCAAGATTGGACGCTCTTAAGCTCACCACAGTTAAATTTTACATTTACTTATACTTAAAATTATTTAGTATAATATTATACTTATTATAGTATTAAAAAAAAAAACAGTCACATGATCGTAGAAAACGTCATCAATTAATACTGAAAGCAGTGTTGCCAGATGGAGTTAAACTTCCCTAATTGGTAATTTTTGACTTATTTTTTGGGCAGAGGTAAAAAAGGTAATTTTTGACCAAAAGTGGTAAATTTTGCGGAAACAATAATTTTTTTAGACTTGTTAATTTTTTGAGTTATTGGCAGCACTGCTACCTCTCTGAATATATTCACAAGCAGCTTAAGAGCGCCCGAACAGATCCAAAGCGGCTGTCGGTGGGCGATCCTCTGTCGGAGAAATCCGCTGAAAAAACGTCCAGAATAGGAGCGGTTGTTGGATCAGCGTTGCTTTTCGGTGTATGAATGGTTTCCTTATAAATATATGTAAACTAACAAAAAATTATAACGGTTGTTAATCATATAAAAATTATTTAATTTTTTTATTTTTGGGAAACGTAAATATTCTTCGAAAGTGGTAAATTTTTTCCCAAATAGAGGTAAATTTCACTTCGTCTCTCTGGCAACACTGACTGAAACCCTATTAGATTTATCTTCACAGCTAATGCTACTCATCACATTATTCACCACACATTAAAATTGTTTGGATTGTTGTAAGTTCTATGAAAATCATAGTGCATAAAAACTTATCAAAACTCGATAGGAAACAAGTTTAGAAAAGCGTTAATAACGGAAAGTTAATTATTTCTCCTAACTCACCACCATACTTTACATTCAGAATAAAATTGTTTGAAAGGAAATAAAAATTTATTAATTTTAGAAAAAAATTCACCCCGGTCGATGCAGAAAGCAACCATGATTGCCATATTGTAAAATGTTTAAAAATAATGTGTGATGAAGAAAGTTAATGAAATTGCTTTAGCAAAAAAAAAAAAATGTGCAAATGCCAAAACTCACCATACTATTTAAATTAACCATGTGCTTGCATTAAGTCTTATATATGGGGAATGATGTGAAGTAAAATACATAAATTAAAAGATAGATAATTCTACAAAATCGTCAGAGACGACTTCTGAAATTTTATATGACTACGTCATCGCAGCTGATGCTGCACCCTACAATACTTACCACACAGAATAGTTTAATAATTGAGTGTTATGAAATTTTTGTTAATGAACACTTATTATTGAACACTTCATGAAGGAAGCTTTTAAAAATCCTTTAAACTTATTCGATAATGTTCAGATTAAATAAAAAATATAAATATTAAAACTCACCACGTCTAATATTTTTTGAGAAATAATAATGGTATTCATGCAAATGGGCAAAGCCCTTATAAATGGTATAAACAAGATAACTTTATCACCCTTATAAATGAACTGTCAAAATTTGTACTGAGAAGCTTTTGCACAAACCAGATATATTTGCTTTTCGATTTAGGTGAGCAAACGAGGTGGCAAACTTATAACAGCAATCAGCAATTACTATTCACAAGTTAACAGCTGACATATCTCTGAAAATGCACAATCGGTTTTAGGGGACGTTCACACAATCTACCTGATAAAAATAGCTAATTGCCCTAAATATAACGTCGCTTTGCATGAATACCATTAATGAAGTTAAACAAATGTTACAGATATCACATTATTGCAGAAAATGTCAAACGCACTCTGAAATTTTATGCGACTCACTCACCACAGTCAATGCAGTGCATCACAATACGTTTCACGCATTGAAACCTTTTGAAAATTAATTTTAATGACAAAATCATCATCATTGATGCGAAATGCAAGAATGCGAAAATACGAGATATTTTTCACACTAACGCGTGAGCTATAAAAAGCTGTTAAAGTTCACCACGCATGGTGAAAATGTAAATGCTTTAGATCAGTGGTCATTAAACTCTATACAAGCATACTTTCTTTATGTATAAAAGCTCATTGAAAGCTTTGCACTGAAAAAATATACTACTTAAGTCTCAGTCCAGCTTTCATGCAAGATGTTCATGTTCGCTTGTTTGATTATTCAGTGGCGCCAAAAATTTTCATCTGGTGCATTACAAATCTAAGGGAGAGGCGTGAGGGGGAAATCTTTTTAAAAATTTTATGATTTACGTATGCTTACTACTGTTCATAATAACGTAATTCATATCGAAGAAACATATTAACATTCACAATTTTATGCACTGTTACAAAAAAGGAGAAAGCTTTAAAATAGTGAAGGTTAATTTCATAATTTAACTAGCTGATACCCGACGCGTTGCTGTCGTAGCGGAAATGATTTCTATCTCTATCTCTATCTCTATCTCTATCTCTATCTCTATCTCTATCTCTATCTCTATCTCTATCTCTATCTCTATCTCTATCTCTATCTCTATCTCTATCTCTATCTCTATCTCTATCTCTATCTCTATCTCTATCTCTATCTCTATCTCTATCTCTATCTCTATCTCTATCTCTATCTCTATCTCTATCTCTATCTCTATCTCTATCTCTATCTCTATCTCTATCTCTATCTCTATCTCTATCTCTATCTCTATCTCTATCTTTATCTCTATCTCTATCTCTATCTCTATCTCTATCTCTATCTCTATCTCTATCTCTATCTCTATCTCTATCTCTATCTCTATCTCTATCTGATATTTTGTGATTCGAAAATAGAATGAAAATTTATTTTCAGAAAACTTAAAACTATATTTACAAAGATATCAAGATCTTTTTAAACAAACAAATGCAAAGTGGAAAGAGTTACAGTACATTAAATCTTATCTTCAACACCCCCACTAGATTTAAGTTCTGTTAACCCCATTAAATTGCAGCAATGGATATGCTTTTGAGTAGGTAATCCCTTCGTCATTATATCGGCAACCATATCCTCAGTCCGTAGGTATTCTATGTTCAACTTCTTTTCGTTAATTAGATCTCGCAGGAAATGATGCCTAATGTCGATATGCTTAGAACGAGCATGGTAGGTATTGTTTTGCGACAAGTTAATTGCACTTTTGTTATCGCATCGTAAGACCAAATTTTGCTTAGGCTCGTATAACTCTGCTAACAGTGACTTTAACCAGAGTGCTTCTTGTGATGCAGCTGCCAGTGCCATGTACTCTGCTTCAGTAGTTGAGAGTGCAACTGTGGGTTGTTTTCTTGAGTTCCATGAAACACTTCCACCCTGAAACTTGAAGACGTAACCAGTTGTTGATTTTCTTTCATCTATGTCGCTCGCCCAATCTGCGTCAGAAAAGCCTTCCAAATGACCGTGAGAATCGTGTTTAAACTCAAGCTTGTAGTTGCTAGTACCTTTCATGTACCTCAATACTCTCTTTAGCGCAACCCAATGCGCTTTTCCGGGATTGTTGTTAAATCTGGATAACATCCCTACTGCAAAAGATAAGTCAGGTCGACTTACTTGAGCCGCATACATTATGCTTCCAATCACCTCTTGATATGGAATATCTTCCATATATTCCCTCTCGCAATCGCTTTGTGGACACAAACCTTTTGAAAGTTTTTGATTTATATCCAAAGGTGTAGAAACTGCATTTGAATCGTCCATACCATATTTTTTCAAAACATCTTTGATGCTTGCTTGCCTAAGACCATAAAGAGATTTCTTTAAAAGACAAACTTTACCTTTGTCTGCAACAAATCCATCAGGGACCCTCATATAGATTTCTTCTTCTAGTTCACTCTGCAAGAAAGCTGTCACCACGTCCATTTGATCTATGTCGAGATCAAACCTTACTGCAAGACTAAGAAGCAACCGTATAGAGCCATATCGCACAACTGGGGAGAATGTCTCTTCATAGTCGATCCCATAGCGTTGAGAGTACCCTTTGACAACAAGCCTTGCCTTGTACCTTTCAACGTTACCTTCTGCATCCCGTTTTGTTTTGAATGTCCACTTGCAATTGATCGGCTTCTTTCCTTTCGGCAAGTCTACGAGTTTCCACGTATTATTTTCTTCAAGTGCATTGAACTCCTCTTCCATAGCCGCCTTCCACTCACAATGCTTAGTACTAGCCATAGCTTCTTGGACCGTTTTTGGATCTTCATCTAATGCAACGTAGGACACGTAACCATCTCTCACAACAGGTTTCTTCGTCCTTGATGATCTTCTTAGCTCCTTTTGGGGTGCGATTCCAACATCAACATTTTCTTCTGCTACGCAAGATTCGTCTCCTGAGTAAAAATTTTCTTCACTTGATGACAATTCCTTCTCCACGGGAAAGTGTTCTTTACTATTTGATGCACTTTCTGTTAAATTATTGCTATTTTCCCCCACTGAATCGCATCCGGGAAAAATATTGTAGTAAGAATCATCGCCGCCTGATGAGTCATTGGAAAACTTGCTTTCAAAAAATACAGCATCTCTACTTGTGACCACTTTCTTCTTCAAGGAGTCGTAAAACCGATATGATTTTGAGTGAGCACAGTATCCTACGAAGGTCACTTCCTTGCCTTTTGCGTCTAATTTCAGCCTTTTCTCTTTAGGGACGTGAATCAAACCTTTACATCCAAAAACTTTAAGATGTTTGATGCTGGGCTTTTTTCCGGACCAAGCTTCTTCAGGAGTAATATTTTCCAGTGCTTTGCATGGTGTACGATTCACTAAGTACACTGATGTATTTGCTGCTTCTGCCCAAAATATCTTTTTTAAGCTTGCTTCTATGAGTAAACATCTTGCTTTTTCTATAATCGTCCTATTCATACGCTCCGAGACACCATTTTGCTGGGGAGAGTATGGTACCGTCGTTTGATGCTCGATTCCACTGCTTGAAAGAATTTTTTTCATCTTCCAGTTGCAATACTCTGTTCCGTTATCACTCCTTAGTGCTTTGATTCTCTTGCCAGTTTGATTTTCAGCGAGATTCTTAAATTCGTTGAACTTTTCTGCAACCTCATCTTTGCCTTTTATGAAGTATGCAAATACTTTTCGGGAAAAATCATCAATGAACAGCAACATATAACGAGAACCTCCAATTGATACTTGTTCCATAGGGCCACAGAGATCTGAATGAACCAAGTCCAATATACCACCGGCTCTTGTACCAACGTCTTTGAAAGGTTTTCTGGCCATTTTTCCTTTGAGACAAGTGATGCAATTCTCTTTTTTCACGCTGCATGAAATGCCATTTACGACACCCGAAACCATTTTCTGTATATTGTCACAACTTGCATGACCGATGCGCTTATGCCATATGTCATAATCTACTATGTTTTCTTCCGAAAGATATGCACTTTCATCCCGAGCAAGCTTTAGTTTAAACATATCATTTACAAGCTCACCTGTTGCAACAACTCTGCCATCTCCGTTGATAACTCTGCAGCCAGCATTATTAAATCTGACCTCATGACCTCTGTTGACTATTCGTGACACCGAAAGCAAATTGATGCACAAATCTGGTACGTGAAGCACATCCAAGAAAGACACGTTTTCCTCACGGGATTTTCCTGTCTGCACAGCTAGTTCAACTTTGCCAATGCCTTCTACACGCATTGTAGAACTGTTTGCTACGATAACTTCTGCGTCCTTTGGTCGAGTCGTTGTTTTGAAGTATCCTTCGTTTGAACACATATGCGCCGATGCTCCCGAGTCGAAGTACCAGTCCTTAGCATCCATGGATCTTGCAGAAAATGATCCGAACATAGCAGTTTTCTTTTGTTTGTAACTACTCTTGTTTTTCTTTGGACAATTTACAGATATATGCCCAAATTCGTTGCAATTGTAACATTTAGGTCCTTTGAATTGCTTGTTCTTCTTCGATTTGGCTTTTTGTCCTGTGAAAGCTACATCATCACCGTTGCTTTCAGCTTTGACGTCTTGAAGTAATTTTAATTTTATAGCATCGCCAGTAATCTTGATACCAGAACTTTGAATTCCCATGATCATTGGCTTGTAGTCATCAGGAAGACCAGCAAGCAGCATTGATCCTGTCCATTCCTCGTCGACATTCAAACCAACTGCTCTTAGTTTATAAGCAGTATTTAAAATTTCGTTGACGTAATCTTCGACTGTTTGAAAGTCCTTTAATTTTGCTGAGCAAAATTTTTGGATAAGTCCAACTCTACGCACAAGCCCTGAATCTTGAAATATTTTAACGAGATTATCCCAAATTTCTTTTGCGCTTTTGCAGTGTCGAATATGAGGATAAACCGTCTCTTCCACCAACAGAATAAGCTCCGATCTCGCTTGAATGAGTTTTTCGTGGTTTTCCTCTGATCCTTCGATTGCCTTCCATAGGCTTTTCATTTGGAAATATGCTTCCACAGAAAATTTCCAATCTTCGAAATTTTCGCTGCCACGCAGTTTTTTAATTTGCATGTTTGACGATGACATCCTGTTATAAGTATTGCTGATTTAACCGTCGATATATTTTCCGTAATATCTTTGGAGTAAAAACAAAATTTTTCACAATTAGAATGTTGCCTCTATAACGTGAGAAGGCCCATAACCTGATATTTTGTGATTCGAAAATAGAATGAAAATTTATTTTCAGAAAACTTAAAACTATATTTACAAAGATATCAAGATCTTTTTAAACAAACAAATGCAAAGTGGAAAGAGTTACAGTACATTAAATCTTATCTTCAACACTATCTCTATCTCTATCTCTATCTCTATCTCTATCGGTATCTCTATCTCTATCTCTATTTCAATCTCTATCTCTATCTCTATCTCTATCTCTATCTCTATCTCTATCTCTATCTCTATCTCTATCTCTATCTCTATCTCTATCTCTATCTCTATCTCTATCTCTATCTCTATCTCTATCTCTATCTCTATCTCTATCTCTATCTCTATCTCTATCTCTAT
Source organism: Pherbina coryleti (assembly GCA_943735915.1). NCBI lineage: Eukaryota > Metazoa > Arthropoda > Insecta > Diptera > Sciomyzidae > Pherbina > Pherbina coryleti. Next base: position 25,117,544 of record OX030948.1, read on the forward strand.
CTCTATCTCTATCTCTATCTCTATCTCTATCTCTATCTCTATCTCTATCTCTATCTCTATCTCTATCTCTATCTCTATCTCTATCTCTATCTCTATCTCTATCGCTATCTCTATCTTTATCTCTATCGCTATCTCTATCTTTATCTCTATCTCTATCTCTATCTCTATCTCTATCTCTATCTCTATCTCTATCTCTATCTCTATCTCTATCTCTATCTCTATCTCTATCTCTATCTCTATCTCTATCTCTATCTCTATCTCTATCTCTATCTCTATCTCTATCTCTATCTCTATCTCTATCTCTATCTCTATCTCTATCTCTATCTCTATCTCTATCTCTATCTCTATCTCTATCTCTATCTCTATCTCTATCTCTATCTCTATCTCTATCTCTATCTCTATCTCTATCTCTATCTCTATCTCTATCTCTATCTCTATCTCTATCTCTATCTCTATCTCTATCTCTATCTCTATCTCTATCTCTATCTCTATCTCTATCTCTATCTCTATCTCTATCTCTATCTCTATCTCTATCTCTATCTCTATCTCTATCTCTATCTCTATCTCTATCTCTATCTCTATCTCTATCTCTATTTCTATCTCTATCTCTATCTCTATCTCTATCTCTATCTCTATCTCTATCTCTATCTCTATCTCTATCTCTATCTCTATCTCTATCTCTATCTCTATCTCTATCTCTATCTCTATCTCTATCTCTATCTCTATCTCTATCTCTATCTCTATCTCTATCTCTATCTCTATCTCTATCTCTATCTCTATCGCTATCTCTATCTCTATCTCTATCTCTATCTCTATCTCTATCTCTATCTCTATCTCTATCTCTATCTCTATCTCTATCTCTATCTCTATCTCTATCTTTATCTCTATCTCTATCTCTATCTCTATCTCTATCTCTATCTCTATCTCTATCTCTATCTCTATCTCTATCTCTATCTCTATCTCTATCTCTATCTCTAACTCTATCTCTATCTCTATCTCTAAGTGGAACGACTCGTGTAAATTGATAACCAAATTTCGAGGCTATGCTACTTATAATTCCAAAGTTATTCGATATCGCAAATTTAGCTTGTATGGGCGGAGCCACACCCCCTTGTTCAATGACGTCTCAGTTTTCTAGTAGAAGAATATCACCCAATAGTAATTCCATACTGAATTTCGTTGTTAAACGACGTTTAGGTCCAAAGCTATCTGATATCAAAAATTTTAAGTGTATGGGCGTAGCCACACCCCCTTTTCCAAAGCCCATCCCAGTTTTATAGTATAAATATATCACCAAGTGGAAACTCCATACTGAATTTCATTATTATATGGCATTTAGTTCCAAAGCTATTCGATATCATAAATTTGAATTGTATGGGCGGTGCCACACCCCTTTGGCCTATACTTAATAAATTTTGCTAGTCGAAGCACGCGACTAAATAGTACGCTCCTACCAAGTTTCATTGATGTGTGACTTATAGCTTGAAAGTTATACCGAAAATTTGGTCTGCTGAAAAAGTGCCACGCCCCACATTCAACGCCCATAAAATTTTACCTGTGGAACGGCTCTTGTAAATTAAGGTAGAACACCGAACTCCGATGCTATGCGAACTATAACTTCAGAGCTATTCGCTACCGTAGATTTGGGTTGTATGGGAGGTGCCACGCCCCCTTGTCATTTTCAAACAATTTTTTTTAAAACCATCTAGAGAACGTACCCTACAAAATGGTATCGGCAGATTTTTTTTTTACCCAGCCGAACTCTCAAACACTCGTCACAAACAGATTTGACAACATTTTTTTATATATATAGATTTCAATTTTTAAAATTCAATTTTTATTTAGAAGTGTCAGCTCTAAATAAAGCGCTTTTATTTTCCAATTTAATAACATTATTTATTATTTGGAATACTTGGTCTTAGCTATTTGTGATTGTTTTTTTTTCTTTATAATTTTTTGAGAATTTGTTTTTAATATTTTATTTGTTTCTTAGCGTGGATTATAAAAATTTTTTTTTTTTAAATTCACACAATGGAGAATTATCCGAGATCCTTATAATTTAATTATCCACATAGAAATAATTGTTTGTTAACGGACTATTTTTATCTACAAAAAAAGTAAACGTTAGAGTAAAAGTAAAAGTTATAGTTCATAATATAAAAATATATAATTTATAAAAAAGCATTAAAAAAAAAAAAATTAATTTACTCCAAATGCAACTCCGGCCGAAAAACTTATATTCCCTCATTTATGGGTATATTTTTAAGAATATTATCAACATCTATTTCACCATTATAGCATTTTATTCGAACCAAGTCCTCTATATGCTCGTCAGATAATTTATTTCGACTGAATAAGTTTAAGCATTGAAAATGCACTTTCACATAAGTAGGTGGTACCGAACATGGAATACATGGAGCAGAAATAGTCCGGTAGCACACCATACATTGAGGTTCAGAAAAAATATTTTCTGCAAAAAAGAATTGCAACTCCCATTCAAGTAGAGACATTTTGCATAAAAATAGCAAAAACTGATATTTTTATGAGTGTAGCATAAGTTGCGTATGCGCAGCAAAAAAAAAACAATCTAACAAGCATGCATGTGCCGCAGGTCTGTTATGCATGAAATTTCAATAGATACTGACGCAGTTTAGTGCTCGTCCGTGAGTTAATATGTATACAGAAAGCTTTTAAGCACAAAAGCTCAAATGCCCGCGGGCATAGGCTTTGATGATCACTGCTTTAGATCAGTGGTGATCAACGCAAGGTTCAAACAACAAAAAAGAGAGCTTTCCAAGTGTACAGCTTTACACTGAAACAAGAAGTTGTTAAAAGCTCTCACAACTTTTGGTGCAAGGAACTCTTGTCGAGTATTGGATTTTCAATAAAATCATTTCTTTTTTATTTTTGTGATTGTTTTTTGCTATTTTAATATAGAAAACATCAAGCAAAAATGTATTAATGCTTTTCCTGAAACATTGCAATATATTTACGTATCTTATATATTAATACGCAAACATCGAATGTTGTCGTACACTTTTTCGATATTTATTTTAGAATAAGGACAATGAAACGTACATCATTCGAAAGGTACTGCACCATAGATGTGCCGAATTATGTTAGATTTTAAATTCATGACCTTTGACCCGAAATATTAACGTTGAAAGTTTATATCAATTTTAGTTAGGGATCTCAAAACTGGGAAGAGGTAAAATGAAGAATGTGATATAAGATGAAAGGTCTGGCTGCACAGTATGATTGAATATAAGATTGGTGACCTTTGACCTCAAAAATGAGCGGAAAAATAGCATTTATTAAATAAAAGCTAAACTATAAGAGATGGAAAAACATGATATAAGAGAGAAATTTAGACATTCATAAGATGTGCAAAATATACTTTGATATTTTTCACCATCGTTTACGGTTACCCTACAATAGGCACTTTTTCATGTAACAAGTGTGAATATATATTGTGATGGTAAAATTGCTTACAAATAGTAAATTTTGAAAAATTTCCGTTACTTTGACATAAAAATTATTGTGATATCTCGAAAACTATAGATGTTTTCAGTACAACGTTTTTTGTATGGAAATTCGTTGGTTGAGAAAAATAACGGTATACGAAAACTTTTTTGCTAATATTTTCCACGAATAGTATGTTAAAAAAATTTCCCCTTATTATGACATCAAAAGTATTACGATATTTCGAAACCTGTAGATTTTTTCCATGCAATGCATTTCTTAAAGCAATGTCATTGCCTCAGAATGAGAAAAAAACAATTGATATTTCAAATTTTGATTTTGCATGCAAATATCTCAGCCATTTTTCAATCGATTTTCCCTAAATTTTCTTTGTCTGAAAGTTTAATTAAATAACTTTTGAGAAATAAGAAAAGATTTACCGTTATCTCACTAATTCAATTTCTTATGTTGTTTTCAAAAAAACTCTAAAATATTCAATTTTTGCTTGAACATTAGACCAGACATTCTTTTTTTGTAATTTTATTTTTGTTTTTCTATTTTCTTCTCTCACACTCTTTCATATACCATATCATTTATTTGCAAAAATTGCTTCATTTTGACACATCATTTAATTAAGTGTTTCTATCATCGAAAATCATGAGCTACCCCCTATGATTTTTTTGATGAAAATTACATTTTTCAAAATGTTGTTTTTGTATTTTTCATAAAGTTCTACAGCTAAAAAAATTATTTCTGTGAAAAAATTTTTCAAATATTTCAAACCACTCCAAAGTTATATTCACAAATATATGTTTTAAGCCATTTCCTGGGGTCAATTATATGTCGCAACAAGTAGAGTTACATCTTTTGATAGCTTTAAGTTTTATGTTTCTGAACAAAGGGAACAAGGTCATTTGGCGAATGATGGGAGAGTATTCACAAAAAATATAGTTTATACGGAAGTTTTTAATCATTGAACCCACCTCATAACTATTAATTTTTTTTAAATAGAACCATATATTTTTTGTTTTAAGTTAATTATTTTATCGGAAAAATTTTAATTAATGATTTAAAACTAATTTCAATGGTCGAATTTCGGCCACAGGCGAAACTAGTATTCATAAATAAAACAGCGCGTAACACCCTCAACATATGAACGCTCAAAGCACACTTGAAATTTAAAGCACAGCAGAAAAACGAACTTTTACGCAGTGTACGAGCACAGCGAGCCGATTGTTACTTCGTGTGCAAAAGCTCAACAACACACGATGCCCGCGGGCTATGGGAAACCATGTAGTGAGCACCACTGCTTTAGATATAAAGCGTCAGCTGTTTTTTTATTGCTTATTTCTTGCTTATTTTGATTGTTTATGTTTATTTTTCTACAAGTAAGATGGAAAATGTTAAGAAATAAATAATTTACTGATTGTTTTCAATTGTTATAAGTTTCAATATTAATTTATTTAATAGTTAAGCAATGTTCGAGTCCTTTGCAGTCTTTAAGATATATTTTTAAGTTACTATGGCCCATGTGAAAATTTTTCTGATAGTATCGTGGCGATTAACGTGTTAATATTCTTCAGTATCATTTCATCAGTATAATCATGGCTTAGCACTGAACTATCTTTCGTTGTTAAGATGTTTTCTGCCATTAACAAAATAGTAAAGAAAGGAGCTTTTAAATTATCACCAGAATACGAAACCTTAACAATTTGTTAATATTTACTATTTTGTTAATGTGGTGAGCTTAGTTAAGCTGCCAGAATAGGGCTGTAGGTCTGTAAAGCCTTAATTCTGAAACTCACCATTGTGAGCGAAACCTAACACGCATACATCTGGTTTCACAAACAAGCAAGTAAATCTTTAACAGCGGTAAATGTCGGCCACATTGTTTGTTGTTATGTTGTTGTTGTTGTTGTTGTTTCTGTTGTTGTTGTTTTTGCTGTTGTGTTTGTTGTTGTTGTTGTTGTTGTTATGATGGAGTTTTGAAATAAATCGATTAATTTTATTGTGCGTATAAATTTTCACGTGTTTGCGCGCTCTGCATGCTCAGACTTAATTGCTCTGGCTCTCTTTGTGTGTGTGTGTGTCTCTCTCTGTTTCACCCCCGACTCATAAGCTTTTATGCTCTCGTTTATAGGTGAAATTTTAATTTGAAACCCGACTTTAAACAATATTCCCACGACGATGACATTGCCAACGCCAGCCCGAACATCACCATCATCATCATCATCATCATCATCTTCATCTCTACCATCATTATCATTACTTTACTCATCATACCTACCAGTGACTGCGTCTGCTGTCTTTGTTGTTGTCGTCGATGTGTCGCTTGTTAAATTTTCTTATGCAAATTAGTGAAAATAAAAAGAAAATAAATAAAATGCAAACAGGATTTAGTGGTTAAGGCGTAATAATTGATGGGTTTGAATTCTTATAAGCCAGAGAGGGAGTTTTTTATTTTTTTTTTGATTTTCATTTATTATTTTGTTTTGTTTTTTTTTTAATATATATTTTTTACTTAGCTTTTTGTTCTTTATTTTTGTTATTAATGTTGTTTTTTTTTTTGTCACAATAATAAATGGCAGTGCTTTTACTTTGCTCTGTGTGTAGGTGTGTTTTTTTGTTGTGTGTGTATTGGTGTTTCCGGCTTAACTACTGTTAGACTGTATTGTTGCTCTACACTTATAATTATCACTGATGATTGTATTCGTGTTCATTGCTCTCATTTGTTATTGTTGTTGCTAATTGGCTGTTATTGCCTGTTGCCTGTGTTTTTTGCCGCTACTGTTATTATTATTGTTGTATATGTCGTTGTTGATGCCGTTGTTGTTGTTGTTTTTGTAATTGTGGTATTAGCTTACAACACTGTTGCTCTTATTTATACACCTTATTTAGTTGTTTTCAGCTTTTGACTTTCTACCTTTTTGGCTTACAGCAAAAACAAAACAAATAAAAAAAAAAAAATAACCAAAAACAAAAAGTGGCTACATGTAAGCCACACGGAAGAATTAGTTGACTTTGGAGTGGAGTGGGCGGCAAGGAATATAAAATCAAAGGTAGCAAATTTATAAATAATGACCGAGATTTTGAGAAAGATTTATTTTTATGTCTTAATTAATTGTTGCGCTATGTGCTTGTATGTATTTCGTCGTAATGAAATTTCCGTTCTTATGAATGAGTTTTGGAAAATTGTTGTGGTAGGTTCGCTTCGTGATGACGTTAATTAAAGGAATGTCGCAACTGCTTATTTAAGAGTAGCGATAGCGTTGATTATTAAATTTCTTGACTTACGAGGACGTCGAATGAATGCTTCGTATTTCGATGGATGATATCTGTCAAATTGGACTTGATTAAATAAAGTATTTAATAAATGTTTCACATTTGTGCAATATTTTTTGGTGTTTGTTCAATTTGTCTAGTATTTAATTTTTATTTTTTTCAATACTTGAATATTTGAATAACAAAACTAATCTATAAATTTCTCCTGTTATTTCGTAGACTGAAAGCTAAAATGAATAGAATACATTAATTTTATTCTATTTATAAAATTATATTATATAAAATATATAAAATTTTTTTATATATATTTACTTTAACTTTATAATTTATAAGAGAAAATTGGTCGTTGTAAAATAAAATACTTAGAACACTGTCATCACCGCTTTCGGTGATTTTTTAAGATAGAGTTTTTTTTTATTAAAACTTGCAGTTTATAAAAAAAAATATTGTTTTTTTGTTCCTTGTAACCTATTGAGTTATAACTTGTTATCTAAAGATCAGTTCCATCACGCTAAAACTTATTTACATAACATACGAAAAACCATATCCTTAGAATAGTTTAAACTACTATATCTTTTAGTTTAGTGCATTTTATTACCTTTTCATCAAAATTAATAAAAATTGTATGTTCCATTCGGGGCTCAGATATCGATAAGTATAATTGAGCAATTTTTGTTATTTGAAACTTTTCAAATATAGACAATATCCTGATTAAAATTTTAAGTAATGATGTTTTCAAAAATCGTTCCGGATAGCTTTTACTAGGGTTACTACATATATTTCGGGAATGAAAATGATATTAAGAACGAGTTTTTGTTTTCATTTTGAAAAAATGACAAATACAGTGAAACTTCGATATTACGAACTTCGTTATAACGAAAAACTCAATATAACGAATTTTTAGCTGAGTCCCTTGAAAAAACCTTTTTATTGCAAAGTTTTTCATACAAATATGCTCTATAGCTATAACGAAAAAATGCTGAGCTATAAAGCCTCTATATAGCGAAGTATTTTTTCAAAAGCCTCTATACAACGAAATCATAGTTGAGAAATATAACATTTTTAGTATGTAAGTCGTTAAAGTCCCGTTATCAAAAGCCTCTACATAACAAAGTGTTGATTCTATAGCCTCTATACAACGAAGTCAGAATGAAGCAAAATTTAATTTAAAAAAACACGGGGAAGTAAGTGTTTCATTTTTTATTTACCTCTTGCATAGTGCATTTTTATTCATAGTATTTTCGTGTAAAATAAAATTTGGATCAAAAAAAAAACTGTAGTTATAACGAATTTCTTTCGTATTTCTTTAAATTTCGTTATACCAAGGTTTCACAATGCATATGTATAACGAATCAATAGCTATAACGAAGTATTTTTCGATCCCCTCTAGATTCGTTATATCGAAGTTTCACTGCACAATATTCCATGAAATATGGAAAGCAGACAAACGCCGAAGAATTACTCTTCATTAAGATTAGACGTGGGAAAAGTAATACTTATGAGCATTTTGTCCGTACGTGTTTTCTGCTTGCTTCACTGGCGACATCATTTCCTTCATAAATTCGATGGTAAATGAAACGAGGAACATGATCTAATATAATGAGATAGAGCATAAAAAAGAGCGTAATATAGATCGTGATATCTACATTGTTGATAATTGCGCTCATTGCGCTCAGAGCAGTCCAAAATCAATGTTGCATCCCGTTGATATATTTATTTAATATTTAATATTTAATATTTATGTAAATATTTTACATTTAACCATGTTCATATCTCGATAACTGCTTGTGTCCAATACTTGCTTTTAAGTAGTTATGCGCAAAGTAAAAGTATAAATTTATATTGTGATTCAATTTTAAAAAAAAAATTCGATAAAAATGTGTTAGGAGGCAGATGTAGAATTATAGCAGTGGCATGGTCTTGTGAAACCCATATAAATATACCAAGAAGTTATTTTTGCAAAGCGATTTTATAGCTGCTGGTAGTAATGTAAAATAAAAACTACCTTTTAATAAACAATAGGGCGTATCGAAAAATTTAGATCGTATTCTAAGAGGTCTCAAAAGTTGCATGGGGTTGTCCAGATCACCCAAAAAATTTTAAGGAAAAAAAAGGATGTCTTCCTGCCCCGCAAGGACAAAGTTGTTTTTTGAGGAAAACAGTAAAAAAACGACCTTACAATACTTTGACTTTTATAAAGAAAACTACGTATGTCTTAAAGCAAAAGTAGGTATACGCTTAAACTAACAATATATTGGTAAACACGATGCCACTCACGATTTTTATCCACAGTGTCTTGTGTGAAGGATATTCGAAGCAAAAGTTGTAATCGAGATAGCACATAACTTTTGATTGTTACCCAATAGTCTAAATTTTGGTGGTATTGATTATACTGTTAACTTATTGCTTAAAGTTGCCGAATTAATAATTAGCATAATTTTTGCATATGCATTTTCCAATTTTTGAGAAATGTATACTTGAATCCAATTTTTTAACTTTTTCAAAAAAAAGAATATAACATTTTATATCTCGGGTAGCAGAAATGGTACCAAAGAAACTTTGCTCAATTTGGATTTTTTAAATATTCCTGAACAGCAACCTGTTTAAAAGTTTAAATTTAAAATACCAGCTTAAAGCCACGATTTTATTTTCTATTTTGAAACTTAAAAAAAAAAATACTTCCTAACATGAAATTTAACAAGTTCATCAAAAAATATCAAAGTAAAAAATAAAATTGTGGCTTTAAGCTGGTATTTTAAGTTCAAACAATATTAATACCACTTTGGGACAATTATAGGGTCATTTAAAATAACTACAAAAATTCCAATGGTTTCTGATAGTCATTGGTCCATAGAATATATCGTACAAAGGATTTTTCTGACTAAGCTCAAATAATCAATTTTTTCAAGCTCACATTTTAAACTATGGTGCCGTAGTTAATTTCCTAAAACTCCTAAACTAAATAAAATTTTGATTGAAGACCTTCAGTAAAATTCTTGGAAATTTAAAGACCTTCAAAATTGGGAAACATTATTGCAACCTAATGTTCACACAATGGGGGTCAAAAATCCCCTTAAATTAAAAAGTAGTACATGTATCTCGGAAACTGGGCAATATCCCTTTCATTACTTCTACAAACCAAAATTTTATCCTTTTCAAACCTTTTAACTGACACCATGTTTTAGTTATGCGAAGGACAGCTTGAATTCTCTCTTCTATTATCGGTTCGTATGACAATATAAAAAAAAAAGATAGGCAAATCATCTGCATTACTTCCGGTGTCAAAGCAATTGTTCTTGAGTCTTACAAGGAGTACTTAAAAAACAAATATCCCCAAAAGAGATACGACTTCCTGAGTGCAGCTTCTAGAGGCAATAATGGTGTTGCGAGCTCAAACATTAACTTAGACTGATTGGTTTAAGACGATTTAGGTATTGATTCGGGCTTTTTAGTCACTTTTGCTATAAATACAATCCTAATGTTCGTTCATTCGTAAGGAATATAACTTAACCCTCATCCGTCCCTTGTGTCAATTTGATACAATTTACAAATACATTTTAAAACAGCGCTATCAATTGCAGGACAAATCGAAAACAAAAATGGTTCTATGGGTTTTTTCCGAAAAATTTCATAATATCCTATACTCGATATGAAAACATAAACAGAGTGCTGCCAACATGAAAAATTACAAAAGAGTCCCTGTTGTGTCTATTTGACACAATACATTCCCTTCCACGCACTTATAACAAAAAATGCTCTGCTCTTGGCTATTTCATTGAAAAACCCCAAATGACAGTTGTTGCCACGATTCGTAAAAATCGGAAAGAGCTTTCCCCTTTCTGCTCAACATGAAGCAGCATCCTCGACATCACTCGGAATTCGTGTTTGATAATGACCTTCGAGCTTCACTTGTATCATACGTTCCGAAAAAGCAGCGTTTTGTCACTTTGCTCAGCACCATGCATACCTCCAAACAGATTGATAATGACGAAAAAAAAAACCTGAAATTATCAATTTTTATAACAACTCGAAAGGCGGCGTTGATACTATGGACGAAATGATTGCTACATATAGGTGCAAACGAAAGGTGGACAGATGACAGTATATTTAATTTTTTCACCTTATTTTTTTTATTTTTTGAAATGCTCTAATTTTAATAAATCATATAAACAATTAAATCAATATTTGGTCACACAAATCGTTTCTAAAGTTATGGTGGTGAATGAAAATTCAATGTGTCAAATTCACACAAAGGGACACTTTTGTGTATGGAATTGAGGGACGGATGAGGGTTAATGCAAGTTAAGTGTGAGTCAATGCCTTGTTGTAGTGACATGGGTTCACTCTATCTGATCCTGGTTATTAATGTGGGCTGAATTTGGATGCAAAGAAGAACCTCGTTTATCCGGCGGGTATGGGACCAAGCCTATGCCGGATAACGAAAAACGCCAGTTAAACGAAATCACATGTAAAAAGCCTAAATAAAAGACGAATTCGCATTTTCATTCACAAGATACCAGTTTATGGAGGCCATGTATAAATAATTCAATTGTTTTTATTAAAAAACGCTGTTAGAAATGATTGTCTAAGGGTGGTTTCGGATTTATTTTGAGCCAAAGCACGTAAAAGACGGAGAACAGTTAGCTTAATCTTGTTGCTCATACCAATCGATACAACTTCGAAACTGCCTCGTGTCCTGTTCCTTAGAATTTAATTTCTCTGGTACATTCGGTTCATCGCTACCATCATCATCATAATCTTGATCTTCAATTGCGAATTCTTCCGATGCGATTGCATCATTGAATATTTCTTTGTCCGTTAACAACTTGTAACCAATGGCACCATCATCACAGTGCAGCCATTCGATAATATCTTCAATGTCCACATTTAAAATATTCGTTGTACTGGTTCGAATTTCATTTGCCAAGTCATGCATTTCGTTTCCTGGATCAACAAGATTAGATGGAGTCGTTTGTGTTACTGGGCACAATTTATTCCAGCATCTTTCGAGAGTTTCTTTTGGCATACATAGTATGATTTTTGATTTACCGATTTGGTGTGGATAAACGAGGTTCCACTGTAGTCCAATGTACTCTATTGAAAGTGAAAAGCTTGCCTGGAGATGTTTGTAACAAGCAATTGTAACTGGGTACTTTGGTTCAGTATCTGTTACGGTGTTTCGTGTAAGCACACACCATAAAAAGAGCATTCTGTAAAATTTTTTATCATAATCAAGATCTTGACGAATAACATGACTAAGCTGTTAGCTCTTTAACTCCTTAACCTTCTTCTACACTAAGGTATAACTTATTTAAATAAAATATGTGCCATTATTATGAATAATATGAACTGAGAGTTTACAAATAAGTCCGACGGACAAAATTTGGCGATGAGTTTTTTTTTTGAACAAATTTTCGAGGGAGGATTTGATAAGGAACGATTGATTATTCATTTTGGTGGTGAAAATTGACTCTGAAATTAATTTTTTGGGCCTTTATTGTTTTATAATTCTATTTTTATTTTAGTTGTTGGTATCCATTTTTTTCTATGAATGCAAACATATTTTTCAAGGTCGTGAAATATTTCGATTTCTATTTTCTAGTGAATCATTTTTAATCTCAATAAATTTATCCCTCCGATAAGTAATACGGAATAATATAAAAATGCATAGCTCCACATATTAAATGCCTTCATCTCCATTTTAATTCAATTTAAATATTCAATTCAAATAAAATAATCGGTTTTCTTTGCAAGTAATCGGTTCCAGCAAATACACTAGCACATAAAAACCACAGCGCAACATTTTAATTGTGATGTTTTGAGTGCCATTCAAATTTGCGGAGTAGAACATAAAACAGAATAAAACAAAACAGAACATTACAAAAACAAAAAAAAAAACATCAAACCATAAACAAAATAAAAATGAAGACGAAAACGCAGAAAATTTCATTCTCAATTTCCTCAGGGAAATTCAAAGCATAAACAAAATAACAGCAGCATTAGCAACAACAACACCAACAACAATAATGAATGGCAGAAGCGCATTCTTTGTGCGGTAGCCTGCTGATATCTTCAATGTTTTTGCCTTTGTTTGTTTCGCTGTTTAGCGATTTTCTTAAACTCTTTGAAAATTTAACAGAGAGGTTTAACCGAAATTTAAGCAGAAGCGGAAGGAAATGTTTTTGCTGTCTGAGCCACAAGAAATTGGTATGCATGAAAGAGTGACATGTGCGTGTGTGTGTGTGTTTGTTTGTGTTTATGTGCTATTTAGCTAGTAGTTGTTGTCTTCGCTGTCAAGCGGAAATGACAAAACAATCAAAATTCGTTGAGTTGCGATTTCATTACAATTCAATTTGAATCAAACTCAAATTCAATTGAATGCAAATAATGTTTGTCAAATGCAGCCACGCCTCAGTAGTTGATAGCACAACCACCCCGAACATACATACCTACATATGGTAGGTATGTATTGTATATAAACAACATAGACAAACACACAAGCACTACACCAACACACACACACACACACACACAAACACTCGCACAGCCGCTGTTTCAAAGAAGCGACGACGTACGTGCTGCCGGATAATTTCGACAACTTGTGGAAATTTCAGGATCGCGATGCAAATTTGACATTCATGTCACATTTTATCGAAATAATCGAATGCGAGGGCATTGTTTTTGCTACCTATCGAGGCAAAGTAGTTGGGTGGATCTGATAGAGTGGAGGAGGTAGGCGCAGCCTAAGAGTCGAAGTTGATATGCGACTAGTTGTAAGTTGTACACTTGCAAAAATATTGCTATGTCGCTTATTTTGCTACGAGTCACACTTGTAGGTTTCTGGAACACTTGAATATTATGGAGATTACTCCGGGTGTTGAGCTATGTATGTACTTATGTTCTTATTATTATTATTTTTTTTTTGCCCTAAAAGCTGCTTTTTTCACAATTTTATTGCATTTGCATCAAACGAAGAGAAAAACAAAAATATATCAGACCACATCTGTAGTTTGCTTACTACAACAAGATTTTGGCACCATAAACATACAAAAGTTTGTTTTTTGTTTGGAAAAAAAAAAAAAAAAAAAAAAACAAAAATTGTATTTATTATCCCGAAATTGTTTTTGTGGTTGCCAAATGAATACTAAACCATTTGTTGGTGGTCATAACTATTTTCAATTATTAGGCATTAACATTAAGTCCGAAGATGCGTTGTGAATTCCAAATTTATATGCTTCGAGTGGCTGATGTCGGCGAAAAAAAAAAAAAAATGGTGCTCTTCGCAATTTGCGATAACTGCCAGAAGCACTTTTAGCATCGTTTGCATCGAATAGACCCAGTGGTAAATGGACACCTGAATAACCTACCATTTCTTATAAAGGAACTAGCAGGCCACGGGCCTTTTTTCTTTATCAATAGTTTATCTCTTTCAATTTATAAAAAAAAAAAACTGATTGAATCACACAATGTCACTTCATTAAGAGTAAAAAGTTAGCCGTTTGTTCATTTATAAATTACAGAAAAATCCCAGTACAAAAATGTGTAGAAAAGTTGCATGTCGCGAAACAAACCCAGCGGGAAAAAAAAGCACTCCGAAAGGTCTTTTTGAGTGCTTGAAGGTCAGATGAAAACACTGACTCCACGTATGACACACCATTGTTGTTTGAACATTGCATGTCACAGGATAAAAGCACTTTAATTTAGCTTACTTCGAATTGCTTCAAAAGGCCTTTCTTTTAAAGCTTTGGGTCAGCAATTTGTTGCATTGTTTTTGGTTTTGCTTTTTTAAAAGGGAGCTGCAGGGAGAGAGAGAGAGAGAGAGAGAAAGTACAGTCCAATCTTTTAATAGATTAGAAATACTTGGATTTTCAATGAAAACATCTATTCCTGCAGTTTCTTCAGAAAAATTCCCACAAGCACTGTGGATATTCAAGGAATGATTTTTTTTTGACGGAAGAAGTAATGAAGAAATGAATAGTAACATCTACCTTAAATTTTAAAATTCTGACATAAGATTCGAAATCAGCGACCCCCTAAAACGGTTTGATAATGTTTTAAGCTCGTAAAAAACATATTATTAGGTGGCAACCCTATAAGGATAAAAATTTTACAATTTTGAAATTCTGACAACATATTCGGATTCAGCGACCCATTTTTACCTAGTGTTCGCCCCAGCAACGAATTCGTAAAAAAAAATTAGGTGGCAACCCTTTTAGCTATCTTTAATTTTAAAATTCTGACATAAAATTCGAAATCAGTGACCCCCTAAAACGGTTGGATAATGTTTTAAGCTCGTAAAAAACATATTATTAGGTGGCAACCCTACATGGATAAAAATTTCACAATTTTGAAATTCTGACAACATATTCGGATTCAGCGACCCATTTTGACCTTGTGTTCGCCCCAGCACCGAATTCGTAAAAATAGAAAAAAATTAGGTGGCAACCTTAAAGCTACAGCTACCTTAACTTTTAAAATTCTTACATTAGATTCGAAAACAGTGACCTCCTTAAACTGTTTTACAATGTTTAAGACTCGTAAAAAATAAATTTTAAGGTGGCAACCCTTTTGTTAAAAATTTTATAATTTTAAAATGCTGACAACGATTTCGGATTCAGCGACCCAGTTTTACCTAGTGTTCGCCCCAGCACCGAATTCGTTAAAATAAAAATAAAAAATTAGGTGGCAACCCTTTTAGCTATCTTTAATTTGAAAATTCTGTCATCAGATTCGAAAACAGTGACCCCCTAAAACTGTTTTACAATGTTTAAGACTCGTAAAAAATACATTATAAGGTGGCAACCCTTTTGTTAAAAATTTTATAATTTTAAAATGCTGACAAGGATTTCGGATTCAGCGACCCAGTTTTACCTAGTGTTTGCCCCAGCACCGAATTCGTAAAAATAAAAAAAAAATTAGGTGGCAACCCTTTTAGCTATCTTTAATTTTAAAATTCTGACATCAGATTCGAAAACAGTGACCCTCTAAAACTGTTTAACAATGCTTAAGACTCGTAAAAAGTACATGATAAGGTGGCAACCCTTTTATTAAAAATTTTTTAATTTTAAAATACTGACAACGATTTTGGATTCAGCGACCCAGTTTTACCTAGTGTTCGCCCCAGCACCGAATTCGTAAAAATAAAAAAAATGAGGTGGCAACCCTTTTAGGTATCTCTAATTTTAAAATTCTGGCATCAGATTCGAAAACAGTTACCTCCTTAAACTGTTTTACAATGTTTAAGACTCGTAAAAAATACATTATAAGGTGGCAACCTAAAAAATTTTATAATTTTAAAATACTGACAACGATTTCGGATTCAGCGACCCAGTTTTACCTAGTGTTCGCCTAGGCACCGAATTCGTAAAAATAAAATTTTTATTTACCAATGGTAGAAATAATTACTTCGCCAAGGTTCTGTTGTGTTAGATGTGATTGATGCATTTTTCGCCGTTATTAATTGTTCTGTTTTTATAAAACGAACAACACTGTGCTCCGCTAAAGCAAACGGCAAACATGGTTTGATTTTAAGCTGACGAGTGCTCTGCAGTGTTCGTTTGTTATCATTAAATGACTTGGATACGCTCTGCTTGACTAAGAGAGTTCTGTTAAGCTCTGAACTCTGCACTGTTGGATCTACTGTTGTAGAAAAAACGAGTGCATTCGTGCATAGGTTTAATACATACATATATACTATACATCAAGTCAAATTGAGTCTCATTGAAAGTTTAGAGAGGTAAAGCGGAAAAACTCCATAAAACAAAAATTCCTGAACAACATGACATGAAGGTTGTCAGTCAATCCCATTTTAACAACACCGTGTTGAATTAATTCACCACATCAAAGCTAATTTCAACATATTAGAATTTACTTCGATCCATTTGGTTTTAAGCGCAGCAAAGTATGCATGTATATGTATTTGTTTGCTTATTTTGTTTGTGCTTGTGAGACTAGAGTTGAGAGTAACATGGAGTTTATTTAAGTTCTTGCAGCAGAAACGTATGAAAAGCTTACGATCAAGCCAAGCAATTTAAATGAAGATACTAATTGATTAAATTTCGTAAAGTAAATGCCTCTATCTCCTTTTGTAGCACAAGTGTGATATTTTAAAACTTATATCATAAAAATCGGACAAGTAGTTTTGGAGTTTAATGGCAACAAAATTTTCACTTTCATTAGCTTCGGGGGTATCTATTTGTTTAAAAATGTTGCCGTTAACGATCGGTGTAATGTGGATAGTGGATAGTCTAAAAATTATTAAAGACCATTACTCTGCGAAAAGTCTAAACTATTCGTGAGAGCCAGAAACTGTAAACAAGGTCTTGAAAAATGGGGTTGACAGGATGCGCTATTGCGAATCCAGCCAAAGCAGCCACTTTATTAAAATTGTTATCCATAAGTCATGATACTTGGAAATACCTACAATAACCATAAGATAAAAAAAAAAAAAACAAAAAAAAAATTGAGTTTAATAATTTTATTTAACTTTTAACAAGTTACGATAATGTTTTTTACCTCTCTGTACTGTACAAATCACTGATGACATCTACCTTACACTGTAAGAGGATATTGAAGCAGGTAAGCCTCTTAAGACGCACAAGAAAGCAATGAAACGTATGATCGAAAAGTGGAGATCTTAAAGTGGTTAAATCACTTATTTTCCGAAAGAGAGTCTGCTGACTACAAATTATCGTTTCATGATTTAATTACATTAAGGGTATTCACAATTACATGGCTTTTAGTGTGGTTAAAAAACTTGGTGGTATTAATACCACACTTTACCATGCAGTTTTTATATTTGTTGTTGTTTTATATGAAAGCTAGGGTACCTAAGGAACCTATGGCAAGCAATGTCTTGATTTAAAGGTTTTTTCAAAATGGAGTTTGAAATAACAGAAAAGCGGAATTTATCTTTTAATAGTCTGTTAGGTAAAGGTTCAAGGTTATTATCTAAAAAAAACCGAAAATAATTTTAACCACTTTTTTAATAAATGTCTGTCAAAATTTTACTTTTTTTGTTGTTCAAAAATTTTTTGTTTTTATTTTGTAAACTCACCAAAATTCTAAAATGGAACTAAAAATGGAACATTGGTTTTTTTCAAACATGTTTTTTATTTCAATTTGCATAACAAATTGTATTTTTAGAAGATTTTTTTCTATAAGCATCAAAAACATATCGGACACCACCTTGCAAATTATTTCCATGTTTACATGGATCCATTCCTACACTCGTAATTTTTAAACAAAAATAATTTAGATTTACCTTAACCGGTAAATCAGGTAATGTGTCGAATGATACCAAATTTTTCCTAATTCAAGAGCAATTTATTCTTATTTATTTCCACTGAGCAAAAGCTCTGTGGACCTTTGTCATCGTTTAAGAATTTTTATAAAAAACTCATAATTCCGTAATTGTCATTATATATTCACCATACTATATCATTCATATTTAAAACAACATGCCATACTCACCGCCATACTCACCATACCTATCATATAATACCCGTTAGGCATTGTTCAACAACTTTCATAAAAAAGCCTTCATTCTGTAACCGTCGCACCATCACATAATATCCATCATATTATACTCAGTATACCATGTCCATTAAACCATACCCATAATATCACATCCATCATACTTAAACCAACATACCATACCCAACATGCCAAAGCCACATACCACATCCCAACATACCACACAACAGTTATGATAAAATACTCACCATGCCAAAGTCATTTCACTGAAACCATCCAACCATATCTATTACCAAACCAAATATACTACATCTATCATACCATAACCACCATACCATATCCATCATACTTATACCAATAAAAATACTATACCTATCATGCCTACGTTATGATAGGTATATTGTAACCATATCAACTATATGTATTATTTTTTTTTTTAATTTTGAATCAGTCAAGTCTGCCTTGGTTCGAAAATAAGGTGATAGATTAGTGGGACGGAAGGAACAATCAAGGGAAATATGTATACGATGTGTCAAGCGTGGTGAAAAGTAGTCAAACATGTGAATTTGAATCTGAGGCAAGTGCTTTTACCTCAGACAATTCCAGTTATAAGGCATTCTTATCCACAAACTTCTCTACCACCAACTACGACTTCAAGTAGTAAATATTAATGCGTTTTCAATTTCAGTTGATTCATGAAATAAGGAAAGACAATTGCTAATGTGAAAGGTTAAAGCGTAGGACTATGGTCTTGTCAGGATTCGAACCCGGGACCTCTGGGCTGACAGTCGAGTACGCTACCTGCTCGACTACTGAGGCCACAACTTCCATCATAAAACGCCCATCATAATATGCCTATCATAAGATAACCATCATATCATATCCACCAAATTAAACCTAATATACCATACCCATTATCTGAGCCCATCATTCCATACACAGCATACATACCAATCGTACAAACATACATATCGTACTAATAATTCCATACTCATCATATCATACTCATTATAAAACAACTAAAATCCCGTTCTACTAAATCCTAATTGTGGCGTCCGTGGCGTAGTTGGTTAAAGTGCGTGGCCCCTATGTCAACGAACCTGAAGACCCAGGTTCGAACCCCAGCAGCGACAGTAAATTATTTGAATTAAAATAATTTTTCTGTACGGCCGCCACCTCTCTGCAGACAATGGCAAACCTCAGAGATTATTCAAAATGCAATGTAAAGCTTCTTGAGAATAAGAACATTCCGTTCATCGCCGTTCGGAGTCGGCGTTAAACTTGTAGGTCCATTTCTCGGTCAAGTGTGAACAGACTTAATAACAAACCTAAGTCCATACTGAAAAAACCACGCCCCATCATACCAAACTGTTACTATATTCATCATACTATAACCATACAATAGCCAGCAAGCAATAAACATTATATCTACGGGTGGGTCAAATAAGACCTACCAATGTTAAACTGTGTTGGCGTTCGTGGCGTAGTTGGTTAAAGTGCGTGGCCGCTATGTCAAAGAACTTTGGAAACCCAGGTTCGAACCCCAGCAGCGACAGAAAATTATTTGAATTAAAATAATTTTTCTGTACGGCCGCCACCTCTCTGCAGACAATGGCAAACCTCAGAGAGTAATCAAAATGCCATGTAAAGCTTCTTGAGAACGAGAACTTTCCGTTCATCGCCGTTCGGAGTCGGCGTTAAGCATGTAGGTCCGGTTCTCGGTCAATTGTGTACAAATTTAATAACACGCACAACACAATTGATCATAAGAAGCTAGGTCAAAGTCCTTTCAAGGGCTGAAATGGCCAGTTATAAAAAAAATAAAAAAAAATGTTAAACCCGAATAATTTTTTGTTTTCTAATATAATTGTGTTTTTTTTGCAGGTTAAAATTTACTTCTTGGAAATTTATAATGGATACATACTGTACATAACAACGTATCAAAATTATCGGATATTTTTATTCTTGTCAAAGATCAATAGTTATAACGCAGCGAAAGTATCGTCCACATTTTAATTCAAGATTAGCTCCAACAGTCTTCATAATAAGGAATTTGATGAGCCGTTTTGAAGAACTGGGTTCAGTTCAGACTGTCGTTGAAGAGGTTGCGATCGATATATTCGTACTGAAGACAATGTGGAAATTGTGCGGCAAAGTGTTGCAAATGATCCATCTGTCTCAACTCGTCGTCGTTCCAGCCAATTGGGCATTTCCCGAACAACATTGCGGAGAATTTTAAAGTTAAATCTTAAGATGCATCCATACAAAATTTAAATTGTACAAGACCACCAACAACGACTGCAAAACGCTATTCATTTTACAGAATTAGCAACACAAAATTATCTTTTAAATAATCTTTTGATTTCGGATGGAGCGAATTTCCATTTGAACGGTTATGTCAATAAGCAAAACTGTAGATTGTGGGGCTCTGAAAATCCAAGTGCAACACACCAGTGATTTGCAACGAGTCAAGTTTTTGTGATTCGTAGTGATTCATTCAAAATTGAGTAGTAGTGTGAACACATCAAACAACAACCAACACTACTACTAGAAGCACTCTTGCTACAGAAAGTAACACATAGTTCAATGTTTGATTCGTCAATCGAGTCTAGATCATACCGACTACTCACAACCACGAGTCAGAGTATGAAGCATGAAGCATAGGAGTTAAGTTGCGTGTTATTAATACCGCAACATTTTTTGATGAGTATGAATATAAAGTAGAAGCCAAATTAATGGGTATACACTCGAGTCAACTCTGTTTATAACTACTCGTTGCAGTTCTCTGCAACACACCAGCATCAGTTATATCCATCCAGATGCACTGTTTGGTATGGTGTTATGGCCTATAAAGTTATGGGTCCATATTTTTTCGAGAATGAGGATGGAATGCCAGAAACTATTTTCGGGGCTTCTTACAGAACAATGATTGACAACTTTTTGCTGCCAATGGTGGAGCAGCATCCTAATTTGTGGTTCCAACAAGATGGAGCGACTGCGTACACTGCAAGGCAAACTTCCCTTGGCCACCTCGTTCGCTAGATTTAACTGCGCCCTACTTTTTTTTTATGGGGATATTTAAAAGACAAAGTGTATGTCAATAAGCCAGAGACAATTAGACAGCTAAAGCAGAATATTCGAGACGAAATACTGAGCCCGCAACCAGAAACATTACGTCGTGTTATGGAAAACTCGATTAAAAGAGGCAATGTTTGTATCGAGCAAATGGTGGACATTTGTCTGATGTCAAATTCCATACATAGTCCCCCTAAATTTTCATGAAATGTATTTAATATATAAAAAAAAAAAATTAATAAAAATATTCTTACAAGAGTTATACGTATTTTACATTGGTAGGTCTTATTTGGCCCACCCTTTATTAAGGATGTTTTTTTTTTTTATTTTAGAAATTTCATTTTTCGATATGGAATTAACTGTCCTAAGGTAGTCAGGTTTGTCAACTCTATTATCATTTGTCCTCAGTTTGCTTTGTCAGTTTATAATGAATACACTAAGGGAAAAAATATTAAATTTATCCAAAACTTTTTTAATTTATCCAAAAAGCGAGTCATTATTGCACCAATAACGCATTTACTTAAATCGACTACGTAAATATTTAAAAATTATTTAAATACTTTCTAATTAAATAAAATATTAAAATATTTAAATTAAATATATTTAAATATCTTTCAAATATTTACTATTTGAAAATAAAACTATCGCATTTAAGGAAAATTTATATAAAAATATTGAAATTAAAAAACAATTTATTTGAATATTTCCCGCGAGCTGCGTCCATATCAAACGCCTGCTTGGCGGCTGCTTGGCGGCTGCTTGGCGGCTGCTTGGCGGCTGCTTGGCGGCTGCTTGGCGGCTGCTTGGCGGCTGCTTGGCAGCTGTATGGAATATGTGTGTCAGTGTGTGGCATAAATAAAATTTAAATACGGGAAAAAACGAGTTGTAAGGAAAATATTTGATTTATCCACGTAAATATTTAAATGAAATATATACTCAGGCGTGGATAACGTTAATATGCGTTATTTCCATTAGTGTAGACTAACGGTAGAACAACGCTTGAAAATTTTGCAAATTTATTTTGAAGATCGTTGTTCAGTTCGGGAATGTTACCGTTCACTAGAAGAAGTCAATGCTTCTTAAAGTCAAATTTATTTCATTTCAAGTCAAAGCTTTAAAAAAAACCTTCTATTGTCAGGTACAGTCCGTCCTTTTTTAATTAATTAAATGGTATAAGTGCCCCATTCGGCTTTAGAAGCGTTCTTTGCTTGAAAATTTAAAGACATACCTACATTTTATTCACTAGACATCATTTAATTCAACTAGGCTGTACAGACTTGACTTAATTACTAAATTGCAAGAACCTACATATAATTTTAATTCTTAAAATGCTTAGATGAAACCTTTAGAACTCATCTCTAAAAAAATGGTTAATTTTCAGAAATTGCAATAAGAAAGGTTGTCGGCTTTAATAGCTAAAAAATTGCGCTAACAAAAATTCCGTTCTCCTTATTCCCCTTATTAGCTCTTCATTAAGCCATCAACTAATTTTTTAATCATTTTTATGTTAATAGATTCATAACAGCCAGAACCAAAAATAATTAATTATAAATAAAAAAAATCAACGCACGCAAACATTGCATTTGATTATCTCATCATAGATGCGGGCTCAAGTGGCTTCAAATCATACCCTTCTCAAAGTAAAAGAGATTCAAGCAGAAAAAACTGTCACTTTGATGTTTTTGTTTTTTTCTTGTTGCTCTCTTTATATCAGAATTTTTCATTTGCATTTTGCTTTTGTCTACTTTTGCATATTTATGCAATTAAAATTGCAAATTCTACATGATTTTTGCAGCGTTGCCATACATATATTTTTTTTTGTTTTTGTGTTTTTAGTATCTACCTGTTTCTGATGTTAAAATATATGATCATGTTTTTTGTGTGACGTGTATGAATAAACTATTTATGGAAAAAAAGGATATTTGACACAAATACAGACACAGATAGTTGTCTGTGGTAGATGCGGGCTATATGTATGTGAAAGTTTCGTGTGTGTGGCTATGCATGTGCATGGGTGTGAACCGAAGCACACATAGACAGACCGTGACGGAGTGATGTCATAGCATACGATTTGACATGATATGACAAAAAATAAAAAAATAAAAAAATAGACAACAAAAAGCATAACAGACAAAATGTTTGACAACACAAATAACGTAAATTTATGCAATCTTCAAAAACACCAGCAACAACAAGCAATGCTAGAGTAACATTTATAATAACAATAACAACAACAACTGAGTGCATGTAGTTGTGTAGTAAAATGTTTTTGCTTGCCAGCTGATTGCTGTGCGCTTTTATCTGTGGATATATGTAAGAAAATTTGTCTTTTTTGAATGCGCTACTTAAAGTGATGCTTTATTTAATGGTTGGATACTTGAAAAAAACACGCATCATAAGAAAAATCCATTCAATACCCCCACGTTTAAAAAAACTAAAGGGGTGTATTAATTTTGTCATTCCCACAAGGAGGCATAGTAGGTATAGAAAAGTATACGTATATTTTCTGGATCAGCATCGCCCACTGAACGCCTCTGAGTGTAGCGCATAAGCCCAGCAGCGATCTGTTCTCGAAATTAAGGTAACTGCAGCAATTTTCCTCCTTCATCAGCTATATTATTGGATTCATACAACGTTTCCATTTGAATTCGGCGGTAGAGAATATAAGCGTTTGTTGCAGCCATATCAATGAAATGATAAAAAATGCGTGTCATTGCATCACGTGTCTTGGTTCTCACATGGTATTTTCTCATTAGACCGTCCATTAGATCGATGACGCCCATATGATGTTATATTTTCGAATGATTTGTGAGAAATCGACTTCAATATGCTGCTTTTTCTTTCGATCGTACCGTTTAGCCTTAGACACTTGTTCATTCAGGTTATGTCGAGCGACCTACATAAGTCGAAGTCAGCCTTACCAGTTTATTGTTCTTCCACAGAACAGTACTAATATCAATGCCATATCCTGAGCCCACATCATCCTAGGGCGAGAGAGAAAGAAAAGGCCTCAATACAGCTGTATCTTTCGTTGTTTCTTACTTGAGAGCAAAACAACAACAAAATACATAGCGACCCAGCTCTGTCAAACATCATTGCTGTAGTGTACACGAGGAAGAGTAGAACGCGAGATTTAACAAACACTTTAACAAAGCTGGGCAAGAATGATAGAAACAAGATTACGCGTTCCGCAGTCCCGTTATCTAATGCTCTCTTACTCAACTGAGTACATGATGTCACACAGCAAGAATGATAGAAAAATAGATTGCGCAGATCGTAAAAATAATTTTCAACGATATGCGCATCTACGTCACGATAGACTTACGATATGAGCTAACGATATGGCTCTCTGTCAAGTCTTGTTCAGAATGTGAACAGATATGAAACCATGGCAAAAGATTCAAGAAACAAACTTGGTCTAGCGTGACGTCATGATCATAAAAAATCTCTTGTTCGTAGCTAGAAATGTCAAAATGAAAAGTAAACAACATAACGGACCTGCGCAATGCGTAATCTATTTTTCTATCATTCTTGCTCACACAGTACTTTTGCTTGACAAAAACGTATGCAAATGTGCGATCTCTTGGGCAAATTGACGAAATTGAAAATAAATTCTTTCGAAAAAGTAAAAATATCTACTTTTCTGTATAAAAATATGAATATTTTATCTACTCTTCTGTATAAAATTATGAATATTTTCGAATACGAAAAATGTGAATTTTTTGATTTTTCAAGATTTTTATTTCCTAAACCATTGGAGACCGACAAAATTTTATTGTGACAATGGGTTAAGGAGGTCCATATACATATTATAAAAATAAGAAAAAAAAAATATTTAGGCGTGGGCATGGAGTAAAATTATTCCAAAGTCTGACAATATCGCTTGTGACGTCATGCTCTCTCCCTCTTATTTGCGGAACGCGTAATCTGGTTTCTATCATTTTTGAGAGCTGTGTAGCATTGTTGGTGTTGCTTTTTCTTAATTTCTCTCTCTTCGATAGTCTCATGACAAAAATAGACAAAATATTCATGCCGTCATGAGACCGCGGAGAGAGCCAAAATTCATTATTCATTCAACGGAGTGGCATAGAACTATTATTTGGGGTGTATATGAGGCACGGTAAATGTGAAAAAAACAAAAATTATAGAGCTACGATAATTAACAACAATAAAAAGTGGTTGTACGTTCTTATTAGGAAAATTTTTTTTTTTAAATTAACTACATCACATTGTCTCTCAGGGAACTCTTTAAAGTAACCAGTATGCACCAAATGTAAAAGCAAAAAAAAAAAAAGTAAAAATATTAAAAAAAATAAAAATTAAATTAAAAGTAAAATAAGAACAAGTATAAGAACGAGGATTATAAAAAGGATTAGAAAAGGATGACTTCCACAAGAACTGAGACAAGGGTAAGGACAAATATTGGGACATAGATAAAACAATGTTTGGGACAAGATTGGAAAGAGTATAAGAACGAGAAATAGAAGAAAGATTTTAACGCAATAAGAACAAAGCTTTAGAAAGGAAATGGGATAAGGAGAAGGTCAGGAATTTGGACATGGATTAAAACAAGAGCTTGGACTGGAAGTAGGTCCATTATTAGAACAAATATAAGAATAAGAATATGAATGAAGACAAGTTTTGGAACTAATGAAGGGATAGGGAAAATAATAAGAATAAAGATACACTGTCACTTCAAAACCTACCGATGATTCCACGATACAGCCAACTACTTTTTAACATTACCAAGCGTCTTTCAATAAAAATAAAAAACAACAGAAAAATCGATATTAAATAAATAAATAAATAACTGGCCATTTCAGCCATTGAAAGGACTTTCATCTAGCTTCTTATGATCAATTCTTATGAAAAATCGATATTGGTATGGTCAAATTTCGACCACAGGCGATACTAGTATTGTTAATTAAATATTCTATAGAAGAGCTGCCACAAATTTTTAGAAATAGGTGCAAAATCGAAAAAAGCACCAAGCAGAAAATGATGTAAAAAATGCGAAGAGTAAAAAATTTCGCGTTTTTGAATAAACTTTGGTTCGGCCGTGGAGGTATTTTAACTTCGACCCAGTCGAAGATTATTTCTTGCTAGTATTCATGTTATTTGAGTTGATATGATTTGAATTGAGTCATTTAATTTTATTTCATTTTATTTCATTTTATTTTATTTTATTTTATATTATTTTATTTTATTTTATTCCATTTCATTTAACTGAATATCATTTCATTTTATTTCATATCATTTCATATCATGTCTTCTTATTTCATTTAATTTTATTTAATTTTATTTAATTTTAATCAATTTTATTTAATTTTATTTAATTTTATTTAGTTTTATTTAATTTTATTTTATTTAATTAAATTTAATTGAATTTCATTTAAAAAAAAAAAAAAAAAAATAAATAACTGGCCATTTCAGCCCTTGAAAGGACTTTGACCTAGCTTCTTATGATCAATTGTGTTGTGCGTGTTATTAAGTTTGTACACAATTGACCGAGAACCGGACCTACATGCTTAACGCCGACTCCGAACGGCGATGAACAGAATGTTCTCGTTCTCAAGAAGCTTTACATGGCATTTTTATTACTCTCTGAGTTTTGCCATTGTCTGCAGAGAGGTGGCGGCCGTACAGAAAAATTATTTTAATTCAAATAATTTTCTGTCGCTGCTGGGGTTCGAACCTGGGTTTCCAAAGTTCTTTGACATAGCGGCCACGCACTTTAACCAACTACGCCACGGACGCCACTTCACCGTTCATCATTTAATTTCATTTCATTTAATTTTAATTCATTTCATATAATTTAATGTAATTAAATTTAACTTTATTTTATTTCACTTCATTCAATTTCATTTCATATCATTTAATTTCATTTAATTTATTATTATTTCACCAATTTTATTTGACTTTATTTTATAGTTTTTGCTTTTTATTTGATTGAGTTTTATTTTATTCAATTTTATTTTTAATTTTGTTATTAAATGTTGTTTAAAAAAAAAAAATAAATAAATAACTGGTCATGTCAGCCCTTGAAAGGACTTTGACCTAGCATTTTATGATCAATTGTGTGGTGCGTGTTATTAAGTTTGTACACAATTAAGTTTGTACAGATCCGGACCTACATGTTTAACGCCGACTCCGAACGGCGATGAACGGTATGTTCTTGTTCTCAAGAAGCCTTACATGGCATTTTGAATACTCTCTGAGGTTTGCCATTGTCTACAGAGAGGTGGCGGCCGTACAGAAAAATTATTTTAATTCAAATAATTTTCTGTCGCTGCTGGGGTTCGAACCTGGGTCTCCAAGTTCGTTGACATAGCGGCCACGCCACATGTTGTTTTCATAGTTTTTTATTTAAATGTAATTTGGCTTTATTTATTTTCACTTGAATTTTAAATTTTATTGGATATTATTAAACTCTTGGAATTTAGTTTTTGTTTACCTCTTTATTTAATTTTAGCTGAAATTTATTTATTTTAGCTTTAGTTTTTATTTTATCTTATTTAATTTTACATAATTAAATTTAATTTATCTTGTTTTTTATGTTGTTTTCTTTATTTTTTTATTTATTTCCCTTTAATTAATTTTGTGTTAATCTATTTTTTAATGTACATTTATTTTTGTTGTTATTTTGTTTTATTTGTTGTTTTTTAAATTTATGTAATTTAATATAACATTATGTTGCATTTAAATATGTTATTTTTTATTTTATTATTAAATTTGAATTTAATTTATTTAATTTTGTATTATTTTAATTATTTACTGATTTATTTAATATTTATCTTATATATGGTGCATTTTATGTGAAGCGGACAACGAAAAAAAGTAAGGTTCTGAATTTCGTTCAATTTGAGCATAATTGTACTTCTAAGGGATATTAACGTGTTCCCATAATATTTTTTTGATTTGAGATCTAGCTGTTTAGATATGGGATTCTATAGAATTCACCAGATTTACGGAAGGGTTTTTTTGAAATTTTTTTTTCATATTGAAGATAATTCTTATAAAATAAAGAATGACATTTTTTTTATAGAAAATTTACTGATCTTTTTGGTTTTCTGATCAGTTTTTAAAATTTAATGTTTTTTCCAGTTTTAAACCGGAAGTAAGTATTTCAAATATTTTTTTTAACAACTTCGACCATTTTAATATCAGTTTTTTTAACGGTAAAATAAAGTCTAACATTTATTAATTTTATCATATATTACGCAAACTCAAAATTTGTCCGGCGTAAGGCTTTCTAAGTAAAAGTCCAATTTTAATTAATTTAGTATAGTTTGATAGGTTTAGACTTGAAAATCTGCAAACTGGACTTTTTATTTCTAAATAATTTATATATTCTAAGTTAAAACTTGTTAAATTTGCATATTATTGAGTATAATTGTTGTTGTTTTCTTCATAGAGTAGCTGAGAACAACGTTATCAAACTCAGAGCAAAACTATTCGCTGCTCACATTTCGCTCTCTTCTGTCTCTTCTTAATAGAGCGTTTGTAAAGGTGCATTCACTGATCACCTTCAGCATGTTTTTTGCGAAAGCTCTATTGCTCTCAAAAAGAGAATGTGGAAATTTTGATTCACTGACATGCATGATACAATTACAAGGCAAGGTCGTTTTAAGATGGTGTCTCAATTGAGAAATTTTGCAACAACAAAGCTATAGGAGCTACAAACGTCAAACGACAAAAGCAACAACAACAATCAAAATCAAAATTTTTCAAAAAACTAAAAATTACCAGCTGATTTTAACCACTAGCGCACCATGCTCTCCAATATGAGCCTACCCTTTAATTGTATCATGCTGATATGTAAGGCCCATATTACACGATGATCGTTTGATCGCGGTCAAAATATTTTTGTTGTTGCTTTCAATGCGAAACTGTCAAAAAACAGTGAGAGCCAGAGGGGATGAACAATTGTTTCGCATTGAAAGCAACAACAAAAATATTTTGACCGCAATCAAACGATCATCGTGTAATATGGGCCTAAAACATTCTGCAAGTTTGTTGTTTTTTCATTGTCATGCAGTATTGCCAGATGCAATGTTTCTTTATTATAAAGACATAAAAAATAAAATATGCCTACTTCAACTTAACACACTCCATTCTGGCAGTTCCGCTCAAAAACATTCAGCAAGAAAATTAAAATAAAGTTAATCAAGTCAAAGAGATGCAGCAAGTTTTTGTTATTCTCTTATTGAGTGTGGAGAAAGATAGAGCATTCAATCTTCATATAAAAAAAAACTTGAAAAACATGCTGAAGGTGATCAGTGAATCCAGCTTAATGGAGCGCTTGCGAACAACGAAATCAGAATCATGGAATACATACAAACACATATATTGACTTCCTATATTACTATCATGGATAACGGCACTTTTGCATCATATAGGTTATTTAAATTAATTAGTAAAAAAAAAATATAAGTTTTTTATTTTATCAGATTTTATTTTAGTTTATTTTATTTTTCATTATTTTATATTATTTTTTAGTATTTTTAATTAATTAAATAATTTCGTATTACTTTGTTTTATTTTTACATATTTAATATTAAAAAAGTACTATTTAATATGAATTTGTATTACTTTATATTATTTTATTTAATTTTATTTTTTATTTGTATTATTTATATTTTTATTTTTTTTATTTATTTTGTTTTAATATATGTTTTATATTTTATATAATATCTTATATCTTATTCTATATAATATCTTATTTTCTATTTGTTATTATTTCTAGGTTTTTATTATTTATTTTATTTTATTTTAATTTAGTTTATTTAATCTCATTTAATACAATTTATTTGAATTTAATTTTTTTTATTTCAATTAATTATGTGTCATTTAATTTTATTATATATTTATGTTTCAATTATATCTGATTTAATAAATTTTTTTTAAATCATTATTTAGTTCAACTAAAATCAGTCATAAACTACGTTTGGTAACCCGCAAACATACAACTTAAGGTGCAACAAACTAAGCCACTTGTGCGAATATTTTGTAGCTATTGTTGTTGTTGTAGTAGTAGTAGTAGTAGTAGTAGTTGTAGATGAGGTGAGAACGCCCGGAAGTGGAAATGTTGCCAAAGTTAGCAGCCAATTTACAAGCGATATAGGATCATGCTTACACGCACACGTACACACACTCATACACATATACACTTAAACACAGGCACTTACAATAACATGTATGTGAAAATTGCTGCAAGCACATAAATCGTTGTTACCTACACAAAAATACGGAAAAATAAACTGTGGCTACGGAAATACACACTCACACACATACCCACATATACATACATATACAAAAAAACACACAAGCTCACATTAACAAAAATAACACATACATAAGAAACATGTAGTAGTTATGAGCCGCAGCCAGGGGTCGTTGGGGTGGCTGGCATAACTAACAAAATACGTAGAAGAACGACAAAATCTGCCATAAATAAAGGATAACAATTTGTAAGGATCAACAAGTGTGCAAGTAAATCAACGGACAGTCGTCGTCGTCGTCGTCGTTGTTGTTGTTGCTGCAGTAAGACGCCAAGCTGAGTTTGTTGGGAGTTGGTAGTTGATGATATGTAGGTGCGTTCAAGCATATGTTTTAAAATATTGCACCGCAGGTGGGCCAACAAAAACAAAAACAAAAAAAAAAGCGTCGAAAACTTAAAAAGCAAAGTTTTCGAAAAGAAATAAAATATCCAGGTTTAATATTTTCGAAAAAAAAAAAAAAAAAAAAAAAAAAATAAAAAAAAAAAATAAAAACAAAACAAAAATAAAACTTAGTATTATAACCAAAAAATATGGCTATTCCTGGAGCTTTCGATGCTGTGCGCCAGAGCCCTTGCAGAGCCCGCATGAATTTCAAAAAAACTGCCAGCCGCAAAGATGACGATGAGGATACAGATAATGATGGTAGGTAAGTCCTTTTTTTTAGCTCCTTGCTTGTTTACACTGAAATTGTTACTTGCAACTTCTTCGACGACTAGCTGTCTAACCATCAGTTCGCCAGTCAGACTATTTCTGTGACTGTCTAAAGTCCCAGCGGTGCTGGCAACGAAGCATAACCTAAACGTTGCGGTTACTTTGCTGTCGTGTCTTCAAGGTAAAAAGACGGACGCTGCCATTACCAACACCATCACCATCACTATCAACATCACCATCACAATCACCATCACCATCAACATCAACATCAACATCATCATCATCATCATCATCAGCAACATCGTCATCTTTGTCTTCATACTGCTCGTTCTGTTCGAAGAAGACATGATGTCATTTGTAAGTTTGCCAAAAAATATAAGAGGTGAAGCAAAGTAAGAAAAAAAAAAAACCAGGTAAAATATCATAAAAAGCAAGACAGAGCAAGAATGCAAACATTTGGCAGCATTTCTCGAACACTAGTAGCAGCAGCAGACAGTAAAATAAGTAGCAGCAGCTTGAACGTCATCATATCTTCTCTTGGGCATCACAAATTGAGGTCATTCTTGTTCGTGTCGCATGCGACATCATGTTGTTGTCTGCTTAACTTGAATTATTATTGAACGTAGAATTTTTGTTAGTTGTTGCTTTTTGGGTGGTGAACGCAAATACTGGAGAAAAGCAGGTGACCCGACAGGCACATAGTCAACAGCTAAGTAGCAGGCAGTAGCCAGCATATGCAGTGTAGTCATTTGGGTTTTTTTTTTTTTTGTTATTTGACTGCTGATTCATGCTTTAATTTGCATAGGCAGCGATTAAATTGTTTGTTGAAGATTTTCTAGTGTCTAATTTTGACAACTTGAATGGCAGAGATGATGCGACTTTTTATGAGGACTTTGGTGTTTTTTTTTTTTGTTTTTTCAATTTGCATAAACAAAGTCACTATAATACTAGGAAAGCCTCAAACTATGTAATCTCTTCATCATCCTGCTTTAAATATTTATGTAAGAAAGAGGATAATGATGTTACTTGCGACATTTTCGCAAAATTTAATTTCGTTAATAGGCAGCGCAATATTTGCAGCTAACACGATTTGCAAAATGATGAGATTTAAGCTGATGCAACAGCTGTTGGTAGCTTGAAAATTGCTTTTATTTTGACATAAGAAGTTGATTAATTTCAAGAATGATAATGCTATGTACTGGAAAATGACTCGTAAAAATAAAATAAAAAAAATTTGCTTAAGCAAACTTTTCTTTTTGATTTATAGACATACCTACAATGCTCATTTTTTCGTGCAAGAGTGGTCACATCTGAAAACTTGAATCAATAAGTCATGACATCACTTTCACAACTTTCAAACTTGAAATACGATAGCTTTTCACTTGCTAGACTGTTTAATATGTCCTTGGACTCATTAAGAAAGACGTAAGTTAAGGCCATCCTTTACCTTAGCGACCAAAAATGTAATGCCTTGCTCAAAATTTAATTCCACACCAATTATAAAAGATATCGACAACATTATTTAGATAAAATATATAGATAAGATATCAAACTTTTTGAAAAAATTCTTGTTGTTGTTGTTCTTGTTGTTATTTCTTAAGGAATGTCATGTCAAAGTAGATCAAGAAAGAAAGAGATATGCTGTTGGTTGTTATCAAAAAATTTCATCTGAAAAAATCATCTGAAGATAAAAAGATACAGTAGTTTCGACTATGTCGTAACACAAGACGTAGAATTATTCAATTCGCTTTTGATGACATCTTTTTTAAAAAATATTTAGCAATATTTCCATACACCTGAGCATATGACCTTTAAAAGAGTGCCGGAGATGGTTAATATGCATGATCAACCCCCATTACTTTTTCAAAAGGAGCATTTTTGCCTTTGACACCTATTCCCTCCGACCACTCCTTAGGGGGCTCCCATACAAATTTTATGGTTTTTGTGCCGGAAAGGGTTAATATGTATCACCGACCCCCATTATTTTTGCAAAAGCAGCATTTTTGCCTTTGACACCTATTCCCTCCGACCACTCCTTAGGGGGCTCCCATACAAATTTTATGGTTTTTGTATATTTATTCCATACACCTGAGCATATGACCTTTAAAGGAGTGCCGGAGAGGGTTAATGTGTATC
Organism: Pherbina coryleti; assembly: GCA_943735915.1. Classification (NCBI taxonomy): domain Eukaryota; kingdom Metazoa; phylum Arthropoda; class Insecta; order Diptera; family Sciomyzidae; genus Pherbina; species Pherbina coryleti. Next base: position 25,150,906 of record OX030948.1, read on the forward strand.
ACCAACCCCCATTACTTTTGCAAAAGGAACATTTTTGCCTTTGACACCTATTCCTTCCGACCACTATTTGGGGGGCTCCCATACAAATTTTATTGTGTTGTGCCGGAAAGGGTTAATATGTATCACCGACCCCCATTACTTTTGCAAAAGGAACGTTTTTGCCTTGAACACCTATTTCCTCCGACCACTCCTTAGGGGAGTTCCCATACAAATTTTATTGTGTTTGTGCCGGAGAGGGTTAATATGTATCACCAACCCCCATTACTTTTGCAAAAGGAACATTTTTGCCTTTAATACCTATTTCCTCCGACCACTCCTTCGGGGGGCTCCCATAAAAATTTTATGGGTTTTGTTTATTTATTCCATACACCTGAGCATATGACCTTTAAGAGAGTGCCGGAGAGGGTTAATATGTGTGACCGACCCCATTATTTTTGCAAAAGGAACATTTTTTCGTTTGACACCTATTCGCTCAGACCACTCCTTAGGGGAGCTCCCATACAAATTTTATTGTGTTTGTGCCGGAAAGGGTTAATATGTATCACCGACCCCCATTACTTATGCAAAAGGAACATTTTTGCCTTTAACACCTAATTCCTCCGACCTCTCCTAAGGGGGGCTTCTTTACAAATTTTATGGTTTTTGTTTATTTATTCCCCATACACCTGAGCATATGACCTTTAAGAGAGTGCCGGAGAGTCGATAAAACCGGTAAAACAAGACGACAATATGTTAAGAACTAATGCCGTTATAGTCGGTACTAGAATGAAGAGGGTTGTTAAAAAATAACGAAATTGTAGCTAAAAATATAAAAATTAAAAAAATATATTTTTTTAAGACTTAAGATAGGTCCTTTGCTTATGAAGCAACCCTCATGATTATAGTACCGACGTGAAAAACTTGTTCAAATCGGACAATTTTTTCCTATAGCAGTTTTTATAACAACCAAAATGTGGTTTTGAGATAAACACATTTAGTTTAAAATTATAAGTTTTTTCCCAGAATGATAGAAAAAAAAAATTGCGCAGATTGTAAAAATAATTTTCAACGATCTGCGCATCTACGTCACGATAGACTTACGATATTTCTCTCTGTCAAGTCTTGTTCAGAATGTGAACTAATATGAAACAATGGCAAAAGATTCAAGAAATAAACTTGGTCTAGCGTGACATCATGATCGTAAGAATTCGTTGTTCGTTGCTAGAAATGTCAAAATGAAAAGTAAACAACATAACGGAGCTGCGCAATGCATAATCTATTTTTCTATCATTCTTGAGTTTTTTCGAAATAATAAGATTAAATTACAATTGGTTGGAAAGGTTTTGGTGCTGACTATGACGAAAAAAATTTATCCGAAGACGTGGTTTTCAAAAGTCCCTGCTGTAGATTTATTTGAAACTAGTAAGAAATGATTTTTGACAGGGCCGAAGTTAAAATACCCCCCACGGCCAAACCAAAGTATATTCAAAGTCTTAAGCAGTCAATAAAATGTTTATTTTTAAAAATATGTTCATCACAGTTTTAACAGAAAACTTTTGCTTTTGCTTTTTTATAAAGTCACTTTGTATGGGTGGTGGGTGTGGTTTACACTTGATTTGGTTTTCATTATACATATATCAAAGTTCATTTGCAAAATTTCAAGTCTGTGTATTAATTTTTGTGGAATTCTAAGAGATTTTACCGTTTTGATAAAGTCACTTTGTATGGGAGTTAGGCGTGGTTTTCATCCGATTTGGCTCATTTTCGAACTTGATCTTTATTTTTTAGATAAAAGCTTCAATATCGAATTTCGTGATGATAGCTTGGAAATTACGGCTGTAATCGTGATCACAGATAGACAGACGGACAGACAGACATGGCTAAATCGACTCGCGTGCTGATGCTGATCAAGAATATATATGCTTTTCTATACCTGCCACGCCTCCTTATGGGCGTTACAAACGGAGTGACAAAATTAATATACCCCCATTTACGTTTTTTAAACGTGGGGGTATAAAAATATACACATGAAAAGAAGGACGATCACCAAATATGTACATTAGACCGTATTACCTTGTATGGCAACAAAGTAAGCCCATTTTGACCCCTCCTCAATCATTAGACATTTAAAAGACATTTAACATTTAAAATGTCAAGACATTTAAAAGACATTTAAAAATTTTTTTTTTGAAATGGTCCCTATGGTGCTTTTTTTCTTGTTTTCGTTATATCTTCTGTGTTTCTTGTCCGATCCAAAAAATTTTTATACATGTGTTTGTTGCTTTTTTGCAAATTTTTTCTGATTTAATTTTTTGCGAATCTTGTTTTTGAAGTGAAACTTCTTAGGCGGCGCTTCGAAATTTGAATGAGAATATTGAGGAGTGAAATTTCAAGGTCAATTTACTTCATTTCGTTACACGATAGAGAAGAAAGATATGTTTTACAGTAGATAGAATGAGAGAGATATACATTGTATAAAAGACTGAAAAAAATTTCTTTGTCAGCGCCAAGTATCGAACCTGCAATTTCTGTTTTACAAAGTCAACGTGCTATATGCAGGGCTAAGGCCTTCGTATATAAATGTAGTCTACATACCAATTAATCAAACTACTTTTGCTGTAGGTACTCAGCGGGAAAATAAACAGCGCTCCTAGCGGGAAAATATAACAGCCTTATTCATAAACACATTTTAGAGGCAGTGTAACTTTAAACAAGAAAACGCTATTCATAAACATTTTCGCAACCATGTTTTTTGTTTGTCTTTTCGTTTAATATCAAAGACATGCTCCATATGCGCCCTTTGCATATTTTTTTTATGTGGCGGCCATTGCAAATCCATTGGAATTCTTAATTTTTGTAGAGATTTTCTTTAGTTCAGACACAAACCTTACAAACATGAGCAGCGAATGAAAAAATGTTTATGAATAAAGCCCAAGAATGATAGAAAAATAGATTGCGCAGATAGTAAAAATAATTTTCTACGTTCTGCGCATCTACGTTACGATAGACTTACGATATGAGCTTACGATATGGCTTTCTGCCAAGTCTTGTTAAAAATGTGAACAAATATGAAACAATGGCAAAAGATTCAAGAAACAAACTTGGTCTAGCGTGACGTCATGATCGTAAAAAATACTTTGTTCGTAGCTAGAAATGTCAAAATGAAAAGTAAACAACATAACGGACCTGCGAAATGCGTAATCTTTTTTTCTATCATTCTTGAATAAAGCGTAGTATGCTGTAGAAACGAAAATTTCTTAGCATTTAATTCTACACCCGAAATATTAGTGTAGAGTCAAAAATGTTTGTATGGAGAAAAAAGTAACTACAGTACGACCTTGCTCAATGCAACTAATAGAAATTCGGGCAATTGACATAGTTAACGTTAAAGAAACGCAATTAAACTTCTAAACATAAAGCTTTATGTCTCTGAATCTTAGATATTGTGGGTTAATGCACTTTGTATCCTTAAATATTGTTTGAATAGATTTTTCATTAAAAATGTATTTTACAAGCAAAGAAGACGCAAATGCAAGTTGCGATAATTGTGCAATTCCATGACGCCAACTTGACACTGTGCGCAAGAAAAGTTGGAATAAGTTCTTTCAATAGATAACTATTTTATACATATCTTAGTTATATAATTTTATATCGAACTATTTACTATTAATAATAGTAAGTATAATGTGTGTGTGAAAGTTTTAGTTATCTTTTCACATTTAAAGTTTTGAACAAAAAAGTATTTATAAGGCTTAATTATTTTAAAGCAAAAATAATAACTAAAATTTGTCCCATAGTTTTTGAGTACAAAATAACCGGTAATTTTTGATTTTTAGTTTTTAAGGCAGAAATAAAAATGAAAGTTAAGATTAAGTTTACAGTTGAGGTAGATTTATTGTTGTGACATTGTTCTGTGAAACTCCTTATTAATATGTCAAAAAAAATTTTTGAAAAACAAATTTATAAATGCACCTGAAGCTCCCATTGGCAAAAAATCGCTCATTGTAGTTATGTAAAATAAAAAAATCCCTTTTTAAGAAATTATTCTCTTAATATGCGGAATATGCAACACTTGATTTTCTCACGATCATACTCTCGCTCTCAAACTTTCAATAAAGCTACGCTCTGAGTTTTCTCCCTAGTGCAGCGATGGGTTCTATTCCAGATAAAACTCTACGCCACGTTACGTTGCGTAGCTTTACGATTGCATAATAGAGCCTTTCCACTAAAATCGTTCTTATTCTAGAAAAGAAAGAGTGTATACAAAGAAGAAGTTTCACTTCTTTACTGTATACACGGTATACAGTGTTTTTTTTTTTTTTTTTTAAATTATCACCCACCTTATCTCAGAGTTGCTACTACGTTAACAAAATCTAAAAAGAGCAAATAACTAAAGTTCACAGAAAATCATTAAGACCATGGAAACAAATGATATCCATTAAATTCATTTTTGGAGCAGTTCCAAACGATTTTATCCCAAAAAAGAAAACACTTCCGAAACGTTCGTCACTCATACTAGAATTTTATGGGGCATGGGGTGATGAAAAGCATAAGTGGGGCTCGAAGGGTTAAGTACTGCCTTTCTTGATTTTTGTTGGGAAAACGCATCTATTACAGCTGAAAAGTTTGAATTTCTTGCTATGTATATCCGAATTTTTGTTTAGGGTGGAAAGGCCATTTATACGATTTCGTCCCATAGTCGACCGGTGATAATTTTTTACCCTTTTAATGGTATTAAAAGATCGTTCAGCTGAGTCGACTGATACTGGCAAACTGATAAAAATCCGTAACGCAATGGTAACATTTGGATATAAACCAAAGTAAAATAAGTTCAGTTGTAATGTAATGTTAATTAAAGTATGAGTGTTTAAAAATGTACAGAAAAATAAATATTCTGAGTAAAGGTATTATAAAGCAAAAAAAAAAAAAAAAATAAATTAATAATAAATCATCCAGACGGTCCAAGGCGGTGGTATCGAGAATGAGAATATGTATAAAATATATATCGTTCTGTCTTGAAGCCAATGAAGTTTTGGCTTTACAAGTTGGTAATCCGATGAATTGGGTCGTATTTACCACACCAATTTCCTTGTACGAAAAACAAATGGTTGCGAATGCAGGCACTAAGACAAACCGGATCTCATTGGCCACTCATATTAATATACATATAACACCTCGAAGCGGAAGTGTGGTACAAAGTATCAGAGTGTGAGATCTAGAACAGTGTTAGGTATCAAGGCAAACAAGGACCGGTACGCCATACTGATGGTATATATACAATATTATTCATTCGGTGATTCTAAAGCCGATGATATCTTGATTCATCTTTTATTTATTACACCAAGTTCCTAGCAAGCTTAGACAAAGGCAACGAACGCAGGCACATAGACAAACTTGGTCTAATAAGCCACTTATATTAATATATTTACTATGCAGATCGTTCTCACATTCTATATAGGAATAAGTCCGGCAAGTTCAGGTCCATTCAGCAGTAAATGCGTAGATTGATTACCATCCAACAGTAAAAATTCCGTATCCTTGGAAGAGTATGTTGAGAATCAGTGGCGGTGCTGCAGATAATCTATTATTTTAAGTTTAATTGAGTATAGGGTTTCATTAAAAGATATAACATCTGAAACGGAATTGAAGTCTCCGCAAGCGCTTCTTAGTGGTTCATTTTGCAAGTAGTTAGTTCTACAAAAGTTCATAAAAAGTAGCTCAAAAGATCTTCTTGGTCGAAGAGGAAGATTAAAGTAAATTTTACTCAGTAAGTATGGACTGTCAACAAATCCATGTATAAGTTGATAAATCCAGCAAACATTAAGCATGATTCTACGATTTCTTAGAGAAGGTAGGTTAACAAGCTTTAATCGATATTCATAGGGTGGTAAGTGAATGTTAGTATGACAATATATATTGCGTAAACAAAACAAAAGAAATTGTTTCTGAACCGATTCTATATCGTCAACATAACACCCATATCTAGGACACCAGACAATTGACGCATACTCAAGTATGGGCCTTACAAGCGAAGTGAATAATGTTTTAGTAATGAAAGGATCATTAAACTCTTTTGACCATCGTTTAATAAGCCCTAAAGTACTGTTTGCTCTGCTTATAGCTTTATTAATATGAATGTGAAAGCGAAGTTTTGGGTCCATAGTTACTCCAAGATCGTCGAAAACTTCTAAGGACTCAAGTGTATAGTCACTTATTTTGTAATAACTTCGAGAAGGTTGTCTACGAGAAAAAGTCATGTGTTTGCACTTTTTCAAGTTAAGCTTCATGCAATTGATTTCACACCAGTCACAAAGATGGTCAAGATCAGTTTGTAAGAAAAAAGAGTCTTGCTCATTTTTATATGACAGGAAAAGTTTAACATCATCAGCGTATAGTAAAATATTACTATGAATTACAACAGATGGTAAATCATTAATAAAAAGTAGAAACAACAGAGGCCCAAGGTGGCTTCCTTGAGGTACACCGGAAGTAACAGGGAACTCCTCTGACTTAATAAGGTTAAAGATAACACTTTGTGTTCTATTTTATAAATAAGTTTCAATCCAAAGCACTAATGGTGTTGAAAAACCGAGAAGGGTTAGTTTAAAAATGAAGAGCTTATGATTTACAACATCAAAAGCTTTACTGAAGTCAGTATAGATAACATCTGCTTGTAGACCTTTTCCAAAATTCTCAATAGTCTTTGATGTGAATTCTAGAAGGTTAGTAATAGTAGATTTTCTAGATAAGAATCCATGTTGGAATGGGGACATTAAAGATTTCACGCTATGTGATAATTGTGAGGTTACAATAGCCTCAAAAAGTTTAGGTAGGGCGCTAAGCTTTGCAATTCCGCGTTAGTTATCTATTTAAGATCTATTGCCGGATTTATGCAGCGGAATAATAAAAGATGATTTCCAACCCAGTGGAAAATAGCAAGATTGCAAAGACGCTGTAAAAAGCAAAGTAATGGGCATTACAAGTTCTTCACTGCAATAAATACAAAATATGTAAAAAAAACGGGATTTTGGAAAATTGTTTGGGACAATAAATAAAGAAAAAGTTATTTTTAAAAAGATCGTATTCCAGAAAAAAAAAACAATTTATTTAGGTACGCAGAATAAATATAATGTCAAATGTTGCGCTTCACATATATTTCGCACTCAGTGTTGCTTGAAATGTACACGCAAAGAAATTTTTCGTTTACCACAACTGAAAAATTCACCAACTATACTTCGTTTGCGAGCTGTATTTGCGCAAACGAATATTCAGTTGTCACCACTTAAAAATATATCTTATATATATAAACCGCAAGCTATTTCGGTCATTATTATTTTATTAATAATCTTTCTCATTATGTCCCTCCGTCTTCTTATGGATTCCACCCCTGTTGCTATCTTCGTCCGCGTATTAAGCAAACTACCAATTTCCTTATATAGTAACAACTAGCTTTACCCGGCGCGCGTTGCTGCACCCTGCAACTATATGGGAACATAATAGGTGTATTCAAAACTTTTCTTAGACTCATAGTTTGACACCACTGTCATTTTCCACTGCCCGTTACAGTTTCCCAGTAGCAGGAGATTACCAAATAGTAACTCCATTTTGAGTTTGTATGTAAGTATTGCTACTTTTACTTTCAAAGCTATTCGATAATACAAATTTTAACTGTATGGGCGGAGCCACACCCTCTTATATAATGCTCATCCCAGTTTTCTAGTAGATGGACATTACCCTGTTTTAGTACAGTTGCCGACAGTAAGCATACAGACTAATTTACCAAAATGTAGCCCAATCGACGAAAACCGTAGGAAATATAGCATTTTTATTGATTTGTGGGCAGTAAAAGGGGGTGTGACAGAAATTTAAGCCATCTCGTACTTGAAAAACATGTACTGCCAAAATTTCAGCTCTATCGGCTAAGTAATTTTGAAGTTTCCAGCCATCACACAGACAGCGTTTTGCTTTTTGTATATATATTTTGGATAAACATTATTGGCTATAACTTTTGATTGGCAAGAGATACTTAGATAATTTTTTCTAATAAATTATTTTTTTAGCTTGTATATTTTTTCAAAATTATAAAAACACAATATTGGAAAAAAAAATTTTGTTCGAAAAAATCTAGGGTAGTCCTTGCTTTTTGAGTCACAAAAATGGTTTTTAATTTTTGCGTAAAATTGAAATAATTTTTGCTTATAAATGTTATAACTTTTAAATAGAGTTGAAAATTTGCGAATTTGAATTTAAATTATTTTTACAACAAAAACAAATTTTGAGCCTTTTTGTAAGGAAAACTCCAAAATTTCAGACCTTTTTTGAAAAAAATATTTAAAATATATATACTCAACAAACGGTATTTTTGCAGTAAAGTTTTCATAGTACTTTGATGAAGCTTTAAGACAAAAAAAAAATTTTACAAAATGTATACAAAAGCAGCGGAGATATTTGACTCGAAAATCGTAAAATAAAATTTCTGATTGTGTTTTTCTCATTTTTGAGCAACGATGTTGCATTAAATATATCGTTGTAGTAAAATTTTTCATAGTTTTCAAGATATGTTCATGTTTTTGATATCAAAATAACGGAAATTTTACTAAATTTAAGAAATATTTAATATTTTGTAAATATTTGCACATGTAACCTAAAAAAACAACTAAAAATATGCGATTTTGTAAAAAATTTGTACTACAGCACCATCTGGTGTCCAAGGTGGTTCAAAAAAGATAGCGCTAAAAAACTCATCGTACCTGAAAACTACTATATACCAATTTTAATTCTAATCGAATGAGCCGTTTGGGAGTTTTAGGTGGTTTTGCAAAAAATTTGTACTATAGCGCCCTCTGGTGTTCAAGATAGGTCAAAAAAGATAGCAGCAACACATTCATCGTACATAAAACTCACTGTATACCACTTTTCATTCTAATCGCATAAGCGGTTTGTGAGTTTTAGGCAGTTTTGTTAAAAATTTGTACTACAGCGCCCTCTGGTGTTCAAGGTGGATCAAAATTGATATCCCACAAACACGTACCGTACCAAAAAACTTCTATACACAAATTTTCATGCTAATCGGATGAGTAGCTTAGGAGTCTATTGCGGTCTTACAAACATAAGCTCCTTTTTTATATACATATATTGTTTTTGCTTGCCTCTGTTTTTTTTCACGTCACCACGCATAGCGAACGACAAAAAAAAACAAAAACAAAATACATTGCCATTCTCTGTTGCTATCCATAGCACACACACGCTCGGGCATATGTAGGCAAAACAAAAACAAATCACATTGCTATTCTCAGCAAAGCAATACTCACTGTAGGATGAGAGAGTAAAATATTGGAACACTTGCATCGTGTCGATGTGCCGCACACTGCTTTATTTTTCACTACAACAACAACAATTTTTATACGCTATGAGTCGTTCATGTCCGTTTGTGCTTGCAGGTGAATTTTACTTAGGATTTTGAAAGCCATGAATCTCCTTTTCTAATAAACTTTTTAATAATTTTTTTGGCCTAAAACCTTCACCAGGTCGAGAGCTTTTTATTATAAAAAATTTCATGAAAAACGGCCGGGCCTTTCTCAAGATTGTTCCGAACATAAAAAAGGCACTTCAAAATATAATATTAGTATAGATTTGTCCAAAAAGTAACTCTAAACTATAAGCGTTATGTTTAAACAACGAAGGGAAAAATAAACAAAATTTTCAGTTGGGAAAAACGAAGTTTTCAATTGCTGCAATTTAAAAATCACTCGCGTTTATGACAAACGAAATTCATTTCCTGCAACTAAATGACTCGTTTCTCACAACTGAAAATTTTGTTTATTTTTCGTTCAACGTTTATGACAACTGTTGAAACGTTTGCAATAAACGATTTCAAGCACGACAAACGAAGTTCGTTTGCGGCAAACTGGCGATAAACGTTTTTTTTTCTTTGCGTGTATGTACTATATAATAGTTCTATGCATATTATGGTTGGCTTACACTTCTTTTCGGAATGCCTCAGTTCATGTGAATGCGTATTTGAAATCATAGATATTTTACAAAAATGTCAAAAATTGTGTCCCGCCGGGACACTTAAAAAAATCATGTTAAATACGGGACGTCCCGTGAAATACGGGACATCTGGCAACACTAGTTACAAGTCAATTTGAATGAAATACCAATACTCTCTTAATGTATGATTATTGGCAGCATTTTTAAATTTATTAGCCCTGTAGAAATTTTTTCATACGAAGATTTTTGTTTAATTTTTTTACATGATATTCTACATTTGGGAGCCCCTTCAGATGAGGGGCACAAGACTCGAGCCCCCTGTTCCTCTCTCTGATAGGACCTGCTTATAACGACACTTCTCCAAAAACACAAGCTACTCATAAAGTGTAATAAATTCTTCTTGAAAATATAAATCTTATCTGCGCCAAAAGGATTCAAAAATATTTTCGATAATATTTTGTAAATATTTGTAAAACCGATTTTCATATTAATGTTTAAACAGAATTAAAAACACTCCAATAAATAATGCAAAGCCAAAGCAAGTATATCCAATGTGCTGGTTGGTAGAAGTTCAACATACATACATACATATAATGGAATCATAAAGAAATCCTTGGAATACATATCAATCAATATCAATTTGGTATAGATTAAATATTGAAAAACCCAAGGAACAACAGAAAGTTAAGGAATATTAAGCAGAGCTGCACACAACGGAAAATACACATTTATTTGCACACACACATACGCACTCACTTGAGCACACACGCACACACATACTCGCCTCACAAATAAAACACAAAGCAGACAATTTAATTAATTGCCTATAAGAGTCTGACAGGATACGTATGTATGAATATGTGTGTGTGTATGGGTGTGCACTTTGTGTGATGGGTGTGTGTAGTTTGTGTGTTGTGGTGAATTCCTTACTACTTATTTCTAGTTCCCAGTCTGCTGTCTACAACAGCCACAAGGCAACACTTTCCATTGATTGTGAAAGAACCGCATCAGCAGCAGTAGCAGCAGCAGCAGGAGCAGCAAGCATTCAATTTCTTTGCTCGTCGCTCTTCTCCCACACTACAGTGCTTTTAGCTTCGCTCTAACCGCACTTTGTTTACAAATCGATACAATTTCTATTAAACTTATTTATCTTCGCAGCTGCTGGGAAAGAGATTTTTTCACTTCTTTAAATATTTACAAAAGAATTTGTTGAACCAACAGAACCAATGAACCGAGCCAAAGGCGCGCAACCACACACATAGATAAATAGAAAATACACAGACACACACACACATACACCTCCACATAGATGACTATAGAAACCCGTTGGGTTTAATTTCTTGCCAATTTAACATTCGATACTTTGCCGCAATTGTTCAGCATCGCAACGCAGCTAAACGCAGCGCCTTGAAGACTGCAACGTTTTTTTACTTTCCGTCTTTCTACGTTTGCTTTACTTCATGATTTTTGCTTCTGTGCACATTGAATTTGTTGTTTGTTTGGCATGCTAACTTTTTAAACGTTGTATTGTGTTTTTTTTTTGCCAGCTGCCTGACTTTCAGTGGGTTTTTTTTTTGTATTTTTGTCTAAGCGTTTCGCTTTCAATTAAGATGAGTTACGCCTTAAATTAAGTTATGTTAAATATTTGATACGCTCCGCTGGCTTCTAATTAAAATAAACATGCTTGATCATTCTCCGCCCTGTGGCTGAGTGATGCCAGATTGTGACATTGAGAAGGAGCGACGGACGAATGAAGTAAATGTAAGTGAAAGAGTAGTAGAGGTGTAGTGAGATGAGTTGGAGGCAATGATGTAGCCACGGAAACAGTTGCTTAACCGGAAGTTGGTTATGCTGTGGCATGTTTTCCATATTAATTGTGTTTGATGAACTGCTGTCAGTCCTGGTATGGTTGTGTGTGTGTGTGTGTGTCCACATGTGACCGTTTGCTAGTGAGTTGGTAGAAAACCACAAAACAGCTTGATGCATCACTTGCGGCCTATAGTAGTTGTTGTTGTTATTAGTAATTAAGTTTTCTCCAATAGTTCTGCTTACAACTGGGTCACCATAAAGTGCAGGGAGGTATGAAATGACTTTGATAAATTCAGTCATATAGTTAAAAAAATATATTTAATATACAATTTATTTAAGGAATCGTTGTCAGTATTGAAATACAAATAAATAAATAAAGATTGGTGTCAAAATTAAAAATAGATTTTGTCTTGAGTTACCTTGGAAGTGTACCCACCTAAAGGAGGTATTGCTCACTAAATAAGCAAAAGCAAAAGCAAGAGCAAAGAAAAATCGAAAGCAAAATCAAAAGCAAAATCAAAATCAAAATCAAAATCAAAATCAAAATCAAAATCAAAATCAAAATCAAAATCAAAATCAAAATGAAACTCAAAATCAAAATCAAAATCAAAATCAAAATCAAATCAAAATCAAAATCAAAATCAAAATCAAAATCAAAATCAAAATCAAAATCAAAATCAAAATCAAAATCAAAATCAAAATCAAAATCAAAATCAAAATCAAAATCAAAATCAAAATCAAAATCAAAATCAAAATCAAAATCAAAATCAAAATCAAAATCAAAATCAAAATCAAAATCAAAATCAAAATCAAAATCAAAATCAAAATCAAAATCAAAATCAAAATCAAAATCAAAATCCAAATCCAGATCAAAATCAAAATCAAAATCAAAATCAAAATCAAAATCAAAATCAAAATCAAAATCAAAATCAAAATCAAAATCAAAATCAAAATCAAAATCAAAATCAAAATCAAAATCAAAATCAAAATCAAAATCAAAATCAAAATCAAAATCCAAATCCAGATCAAAATCAAAATCAAAATCAAAATCAAAATCAAAATCAAAATCAAAATAAAAGCCAAAATCAAACTCAAAATCAAAATCAAAATCAAAATCAAAATCAAAATCAAAATTAAAATCAAAATCAAAATCAAAATCAAAATCAAAATCAAAATCCAAATCCAAATCCAAATCCAAATCAAAATCAAAATCAAAATCAAAATCAAAATCAAAATCAAAATCAAAATCAAAATCAAAATCAAAATCAAAATAAAAATCAAAATCAAAATAAAAATCAAAATCAAAATCAAAATCAAAATCAAAATCCAAATCCAAATCAAAATCAAAATCAAAATCAAAATCAAAATCCAAATCAAAATCAAAATCAAAATCAAAATCAAAATCAAAATCAAAATCAAAATCAAAATCAAAATCAAAATCAAAATCAAAATCAAAATCAAAATCAAAATCAAAATCAAAATCAAAATCAAAATCAAAATCAAAATCAAAATCAAAATCAAAATCAAAATCAAAATCAAAATCAAAATCAAAATCAAAATCAAAATCAAAATCAAAATCAAAATCAAAATCAAAATCAAAATCAAAATCAAAATCAAAATCAAAATCAAAATCAAAATCAAAATCACAATCGAAATCAGAATCAAAATAAAATCTTTGATAAAGAACGCCCCATATATACAAATAGAATATTTTCACCAATTTTGAACAACGAATTCGGATCCAATCAAACTAAAAATTTTTCCAAGGATGATGTATTTTTTTTTTCAATTGCAATTTCTTGCAATTTATTTTATACTTCCTCACAAATATTTAACAATCATGCATTCCGTAACTTTTCCTATATTCAATAAATTCTTTTCCAAAACTTTTTAAATAAACCTTTGTATTTTTTTTTTTTTGAAAACTTGCAACAAACTGAACACAGCACAATTGATTGAACCAATTGGATGGATACCCACAGGACAATATCCTCACTTCCTGTTATGCATATTGCACCGTTGGGTGCAATACCACTTTGCCACAATAAGCTAACGTGTCCTTAGAACCAGACATATAAAAATTTCCAACAAATATGCATGCATTACCAGGCAGAAGATATCCGTTGCACTTCCGCTTGAGTTGGTTGCCCAACCAAGTAAACGATATCCCAAGGATATGCGCGTTGCTAACTTTTTAACTCGCATTTTTTTACAGTTTCAAAAAAAAATAAAGTTTTCCTATTTTTTTCGATTCTTCTGCTTGGGACGCAGAAGAAGTTTCGGTGCTTTCTTGAACGCAATATAAGATTATACAGATATATATGTATGTATATGCAAATATTTGAAAAATAAATGTTCGTTGTGGCAGTCGCTTTCTTCATTGTGGGTTGTTATACTGTGCCTGCTGCATAGTTAAACGTTCATAGCTGTTCCCAACCTAGCAATCATGCCATGATTTTCTCTGTCGTATGACAAATAAAGGTCACAGCAGAATTTCGTAGAAAAAATAAAAAAAATTTGTGTCTCTCTCTTACATCTCTTTTGTGTGATTTTACGTAATTTTTATTGCATATCCTTTGGCAGTTGTATGCGGATGGGACACATTCAGCTGTAGCTATCCTCTGCTGCTTCTGCTACTGTTGCTGCCACTTGGCGACACTCTGGCTTTGTATGCAAGCGCCAGGATATTGGAAACTTGTTTCCGGTGCAATGAGTTCACAGCTAGAAAAATTTTATTTCAATTCAAGAATGGTTGAATATAAAAAAGTAGTTAGGAAAAAAGAGAAAGCAAAATAAGAATGAATGTCAAAATAAGCGCTTAAGAGGATGTCATGCTCTGGTTATATCATAAACATTACATTTTTAAATGGTCCTGATGGAGATACTTAACATTTATTTGCTGCCATCGTTCATTTAGTAACTCAGAGATAGCTTAATTTTTATCCAAAAAATTTAATTCAATTAAGCAGTAGTTCTTGTAAGAAAAAAGGAAGGACTATTAAGAAAAAGTATGTGAATATAGCACGTTATAAAAGTTAACATTTTCTTATGGCTTAGAATGAAAGTTATTGTTAGTTTAATAGAATAAGACCACAATTGATATCTCTCTTAAAGATTTAAAATGCATTGTCCTTTTAATTTTTTGGAACAGGAAATTTATTGGCATTAAAAAAATTATAGAGAATTTAGAGGGGGAGAAAATATTAGAACTAACGATTTACTAACTGGCATGAAAATTAACTGTACTAATGCTATGTTCACACAGAGAGTTTAATTTGAGTTTCCAGTACAACGTTGAGTTTTGCCATTGAACTCAAAATAAACTCTTGAGTTCCTGGTGCAATTATGAAGGATTAAACTCAACTAAACATAACTTATTATCTGAGTTTATCAAAATTCAATTTGGGGAATGCCTAATAATATGCTAATAATATGCTAATGTTCAGATGATAAGATACGTTCGGATGCAACTTTGTAGATCAGAGTATTGAATGATTTTCTGTTGAGAAATGTCAAAAACAGCTGTTTCTAAATTTGTGCAACTAACTAAAGTGTAGAAGATGAGGTCTTCATATCAGCATGGGCCGATAAAAATTCCGAGCATAAGGAAGAACTCGCATGTGTACGCAGAGATGGTTGCAGCCTTGTTCCAAAGTGGAGTTGATGCCACGGTGGTGGAGTGGTGGTGATTACACATAAGTAAACAAAGAAATGTCACACTGAACTCAATTCTGCCGACTCATCTCTTTGTGAACAGCTTTGGTTTGAACTCAAAGTAAACTCCAACACTCTGTACTCAGAGAACATGGCATAAAACTAATATGAAATTTTACAAAAGTTGTTTCATGTGAACAAAATTTCGTTATATAATTGAAATAAATTGTCAATTGAATTAAATGTTAAACTGAAGATATCTGTCGATAATGAAACTTTTTCTTAGTGCGATGCTTGGAAACGCTCCGACAAAAAAAAGCAAAACTAAAACTTTTTTAAAAGTAAAAATCCATCTATAAAGGATAGTTTGACGCATATTGCTCTAACTTTTAATCATTATTTTTTTTTAAATTTAAATTACAACACATTCTTGCTTATCTTTAATCATAATAGATTGCTGCAAAAAGAATTAAAAACTAAAAAAATATTACGTTTCTGTGAATTGAACTTATGACATCTGCAAAACACGTACGATTGCAATACTACTCGACCGTTTTAAATGTTTTAATTATTCAGTAAAATGAGCTTGTTATTCAAATTCTTAAAAGTTTCATATGTTAAACGATTTATTTTTAAACTCATTTCAGACCAAAAAAGCGTTATTAATCATTCATTTCTAAACACATCTTAATACATAAAAGGCAAGCGTGCTGCTCCATATCTAATATCACTCAAACTTTCAACAATTCTTGCTATTACAGTGCTTTTTAAAATGTTCAGCCTGAAAGTATGCACAGAATATTTATTTTCATAGGACGGGTTTTTATACTAGTATTTGAATATAAGGGAAAGAGAAAGAGTACAATTGAGAGCCATCGTCAATTTCAAAAACAGAATACAGAGGAAAATGTAATGAAAATGTAAATGAAAAAAAAGTTTTCCCGTCAAAAATTGAAAATAAGCAAAAAATTTTAAAAATTCGAAATATTGTGAATGAAGGCCAATAAAAATTATAAAAAACCTAAAACTATGGAAAATAAAAAAAAAAATAAATAAATAAAATATAAATGTTAAAAAATGAGCTTTAGAACCTGGAGACTATGAACGGTGCTTTAGCATCTTCAGATAATGTACAGAAGAGTCTGGGGATATTCTACAGAAGTAAAACTTCATAGAAAATCTTCCATTTTTTAATAGATTCTTCGTTGTTTTATAATAATTTTGTCAATAGTAGATTAAAGAGGGACACTGTGGAACCTGGGTACAGTCGAATCTGCTATTTGTCGAACTGTACGACTAGTAGCTTATTCGAATAAAAAAAAGTTGTGAACATGAAATCCTGTGTAAATGCCCATGTACACTAGGTTGACCCAAATTAAAATTTAATTTTGAATTTCATAGATGCTCAACCTTTGTTTGAAAGTTTATGGAGTAAAGTATTTTTGAGATTTTTTGCAGATTTTTTGGAAGAGGTTTAGACGTCGTGCTAATCGGGTTTTCCCTAAAAATCAAGTTTTTCGGAGATTTTTCGAATTCCAAGCATGAGCTTGTCAATAGCAAACATTTTCTAAGTCTTTGAGTCATCATTTCGAAAGACAAATATCCAAACTTTATTTAAATGTACATAAATCCCAAGTGTTGGCATTTTTTTTTGACATTTTGGTGTGCTATATTTTATTTTTTTATTTAAACTTTTACAAATTTTATATAAATGAAATAAAGTAATGATGTACTTTGAACCATGGTAAAATTTTAAAAACTTAAAAAAAAAAAAATATGTGTGTGGCCGCCACCCACGGTAGAGGTGAAACTTTAACCCAAACAATCCCACCAAAACAATCACACCAAACCCATTATACCATACCATACCATACCATACCATACCATACCATACCATACCATGCCATACCATACCATACCATACCATACCATACCATACGTACCATAAAATACCATAGCATACCATACTATCATCTCTTGCCGTCATACTGTGTATGAATATCAAAGACAAGCTCCATATGCGGCATATTTTTTTCATTTCCATTTCCCATTTGAAATCTTTATTTCTTGGTGAACACACTGTTATACACGGTTATAATCACAATAAAACAATTAAACTACTTACTATTCATTTGGAAACTACAAAAATAATTATGGTTTGTTATCGTTTGGTTGTTTATCGTTACCGTTTTGAACAGCTGTTTTTTAGATCTAGTTGAATTTTGCTGTAGCAATATGCGTTGCTCGACATCTTTGTTTTTCAAAGCAAAACAAGGCCTGAAAGCTTTGTATTATCTTAAGTGCAGACACAAACCATATGATAAGTTTAATACAGATTTACAGCCCTATTCTGACAGCAAACAACAAAATAGTTAATATTAAGAAATTATTAAGGTTTCGTGTTCTGGTGATAATTGAAAAGCTCCTTTCTTTACTATTTTGTTAATGTCAGAAAACACCTTAACAACGTTACACCAAACAAATGCTGTGCAAAGAAAATAAAATATAAAAAATGGATGAATTCATACTTCTTATATGCATTGATACTGAAGAAAAAAAAAATGAATCTTAAAGACTGCAAAACACTCGAACATTGTTTGGCTATTGAACAAATTAATTTTGAAACTTAAAACAACTAGTAACAATCCGTAAATTATTTATTTCTAACGTTTTCCATCTTACTTGATGAAAAATAAACATAAGCAATCAAAATAAGCAAGAAATAAGCAATATAAAAACAGTTGACGCTTCATATCTACGGCATTTACATTTTCACCATGCGTGGTGAACTTTAACAGCTTTTGAGAGATTTCAAATTGTTAATGATTTGCCAGAATACGAAAATTTACTTTACGTAACAAGAATATTGACAAAGCTTCTTTACAATTCCTTGTTATGTTAACAAGCAGAATAGGGCTGTTAGTACAGTAGTTGAAAAGCTACTGTACTGTGCTGTAAACGTAGCACTATGTGAAAAATATGGCGAAGTGTTTCATCGGCGAATTGATTCATCAGTTTTACTCCCCACCGCGGCTAAAGAAGTTTAACTTAAAAAAAATTCTTGATTTAACTCTTGCCGTGCTGAAGTTATATCCTTTAAAGCTTTGAAATCGTTGGTTGAATCGTTCAATCGTTGGTTGGTGCATTGATTATGAAATTGCTAAAAATATGCAACGATTAACAGACCTATTCTTGCTGTCAATTTACAAGAAATAATTTTTCAAAATTTTGTAAACCTGACTTGTAAAACCTATTCAGGCAAACACTTTACAAATGCAAAGCTTTATTTATTCACCACAAAAAGGTGAAAAGCATATTGCCAGCAAACAGCTGTTTAGTGTTGCACTGTCGTCAAAAAAATGTCCCCAATATATTAATATAAATTTTTATATTCAAAATTTTTAAAGAAAATATCCATTCTGACTGAATTATGTTTATAGCATTTTAAATTTATCACCACTGATTCGTCTCAAATATGAAAATTATAAATTGTAACCAATAAAATTGTAACATAACCGCATTTTGTACCAAAATTATCCCCCACTTTAAAAATTTTTCAACTTTACTTAACGTTGCAACACTTTGTTTTGTTTATTAATTGAATTATTATTTTTGCCTTGAAATATGGACGAAACACAAAAGAAGTTAGTTTTATAGTTATTTTAGATGTATAAGTGGTTAATATAACTATGAATTATTTTTTAGACGAGCAAAATACGAGCGGACAACGCAGCAGCAGTTGGACTTTTACGTTCGGTTCTGCCAAACTCATCCTGTGCTGCAAGCCGGAAAAAACTGCCCACAGTCGCCGCATGCAGTACAAAATCTTTGGCAGGAGTGTGCGGATAACCTTAACGGCATGAGAGGTCCAACTCGGACAGCGGCCAAGTGGAAAGAAGTAAGTTTGGGAACAAATTTTGCATAAACATATACAATTTTTTAATTTTTATATAGACGCTTGGAGTTTGGAAGAGTCAACTGCGGTCCAGAGCTCGGAAGAGAAAATTTGAGCTTCGGATGACTGGTGGAGGACCGAACAGTGCAGCAGTGCTTAGTGAATTTGAGCAGCTGGCACTGCAAACGTTCGGAACAGCAGCTGTAGATGGCATTGCAGATGTTGGTGTATTGGGACTGCGGACAATTGCAAGCGATGCAGATGTTTTGGAGCCGGTTAGTATTTTTGGCATAATTGTAGTTATTTTTGTAAAATTTTAGTTTAAATATTTTATTAAAAACAGGAATCTCCTAGTCGGCCAGCACTGCGAGAGTTAAATGTAGATGTTCTGCCGCAAAGCTCATCACAATGTCCGTCGGAACCAATCGCATCGCGCTGTCCTCGTCAGCAGATCTCACCTCGCCAGAAGAAAACTACGCTCGAGGAAATGTATGTAGAAGCTAAGCGCGATATAGAACGACGTGAAGAGCGCGATGAGAAAATTATGCAGCTTATAAAGCAGAACATTGAAGCCACAAATAAATTGACTGAGGCGATTAATTTATTAAATGATAAACTTGGTTAAAAGTGTAACAAAAAATGTTTTTATTTATTAATGCCTATATATTTGTAAGTAATATATTATGTACATATATTTTTTGTAGTACATGAGTAACGTGAATTTAAATGCATGAATATTGATTTACCTTAGATAGGTAGAACCAGAAATAGAGATGAACTGATAGCAGTGAGATAAGATAGATAGATAGATAGTTAGATAGATAGATAGATAGATAGTTAGATATATAGATAGATAGATAGATAGATAGATAGACAGATAGATAGATATATAGATAGATAGATAGATAGATAGATAGATAGATAGATAGATAGATAGATAGATAGATAGATAGATAGATAGATAGATAGATAGATAGATAGATAGATAGATAGATAGATAGATAGATAGATAGATAGATAGATAGATAGATAGATAGATAGATAGATAGATAGATTGATAGATAGATAGATAGATAGATAGATATATAGATAGATAGATAGATAGATAGATAGATAGATAGATAGATAGATAGATAGATAGATAGATAGATAGATAGATAGATAGATAGATAGATAGATAAATCTTAGATTGGATGGATTTATAAATATATAGAGACGAAATATATATATATATATATAGAGAAGATAGAGATATAGAGAATAAAAGATGTTGCAATAATTTAAGTTTGTTGTAGGGCTGAAAAAATTGTTGAGATCATTGTTGAGAATTGAGATCAGTTATTAATATATATGAATAGAAATATTATAGAGTAGAAATATATCTACTACGAATTCTTTCGCCTTCCCTTAAGTATTGAGTGCTAGTGATAGCGCTGCCATCGGCAGGTTCAAATAGAGGATCCTCTACGTAGTCACTATCTGTTTGGATACCGCTGGTCAACATAATATTATGTAAAATTACACAAGCATAAATAATATTTGCTGCTCGTTCATGGCTGTAGTACAGAACACGTTGCTTCGATAAGCACCTGAACCGTGACTTTAGAACCCCAAAAGCCCTTTCAATGGTGTTACGGCTTTTGGCGTGGAGCTTGTTAAACTTGAGCTCCTTTGCTCCTTGTGGCTCTGCAAGTGGCGTTAGAAGCCACGGCTCCAGTGGGTAACCCTGATCTCCCAATAGCCATGAATCATATTTCGCGTTGTAAGTTCTCATGAGTTGAGTTCTTATGAGCGAAGTCGTCCATATGCCTGAATTTGGCATTCACTGAAGTGAATAAAAGTTGATGGTCGCATGTCTAGCATAAGGGTATATTTCAGTAAAGGATTGAAAAATTAAAAAAATAAAAGACTTACTGCTTCAACATTTATGTTGTAGTAACCCTTCCTGTTCATGTACATATTGAGGGGTCTGCTGGAGTCATTCACAGATGGCGATACGATTGCTACATGCGTACAATCAATTGCACCAATTGTTCCCTTTATACCAAAGCTCCGGTGAAATCTAAAATAAATAACTGTTGGTCATAAGCTATACAATGAATTAAAGTTGTATTACCCTGTTTTGATTGCAGATATCTCTTCTGCAATTTGTGGAAATTTAACAACGCCACCTTTTACTTCAATTATTAATGTTGCCACTTCATGCAAAGTTCGTGACACTGAAGGCTGGCTCATTGGCAGGACCCAGTTGTTACCGACGCATTGTTGGTAGGAACCGTGGCCGAAAAAGTTTAATGCGGTAAGAACTCTAATTTGAAGTGGCAGAGTTGTGTTCTGCTTATCGTGCGGCTGCAAGTCTTCAATAAGCTTGCGGCATAGCGACCTCGTCAACCTGAAGTTTTTTAAGAAAACTTCTTCACTGGAAGAAAACGGATCGCTGTAGTCCCGAAGTTGCTTTAACTTCCGTCGCCATTCCAGTCTTTTTTCCTGTTCAGCCATTTCTGCTAATTACACCAACAAAAAATTTTCCATTCTGCGGCCTAAATTTTCACTTATAACTTTTTTTCTGCTGAAAATGAACTGTCAGCTGCTCTTTTGGCATTGACAGCATTGTAAAGAAAAGAGCTTTTGAATGTCTATTAGAATACGAAATATTTACAATTGTAAATATATTTACAACTGTCAATGTGGTGAGCCTTGTAAACTCACCAGAATAGGTCTGTAAACCTGCCCTTTTAAACAGCTGGGAGAAAGCATGCAAGGTGTAAATCTACTCTATTAATCAGCTGGTTGAGTAATTAAAAAACAAACATTATTTTTTTTTAGTATGTTTCGGTGGCGTCCGTGGCGTAGTTGGTTAAAGTGCGTGGCCCCTATGTCAATGAACCTGGAGACTTGGGTTCGAACCCCAGCAGAGACAGAAAATTATTTGAATTAAAATAATTTTTCTTTACGGCCGCCACCTCTCTGCAGACAATGGCAAACCTCAGAGAGTAATCAAAATGCCATGTAAAGCTTCTTGAGAACAAGAACATTCCGTTCATCGCCGTTCAGAGTCGGCGTTAAACCTGTAGGCCCGTTTCTCGGTCAATTGTGTACAAACTCAATAACACGCACATCACAATTGATCATAAGAAGCTGGGTCAAAGTCCTTTCAAGGGCTGAAATGACCAGTTATTTATTTATTTTTTTTTACCAGAATCCACTGTCGGAACCTTGTTATTTTGGAAAAAAATTGATTTTGTTGTTCAGTGTTATTCATCATGTTTCAGTAAGTATTCTGACACACATTGTGCCGCAGAATATTAGATGAAATATAGCTCTTTCTTATAAAATTAAAAATTTTACTAAATATACACTCAGGTAGAGTTATTGGCAAAAGTTCAAAAATGCTTTCACTGCACCTCCTTCTCCCTATATATTCTTATATAAAGTAATTATTTCAAAGAATTTGTTTTACGAATAAAGTTTAAACAACATAAATGCTTTAAATGTTGTGCATAAAAATATATTTTAGAAAAATATCGCTTTGAAAACTTCATGAAAACTATTTCAACACAAATTTGCTTCATCGATTGCTATGAACATCAGTTTCTTAGTAAAAAACAGTCATACTCAGGAGATTCATAGATAGCCAATACAACAACCATATATATTTTGCAGTATCATTTGTATCCAAAGACACAAGCTCTTTACAGACCACCGTTGATTAGGTGTTAAAATAAATTAGTAGCATTTTATTCATGAAAAAATATGGTTTATTTTAAATAAAATTGAAAAATACATATCATTCATAGTATCGTTCATATTAAGCTACTACTTATTCGTATTTTTCGGCCAGAAAGATATTTCACTACCAAATATTCATGTAAAATCTGATGTTCCCGCTCAGTTAAGTTGCCTTCAGCCTCATCCACCTCACATACTTTCATTCTCCAATCGTCCAATATGGATTTCTATGGAGTTTATCGACGATTTTTTGCGTGACTACCTCTCTTAGTTTCTTATTAATAGATGGTAGTTGACAGAACTTATGTTGCATTTAAAGTTACTACACGGGAAATTTTAAAAATCACTGACTTCTCGAATTGCCCACTTATCAAAAATAAATGACGTTAATGAAAGGTAGGTATTAAATTTAACATCTTGTGCAACATTATAAATTTAAATAAATTTTGATTTTTAAACATTTTGAGCGTTGAGCATGTTAAGTTATTGGGAGACTTAAATAAAAGCACTCTCTTAAAGAGACTCTATAAAGTTTCAAACTAGTTTAACATAAAATGCAGACGTGATAAACTAGCAGAGTTATCTTATATAACATAGAGAGTTAAACTCTCAAGATTAATTAATCGGAATTTTTAAAAGTGACTAGTTGACAAATCGTTCAACAAAAAAAAAAAAAAAAAAAAAAAACAAATAGTTGTGTTCTCAATTCTTTAGTACACCAGCTGCTAACAATTTTTCTTATCTCCCAATAGAGTTATCCTTTAGAATCTACAAATATCCTTGGTGGCTGTAACATCAGCTCTTGTCATTCTAACTGTATAGCATCAAATATAGAATTTCATTGCAAAGTTACACCAAGTTGTTTACAATTTTTCTAACAAAACATTTATTTATACCAAAAAAAGAAAAAAGAAGCTGCACACATGTGAAAGTAAAAGTTTTGTGCTTAAATTCCACAACATTTACATCAATTGCTTTTTTTTTTTTTTGTTATTTTTTTGCCTCTCTAAATATGTTGTGCAAATCATTTGTCTGAGTTTGCTACCTTTTGTGTAGTTTGCACAATGTTGCATTTTTTGTTCTTGTAATTTTTTCCTTTTTGTTTTTTTTTTCTGTCCCTTGTTTGTCTTTTTATTGCAATATTTTTGTGATTTTGATTCTGATTTCGATTTGAATTTCTTGCTTGTGCATCCTTGCTTGCCTTCATTTTGTCGTCCTTGTGTATCGTGCAAGAACAACTCCTGGTGTTCAAATGCAAATGTTTAACATTGCGTTTTATTGCCTGCCATCTTTTCTTTGCAACTTTTTATAGCCATTTTTTTTTTCATTATTTACTTTCTTTATATTTTTTGTTGGGTTTTCTGTGGATTAATGTTCGTTACGCTCATGTTTTGACAATGAAAGACGAATTGCTAGGCAAACTTTTCTACAATTGCAATTTTTCTATGGACTCGATTTTTTGTGTTTTGTTTGGTATTTCTTGTACATGTTGCAAAAGTTGTGCACAATGAAGCTCTAGCGAAATACGTATTGAATTGAAATGCTTTCAATTGTTCACAGTTGATGTTGATGCTGATGTTGTTGCTTGAGCCAATGTTGTTGGTTGAGTTAGTGTTGTTGTTATTGTTAGGCTTATTGCATAAACATTCAATTAAGTTGTGTGAAACTTTTTGCCATTGAGTTTGAAAATAAGTTTGTGCGAGTACATATGTCTGAAAATATATATTTTAATTTTTAAACGTCTATTTTTGAGGATGAAAATGTTGTCGCGACAGTGAGAGGAGAAAACAAGAAGAAGAGAAAATACTACGGATCGTGAGGTGAAATAAAATTACAATTTGAACATCCTAAAAACATAAGTGTACAGCTTAAAAGGTCAAATAAAATATTTTAAAAGGATCTATTTATTTTTTTAAAGGAATCCAAATCTAACCAAAGGAACCCAATATCTACTGATTTCAATGTACTCGTAGCATATTTTGTCTTGATCATGTCCTATTTGTCTAGTTTTTACCAAAGAACATCCTATAGATGCCAAATAAATAAATCTTAAAATACAACACCTTTGCAAGACCCTAGTAGAAAAATAAGCATAAGAGGTTTCGGAAGCATTCATTTACTTACATTTTTGAATTTCGATGGCTTAAGTAATATAGAAAAGGCGTAACTTGATTTTTTGTTAATTTACAGGAGATGAAAAGAACTGAATAAAATCTGGAAAACTTTGGATATAAAGAATTTTTTAATGCAGTTTTTGTTTAAAATAGGCAACAACAACAACAAAATAGCGCATTCATTTTTTAAGGGAGGTGTATTTTAGAGTGGTATACCAAAATATACTAAAAGCATTATTTCGAAAAAAAAAACGAGTTACGCCTTTTCTGTATGAAGCCATCGATTTGCACTTTTGCATTTTTTATTTGCATTTGCACTTTTGAGTTTGCATTTGTACTTTCGCATTTACATTTTTGCATTTGCATTTTTGCATTTACATTTTTGCATTTGCATTTTTGCATTTGCATCCCTGCAGATTTTACTAACCATTTTTTTTTTTTTTGTATTTTGTATTTTAAATTTTGCATTATCATTTTTGTACTTACATTTGCAATTTTGCATTTGTATTTTTACATTTTGCATTCACATTTTTGCACCAGAGATTTTATATATATATTTTTGCATTTGCATTTTTGCAGTTAAGACTTTCACATTCATTTTTTTGCAATTGTATCTTTGCATTTTTACATTTAAGCATTTTTGTATTTGTATTTTGCATTTTTCATTTGCATTTTTGCATTAAAAATTGCAATCTGACATTTTCATTTTACACTTTTGCATTTACATTTGCATTTGCATTTTTGTGTTTTTATCTTTGTATTTGTATTTTTGTATTTGTATTTTTGCATTTGCATTTTTGGATTATTTTAATATCCATTATTTTGCCTTTTTTTAATTTTAACTTTTGCATTATTATTTTTGTATTTAAATTTGCAATGTTGCATTTGTATTTTTGCATTCACATTTTTGCACCTGCAATTTTATATTTTTATTTTTGAATTTTCATTTTTGCATTTAAGACTTTCACATTTTAATTTTAGCTATTGCATCATTGAATTTTTACATTTGCGCATTTTTGCTTTTGTATTTTTGCCTTTGAATTTTATATTTGTATTTTGGCATTTGAAATTGCACTTTTACAATTGCATTTTTGCATTTTTATTTTTACATTTGCATTTTTTTTACCATCAATTTTTTTGCCTTTGTGTTTTGTATTTTAAATTTTGCATTATCATTTTGGTATTAACATTTGCAATTTTGAATTTCTATTCTTGTTTATTTGCATTTACATTTTTGCACCTGCAATTTTAAATTTGTAGTTTTGTTGTTGCATTTTTGCATTTAAGACTTCTACATTACAATTTGGCAATTGCATCTTTATATTTTTATATTTGAGTATTTTTGCATTTTGTATTTTTGCCTTTCCATTTTAAATTTGCAATTTTGCATTTGAAATCGCACTTTTACCCTTGCATTTGCATTTTTGCAATTTCATATGTATTTTCATTTTGTATTTGTATCTTAGAAATTGTATTTTTGTATTTATATCTTTGCATTGTTTCACTATCCACTTTTTTGCTTTTGTATAATGTATTTTTATTTTTGCATTGTCATTTTTTTATTTACATTTGCAATTCCACTTATGTACTTTTGCACCTGCAATTTTACATTTGTATTTTTACATTTGCATTTCAAACTTTCACATTTATATAGTTGCAATTGATTCTTTGCATTATTACACTTGAGCATTTTTGCCTTTGCATTTTGAGTTTGAATTGTTGCATTGAAAATTGCAATTTTACATTTGCACTTACCATTTTTGCATTTCCATTTTTTCATGTTTTTTACTATCCAGGCAAAATCAGGTATTTACTATCCATGTTTTGTATATTAACTTTTGCACTGTCATTTTTGTATTCACAATTGCAATTTTGAATTTGTATTTTTGCATTTTTGCATTGCAATTTTTGCACTTGCAGTTTTACATTTTGTGGCGTCCGTGGCGTAGTTGGTTAAAGTGCGTGGCCGCTATGTCAAAGAACCTGGAGACCCAGGTTCGAACCCCAGCAGCGACAGAAATTTATTTGAATTAAAATAATTTTTCTGTATGGCCGCCACCTCTCTGCAGACAATGGCAAACCTCAGAGAGTAATTAAATGCCATGTAAAAGCTTCTTGAGAATAAGAACATTACGTTTATCGCCGTTCGGAGTCGGCGTTAAACATGTAGGTCCCTTTCTCGGTCAATTGTGTACAAACTTAACAACACGCACAACACAATTGATCATAAGAAGCTAGGTCAAAGTCCTTTCAAGGGCTGAAATGGCCAGTTATTTATTTTTGTTTTTTTTTTAGTTTTACATTTTATATTTTTGCATTTGCATTTTTGCATTTAAGACTTTCACATTAATATTTTTGCAATTGTATCTCTGCATTTTTACTTTTAAGTATTTTTGTGTTTGTATTTTTGTCTTTGCATTTTTTTACATTTGTATTTTTCCATTTCAAATTGCACTTTCACATTTGCACTTGCACTTACATTTGCTCATTTTTGGATTATTATTTGAACTTTTACATTTAAATTTGTATTTTTATCTAAGCACTTGTATTTTTGCATATGCATATTTGCATTTTCGCATTTCGCATTTGCATTTTTGCAATTGCATTTTTTTCTAACTTTGTAGTAGAATAATTTATTTAAAAAAATTTCTTTGTTTAATATCAAAAAATTTTTAGCTATGTAGAATTTTTGTAAAATGAATTCTAAACTGCAAAACCCTTACCTTAGAATGAGGAAAAACGATATGCAATTAAATATTAAATAAATGGACTTTAGAGGGAGATTGCTCTGCATGAAGGAGCGTGACAAGTCCACGAAAGTATGCACTCCCATTGACACAAAAGAGGATGCACTATATATAAAAAAAAAATATAATTTTTATAATGTTCAATTGAAGATTAAAATTGAGAGTGCGATTGAGATTGAGATTGAGATTGAGATTGAGATTCAGATTGAGATTCAGATTGAGATTGAGATTGATATTAAGATCGAGATTGGGATTGAGATTGAGATCGAGATTGAGATTGAGACTGAGATCGAGATTGAGTTTATATTGAGATTGAGATTGCGTTTGAGATTGAGATTGAGATTGAGTTTGAGTTTGACTTTGAGTTTAAGTTTGAGTTTGAGTTTGAGTTTTAGATTAAGATTTGAATTTTAAGATTGAATTTGAGATTGAGATTGAGATTGAGTTTTAGATTGAGATTGAGATTGAGTTTTAGATTGAAATTATATTGAAATTGAGATTAAGTTTGAGATTGAGTTTGAGTTTGACTTTGAGTTTGAATTTGAATTTAAGTTTGAGTTTTAGTTTGAGTTTGAGTTTGAGTTTGAGTTTGAGTTTGAGTTTGAGTTTAATTAAGATTGAGTTGATATTAAGATTGAGATTGGGATTGAGATTAAGATTGAGTTTGAGATTGAGATTGAGATTTAGTTTGGATTGAGTTTGAGATTGAGATTGAGTTTAGAATGAGATTGAGATTGCGTTTGAGATTGAAATTGAGTTTGAGTTTGACTTTGAGTTTGAGTTTGAGTTTGAGTTTGAGTTTGAGTTTGAGATTGAGATTGAGATTGAGTTTTAGATTAAGATTGAGATTGAGATTGAGTTTTAGATTGAAATTGAGATTGAGATTGAGATTGAGATTAAGTTTGAGATTGAGATTGAGATTGAGACTGAGTTTTAGATTGTGACCGAGATAGAGTTTGAGATTGAGATTGAGATTGAGTTTGAGATTTAGATTGAGTTTGAGATTGAGATTGAGTTTTAGATTGAGATTGAGATTGAGTTTTAGATTGAAATTGAGATTGAAATTGAGATTGAGATTGAGATTGAGTTTGAGTTTGAGTTTGAGTTTGAGTTTGGGTTTGAGTTTGAATTTGAGTTAGAGTTTGAGTTTGAGTTTGAGTTTGAGTTTGAGTTTGAGTTTGAGTTTGAGTTTGAGTTTGAGTTTGAGTTTGAGTTTGAGTTTGAGTTTGAGTTTGAGTTTGAATTTGAATTTGAGATTGAGATTGAGATTGAGATTGATTTTATTATTGAGATTGAGATTGAGTTTGAGATTGAGATTTAGATTGAGTTTGAGATTGAGATTGAGTTTTAGATTGAGATTGAGATTGAGTTTTAGATTGAAATTAAGATTGAAATTGAGATTGAGTTTGAGTTTGAGTTTGAGTTTGAGTTTGAGTTTGAGTTTGGGTTTGAGTTTGAGTTTGAATTTGAGTTTGAGTTTGAGTTTGAGTTTGAGTTTGTGTTTGAGTTTGTGTTTGAGTTTGAGTTTGAGTTTGAATTTGAATTTGAGATTGAGATTGAGATTGATTTTATTATTGCTCAATTGAGTTTGAGATTAAGATTAAGATATAAATTAAAATGAATGTATGGATTGGGATATAGATTAAGAATGACTTAAATTGAGATATAAAAAAAATTGGTGTGTAGATTAAAAAATAGATTAAGATTGATGCTAAAATTGATATATGAGGATTGATATAAAGATTGAGATTAAGAATGATTTTGAGACATATATTGAGATTGAGACATAAATTAAGATTAAGATGGCTTTAAAAATTAAGATTGATATAAGGATTGTAAATAAGATTAAGATAAAAATAGCTCAAGATCGAGATTAAGATAACAATTAAGAATGATTTATATATTAAAAAAAAAAATCAACATTTAAACTGTTATAGTTTTTGAATAACTTGTCAATACCTTAAGCAAAATGAATGCCTCTTCCTGAAAAAACAAAAATCGTTTGCAACATATAATCTTTGATCTATGGATCTATGGGCTTAAAGTTACTGTTTATCTTAAATTTTTCTTAGTTTTTAAGATTTATGCATAATTTTCAGTTGCTTTCTACTCCATCGATGGTCCATTGTAGCTCTGCAGAAAATTGTTAAAAATACAAATTTGCATATTGACATTACCGCATTATGCAAGAACAACAGCAACTCAACATCATGTTGAGTGGAGTGCTTGGTATGCTATGACTCGGTCTCGATACCATTCTGCCATGGCACTCAATTCGGCGGCAGATCCATTCGACATTGCAATCCGTCAAACTTGCAGGCACTCGACAACGCAATACAAATTTATTTCAATCGTATTTTTTTTTCCACTTGCTTCCGCTTTTCACCCCTCTTGGATGGAGCTCTTTTCATTCGCAGCCAGTGGCGTCTCAGTTAATTTAATCTAAAGCAAGTTTGTTAAAGTCTTCGGGATACTTTCAAGTAGTAGTGAACATGAAATAACATTTGATTCAAGTATGAGTCAAAGGAGCCCAAAAAAGGACCCTCCTGGTAGCACCTCTGGCAGTTGTGGAAATTCAGCGAAGCACGAAGCGTTGATGGACGCCTTGCCGCGTCTCCACTCCGTCGTAACGATAATTTAACATCAATTTTAGCAACAACAACAACAACAACAACAGCAGCAGCAACAACGATCAAACGCAACATGGCAACATTTTCCACAGATTAATGCGAACGAAATTGAATTGAGTTGATTTGAATGCGAAAATAGCCGGGTTGTGCCGGTTGCAGAGTGGGAGGAGTGGTAAAAAGTCCCATAGTGGGCGTGTTATAAGCGCTACTGCCTGAGCAGCGCTATCATTCCCTCTTTGTTGTTGTTGGTGTTGTTTTGTGTTCTGCTCGTTGTTCCCGTAAATAACTGATCCAAATTTATTTTTGAATGGTTTTGTTTCGTATATTTTTTTGTTTTTTTTTTTCATTTTCTTCGTTTTATGGACGCGACTGTATAATTTCGTAATTTTGTTTTTCATGCGATTTACAATTTACAGCAATTGATCCGTTGAGTGGAAATAAAAATAAATAATCAAAGACAAGCATAAGTAGTCTCAAAAGAAGAAAAAAACAACTATATGCAAGAAGAGACGCAGCAGTAGCAGCAGAACAAAGCAATTTTTGACAAAAAAAAAAAAAAAAAATTAAAAAAAATCCACTCCGTTAGAAGCCTGCCAACAACAATCAAGTTCAGCCTGAGGGATGTATCTTTCTCTTTTTTTTCTGTTCCCGTTAAGCTTTGGAAATTTAATTTAAGCCATTTTAATGGCTGTTTTTCATTATGGCATCAGAATCAGTTTCAGTATCAGCGGCAAAAAAAAAAAGGAAATTAAATTAAAATTGAACCAAATTGACTTGAATATTTGTTGTGAGCTTCTCTCGAATAAGGCCAACAAACTCTTTAAGCTTTTAAGTCTTGAAAAAGCTTTATGCTTTGTTAAGAGCATTCCAAGAAGTTTTTCTTAAACTTCAAACAAACATTTGATATGCTATTGATTTTTTTTTTGTTTGGTACCCTGTTTTATTTAATTTTTTTTTTTCTTGATGTTTTCTTTCGTTTGGCTGTGTCACGTGCTGGCTTCAAAGTCTTTTTAAGCCTTCTGGGTTTGCTGGAATGTGCTACTGGCAGATAAAGCTTTGATGAATTTATTTTGTATAAAAATAGCTTTGGGCGTGCAGTAAAATTAGTTTTTTCTTTATTGAAAGCTCTTGTCTCTATATTTATTTAATACTAGCGATACCCGGCGCGCGTTGCTGCACCCAGCAAGTATATTGGAAATGATAAGTAAATTCAAAACTTTTATTAATCCCTTAGTCTGACACCACGCTCATGTTTCACTGCCCGTTACAGTTTCCCAGTAGCAGAACATCACTCCCAGGTGACAATTCCATTATGAGTTTCAATGTCCTGTGATTTAAGCTTCCATAGCTATTCTGTATAGAGAATCGGGCCACACCCCCTTTTCCAATGCACAAACCGGTTTTCCAGTAGAAAGACTTTGGCAATTAGTAACTCCATACTGAGTTTTATTGTCATGCGACGTTTAGTTCCATAACCCCTTTTCCTATGACCGTCCCAGTTCTCTTGTTTATTTATAAAAAAACTTATTGAATCACACGTTTGTTCCTTTTGTTCATTTATAAATTACAGGAAAACCACCGTCAAAACATGTGTAGAAAAGTTGCATGCAGCGAAACAATTAACATACGTACATACATACACACATCAAGTCGGATTGAATCTCATTCTCATCAAAAAAATCCTCAACATGCTAAAGGTGGTCAGTGAATCCCCTTTTAACAAAACTGTGTTAGATTAATTCTCCACATCAAAACTACTTTGAACTACTTCGATCCAATTAGCTTTAAGCGCAGCAAAGTATGTATGTATATGTATTTGTTTGTTTGTTTTGTTGTTTTATGCTTGCTGAGAACAAAAAGAGTATGGAGAGCAACATGCAGTTTATTGAGGCTCTCGCAGCACAAACGCATTGGCATTGTGGATGATTTTTTAAAAAACTTAACACTTTAATTAGAGATACTTATTATTGAAATTTCGTAAAGAAAATAACCAATGAACCTTTTGTAGCACAAATGTGCTTGTTTAAAACTTATTTCAAAAAAATCGGACCAGTACTTCTGTAGTTTTGCGGACACAAAAAATTTTCACTTTCATTTTATATAATAGTATAGATTGAGCTTATTCTGTGATAAAAGGAGTTTCAAATGTTAAGTGAGAATCTGCAAAATTCAATTTTTCTTTTTGCCATTGCATCCCATTTCTTAAGTGGAATTAAAGGGTTTTCCATTAAGGACTTGACAACTATTTTTTTAAATGAAACGCAAATCATCTATACTATTATATAAAAGGGTTCTCTCGGATTTTTATCGTTCAATCACGGGGTAACCGCTGAACCGATTTTAATAATTCTTTCACTATTCTTTTGCTAAAATAAGCGACCCTGCTACTGGATACTACGTTTTTGGTAAAACTTTTTATTTAATTATTTAAGAATTCATGCATTTTATTCCATGATGCCATTGTATAAGCAGCACGAAATAATAGCAAACAATAGCTTATGCTCTTTGTTGAGAGAGAGGTGAAAGTCTACAACTCACCGCGATGCCATCTTAAGTGGATAGTTACTATATATACCAATATATCGTATTTATTTTGATTTTACTAAGATGAAACTCTTTTCATTTCAATAAGAAGCCACTCTTTTTATTTCAATAAAAAATATTCTTAAATAAATAAAATTAATTAAATATATTTGGTTCTTGAGTGTTTATTTAAATATGTTTTCATATCATATTTAAACTCCCAATTAACGCTGGGAACGGTTATGCTAGTTTAAGATATTCCAAAAACTTTATTATCGGCTTGAAATACAATCAAAACCTTTCTGAATGGAGCTTGACTTCTCCACCGCGGGCACGTATGCAGCAGTCGATACGTTGGACCCATTTTTCGATGACTCGGCCACACATTTCGGCCGAAACGGCCACTATTTCGCGTTCAATGTTGGCTCTGACCTCTTCCAACGTCATTATGCCATCGGCTTGTTGGCATAGACCAATGATTTGACGTAGCCCCAAGGAAAATAGTCTAGAAGCGTTAAATTGGATGAAAGAGGCGGCCAATCGACTGGCCCATTTTTTGAGATAACACGATTATCAAACTTACTCTTCAATAAATCGATTGTAACATGTGCTGTGTGGCTTTTGGCGCCGCCCTGTTAGAACCACATGTCGTCGAAGTCCATATCTTCCAATTCGGGCCAAAAATAATCGGTAATCATGGCGCAATAACGATGGCCATTCACAGTAACGTTACGATCGTTATTGTCGACGAAAAAATATGGTTCAATGAGCCCACCGGCATGCAAACTGCACCAAACAGTTATTTTTTCTGAATGAAGTGATGATTCATGAAGCACATGCGGATTTTTACCTGACCAATAACTCATATTTTGCTTATTGACAAACCCATTGACCAAAAAACGAGCTTCGTCACTAAAGATGATTTTGCGATGAAATTCATCATCTTGGCGCATCTTTTCCAAAACTCAATCGGAGAAGGTACGTCTCTTCGAATGGTCCATCGACTTCAATTCTTGAGTCAGCTTGATCTTGTATGGGACCATGGCAAAATTCGCCAAAAAGTGGTTTGGGCGATGCCCAATTCTTGAAAACGCCACGGAATTGACTGTTTTGTATCGTTTGCTACGGACGCCTGAACGGCAGCGATATTTTCAACACTTCGACCAACCCGTTGCCTCACTGACACGGCAACATCATACAACGAATATGTATGTATACTCAAATTTTTGCACTTAGCTTGTTATTGTCTGTCTACTACGGCGAGAATTACGACCGAAAATTTCAGTTAACGCTCTTAAAGTTGCGATCACCGACTCCGAATTTCGTTGTTCGTTCGTGTACTCAACCATGATGAAAATGTTGAGTTTACTGAATACATTGACAGCGACAGTTCGATGATTGGTGAAAGGGTACGTTCAGAAATTTAATTCAAAGTGGTCAAGTCCCTATTGGAAAACCTTGTAGAAGGCATAGAAGGCATCTATAATCCTTTCTGGGATTTATGTCGTCGTTGTCAAGTCTGCCTTGACATGACATGCATTTTATCCTAATGAAATAATCTCATATCATAGCAGTTTTTATCCCAAAAGTGATTAAAAACTTGCAAAATAGTTCAAAGGATCTTTGCCTGATAAATTTTAAAGGAACTTTTCTGCTGAAAACTCTGATAACAATGAATATTTCATGTTGATGAATATTTATATTATTCATCAATGATATTATATATGATATTATATATGAATCAATGAATATTTCATACATGAATATTTCCTGCAGCATTGCTTCCAGTCTGCATTCCGCATAATAACACAGTTGCTGGAAGGACAAGTTGGTGTTCTTCAGTATTCTTTCGGAGCTTCTTGACTCAGAGCTGTCCGATCTAAATAATTAGATCAAAAGCTGTGGGTGGGAAGTAAACAGGAATGATATTCCCAACTTAACAGGTACAGTACTTTGTCTTATAGGTAGGCAAGACTTAAGAATGCCAATAATGAGATTCTGTAGTAGCTGCAGGGGTGCTTATGCCTTCCTTGTTCCCGCAGTAGACAATAGCGTTTAGGAGTAATTTGGGAAGTTAATGAATTTTTTAATTTCGGGCGTAGGAACTTTAAATGCAACACTTATCCTGTCAATTACCCTTTGTTAATAGATGACTGTCTAGATTTCAGCTTTCTGCGACGCTTAGTTTGTGTTTGACAGCCATTGACAGCAGACGATGTTGTGAATTTTGGCAAAAATGGAAAAAAATGAATTTATTGGATATGAAAGAATGGTCCGCAAGATGGGCCCCGCGTTTGCTCACTCTCGACCATAAACGTGATTGTGTGACTGATTCAAAGGCATGATTTGCGATGTTGAACAAAGATAAGAAGGATTTTTTCTTCGATTAGTAACCTTGGACCTAACATGGATCCATCACTAAACACCAAAAACAAAGGAAGAGTCCAAACAGTAGACTTCACCTACCAAACGTGCTCCGAAGAAGACGAAGATGGTGTTATCGGCCGAAAAGGTTATTTTTACCTTTAAACAGTATTTTTGGATAAAAGCGGTATAATCTGCATCGATTACCTTCCACTGAAAACAACGATCAATGCTGAATACTATGCAGCCGAATTGGACCATTTCAACGACGCTTTGAAAGAGAAATGTTCCCATTTGGCGAGGAAAAAAGTGCTCTTCCATCAAGACAATAGGCGCTTTCATGCATGCCCAGCTCCCATGGCAAAATTCCATGAATTGAAGTACGAATTGCTTCCTCATCCAGCATATTCTCCAGATTTGGCCCCCAGCGAATATTTTCTGTTTCAAAATCAGAAGAAATAGCCCAGTGGAAAGTGATTCACCATCAGAGAGGAGCTCATCACCGAAACAGAGGAATATTTTGAGGACCTTCTGAAAACGTATTTTTCGGATGGGAAAAAAAAAACTGGAGGATATTGAGAAATAAAACATTTTTTGCCGTAAAAATCATTCCTTGCTTCATTTTTCACGGAATTATCAAACGGCCCTCGTACCACACTAAAAAGCCTTTTTAAAATTTACTGTTTAAAACAAAAAAAAGAAATTAAATGAAATCCAAAAATAAAACTTTCAGAAAAAAAAATATCAACCTTCACTCGCGAATCTTTACTTTAAGCCAAAAATTTGCTCTTGTTGCAGAGAAATGTGATTTTAAATACTCTCCAATCAATATCCTTGCATGACAGAACACAGAACTAAGGGGTGTTTTTTTTAGAGGTATAGAACTTCGAATTGAAATAAAACACAAGAAAATCGTTTTAATGTCCATCAATTTGGCTTTATTCGAAGGATAATTTTATGCCATTAATGTTTAAATATGATTTCGGGCATGTGGCCGCCGCGGCTGGCTCGAATAAAGCCAATTCTACAGGTCCAATTTTCAACCACTTTTTCGAGCATATGGGGCCGTATGTCGGCAATAACGCCACGAATGTTGGCCTCCAAGTCCCCTAACGTTTCTGGTTTGTTGGCGTAGACGAGCGACTTCACATATCCCCAAAGAAAATAATCCAATGGTGTCAAATCACACGATCTTGGTGGCCAATTGACAGGTCCATTCCGCGAAATTATGCGCTCATCGAATATTTCCTTCAATAAATCGATTGTGACGTGCGCTGTGTAGCATGTAGCGCCTTCTTGTTGGAACCACAACTCATCCACATTCATGCCATCCAATTCGGGAGCAAAATAGTCGGTTATCATGGCTCTATACCGGTCTCCATTAACGGTAACTGACTCTCCAGCATTATTTCGGAAGAAGTATGGCCCAATGACTCCACCAGCCCATAGAGCACACCAAACAGTCAGTTTTTGTGGATGTAATGGCGTCTCAAGGATCTCATGTGGATTCTCTTCACTCCAAATGCGGCAATTTTGCTTGTTGACGTAGCCATTCAACCAAAAATGAGCCTCATCATTGAACAAAATTTTGCGATGAAACTTCGCGAACTGAACCATTATTTTCGAAATAAATTTGCACGATTTGCAAGCGTTGTTCTTTTGTCAACCTGTTCATGATGAAATGGCAAACCAAACTGAACATAAATGACATTAGAGTTGCCAGATTTGACTACAAAATGCCAGTTTTATCTCTATTCGAAAAACAAACCCCTAAAAAAACCACCCTATATTACTATATATAGTTCTATAGAAGAACTCACTATAAAAAAAAAAAATAAAAAAAAATAAATAACTGGCCATTTCAGCCCTTGAAAGGACTTTGACCTAGCTTCTTATGATCAATTGTGTTGTGCGTGTTATTAAGTTTGTACACAATTGACCGAGAAAGGGACCTACATGTTTAACGCCGACTCCGAACGGCGATGAACGTAATGTTCTTATTCTCAAGAAGCTTTACATGGCATTTGATTACTCTCTGAGGTTTGCCATTGTCTGCAGAGAGGTGGCGGCTGTACAGAAAAATTATTTTAATTCAAATAATTTTCTGTCGCTGCTTGGGTTCGAACCTGGGTCTCCAGGTTCTTTGACATAGCAGCCACGCACTTTAACCAACTACGCCACGGACGCCACAAGAACTCACTATATTAAGCTTTATAAAGACTCTTTAGTAAATTGTTCCCAATGGGAAAAAAATTATTTGTCAATGCAGGTTGATACTTAGCAATACAGGTAACGCCCATCACTGGGTTCAAAATTTGTATTAGTATGACCATATTCTCGTTTTTAAACTACTTTTAAACATGATTTCGTTAAATTTATAAAAATTCTGTAGAACCCACAAGCAAACAGAACCTGGCCAAACCAGTTGTAACATAAAGTGTTAAAGTGTCTAAAAGTATGCAACAATTTCTTATTAATTCACTAGGCAGTCCAACCGCAAAGACTGACCAGCGAAGGCGGCAATTTATCAGCATAAACTACAATGTTACAGTGGACCAAGTGGAATACTTTAAAACATGTCTTGCTGTAAATTTCATCAGCATAGCGATGAATCTATTTGAGCGCCTAAAAGTAATAATGTTAGCTGCGCAAAAGAAAAACAGCAGCGTAGCTACGATTTGTGGGCGTAGGGGTGGTTGAGGGCTTGCAAAAACAGGTACTGCCGCTTGATTTTGTGCCAGAAAATATCAACTTAACGACGCGCGGCGCTAATGGTTTACTTAAGTATGTCTGTTCCAAGATGGCGGCGTTGCTTGCTTGGCGAGCATCTTGCCATAGATGCGGTGTGTATTAGAGAGTGTGTGTCTGTGTGTTTGGGTGTGTGTGAGAATTTCTTTGTGTATGTATTTGAATTGGTGCCGCGTGCAATAATTCTTCAACTAATGGTGTCCTAAATTTAAGAAGAGTGCAGCAAGTGAATGTAAGAGAAAAAAAGTGTTGTAAAAAAAACCTGTCAGCCGGAAGAGGAAGTTAAAAATAGTGTGCAAAAACATTTGGATGTGGTTTGAATTTTTTTTTAGTTTGCCTGCTGCTTTGAGACGGTTAAGTGATTCTTTGCTTTTTTTATTTTTTTTTTTTCGTTCTTGTCGCCTACATAAAACTAAGTGGGCGAGGTATTAGAAAAATTATGCTGTAAATGCAGGCGTTGCAAATTAAATTTTAAGTATTTGTGTAAACGTTGGTTAGGTTCGAAAACCAAAATTCTATAAAAGGAAATGAATTTTTCATCAAAAAATTAAAGTAAAGGGCAGTAAAAAAAACACACTTCATAAAAAGCTGTCATTGCAAAACGATTTCAGTCCATATATCAATTAAATTCTTAATATTTTAATATAAAGTCAGAAATTATAAAAATTGTAACTGACAACATATATTTTTACAAAGAACTGAGCAGTTTTTCCCTTAGCATTTACTCAAGTGCAATGATAATGATTAAAAAAAAAAAATCGGTATTGATATTTTTAGTATTTAGTGTCGTGAATATCTTTGCTGAAACATTATAAAAATTAAAAAAATTTTATTAAAAAAAAAAACACCTGGTATTGACTTAGTAATTACCAGTAATGTGTAAAGTAATGACAAAATTTGTCGTGTAAATTAAAGATATTCTTAGTTACTTGGAAAATAAGCATAAAAATTGATTTAAAAGAAAAAAAATCAAGTGATTACTCAAGCGTTTCTAAGGTAAGTGCTTACTAACTTTTACCCCTTTTGTTTATTTAGTAGATACTTAACATTTTAAGTAACTCATTTTCTGAAAAATCTTCTAAATTTGTTAAGATTGAATAAAAATTAAGTATTTTGGGGAGGAAACACTGGGCAGTGAATATTTTCTTAATGGTGCCCTGTAATGTGTCAAATAATCGTAAGTAAGTTATCATAGTAAGGTAGCTTGAATATTGTTTTGAAACCGAAAAACAATGATTACTTAAGTGATTACAAGGCAAGCACTTGCTATTTTTTGTCCCAATTCGCTTCAGAAAACGTAAAAAAACAAAGTTTTTTTTCTCATCGTAAGTTTTCTTCTTTTATCCCAACATGTGTAACGTGAATGAAGTCAATGGTAGTGATTAAAAACAAAAGCTCAGTGGTGTTATTTTGACTAACTTAAAAATCTACTAAAACGTAGTAAAAATTACCTTGTTTTGAAAGAAAAACCCAGTGAGTATCGAATATTTTCTTAGTGATTCCCAGTAAGGTCTCATGTAACTAAAAGCTTGATGATATTATTAAAACCTAATTCATTCCATAGAAAATAAGCTTAAATTTATTTATTTAATTTAAAAAAAAACATGTGATTACTTACGCGATACCAAGGTAATCACAATGCCTTTTTCCTTCTTTATTTGCCCCTTTTTGTTAATTTTTGGTCTTTTTCCCTGAGTAGACATCTAAGATTTTTAAGTTTTTCTTTTTTCTAAGTTTTTTTCTAAGTTTTTCTCGTCGTATATTTATGTATGTTGCTTGAATTCTTATGTACATATGTTGCTTGAAGGGTCAGGATCATGAGCTCAAAACTAATGTTTGAAAAAGCTGTGTGATGGCATTTTTAGTAGAGCTCATGATTTTCCTCGAGGTTTGTTCGAACCAACGCCGTAGATATGGGGGGTGTTCTGGGGGCTCAAACCCTCCCTTAGCAATCGAGAATATTTTTTTATATTAAGTAAAAA
Source organism: Pherbina coryleti (assembly GCA_943735915.1). NCBI lineage: Eukaryota > Metazoa > Arthropoda > Insecta > Diptera > Sciomyzidae > Pherbina > Pherbina coryleti. The sequence continues at coordinate 25,191,073 of OX030948.1, forward strand.
TGCAAATATTCCAAAATATTTAATTTTGCCATATTATGTGTGAAGATATGCCAAAGTTGCTCCCGACGCTCTTCAATCTGTTCTCCACCAATTACCCCACAACTCCATCAGCCGTCAATAATAACCTCAGATTTGGGCGGCAAAAATTCTACACCCACATTAGCAAATATGAGCGAGAGCAAAGTAGACAACACCTGTCTTACCAATACTCCGACACCTTGCGCTACGCCGCTCTCTTCAGCGTCTCTTATCAATTTCATCGACAAAAAGCTGGACAAGCAAAACACACTGATGGAATTGCGTCTTTCTCAGCAAAGTGAGTTAATTACTACTCAAATTAAAGAGAAGCTAATTTCGATTCTTAAAGAGAGCGAGGATAGAATTCTCACAGAGTTGCAGAAAAATGTCAGTGAACTAAAGAGCGGACTGCTGGCTGTGACTGACAGAGTTACCCAGTTGGAAATTGAAGCTGAAAGGGTAGGCCTGCTTAAGGAAGACTTAAGCGCACTCAAAGCGGATATGGAAAATTTAAAACTACAATTAGCTAGACATGATAACGCTAATGTCGCCTGTGACCTAAAAATAAACGGGGTACCATACGTAAATGGCGAGGATCTCTACAGCGTTTTAAACAACATAAGCAGTTCGGTACAAATGGAGTTACCAAACGTCAAAAGGATATTCCGAGCTAGACCGTCGAACCCTCAGAACACCTCAAACGACACTACAATCATTGTCAAGTTTGAGACAGCTCATGGCAGGAACTCCGTCTTAAATTCCATTTCAAAATTCAGGCGTGATAGGAAGGATTTACTACGTTTGCACCACGCTGGCTTTCAGTCCAATAAAGCCATTTACGTAAATGAAGGCTTAACGAAGGCAAACTCGCACATTCTTCAAGCTGCTCTGCGTTTAAAAAAGCAGCAAAAATTTTCTGCTGTTTTCACCCGTCGTGGCTTAGTTCATATTAAGTTCAAACCAACAGACAATGCCATTCCCATCGACACCATCAACAAATTGAATGACGCTGCTGGGTCACTCTCAAATAACAGCTTAAACATCAACAGCAAAGACAACAACATCAATAATAACAACAACTTCAGTAGCAACAACAACAACATTCACGCTGATGATGGTTGTTTATTTCGTGCTCATATGGAACCGCAATAACTCCAGTGGGCTCTCGTTGCATAATAAACTGGCCATGTTTTATAAACAATATAGACTGACCATGCGTTTCTATTATTTATTTTTATTTATTTATTTATTTTTCTATTATTTATTATTTCGAACTTTAATGTTTAAATTTTACTATGTTTTGATATTTACGGTTATAAATTCTTGCCTAAATTTTTTAATCTTTTCTATAACAAAAAACTATTTTATAATTGCACAGGTTGGTAAATTTTATATAAAATATGAATTCTTCAAGTAACTTTAATGGGGGTTCCACTGACAATACATATGCTTTAATTCGTGTTTTATGCCAACAAAAAAATGGTTTAAATGTCTGTCACATTAATGCACAAAGTCTCTTAAGAAAAATTGATGAGTTTAGATTCATTTTTGAAAATTCAAATGTACATGTGATATATGTGTCGGAAACGTGGTTCAATCCAGAAATGCTTGACGCTTTATTTATTGTTAAGGGCTATAGAATATTCAGGGCTGATCGTTTCAGTCATGCTGGAGGCGTTGCTATGTATGTTAGAAACGAAATTTCGTGCAAGTTGAATTGTATGTCTCAAATTGGTGATTCTATTGAATATTTGTTTGTTGATGTTTTTTGTGGAACCGAAAAATTGCTTATTGGCACCGTCTATAGACCAAATCGTCATGTAAATATATCTTCATTTTTGGAATCTGTTCAATGTTTGTTTTTGTCCAATACCAATATTTTAATTGCTGGTGACTTCAATAGCAATCTTTTTTCTGATGACAGTTTGATTAGCGAAATGATTTCTATAGGCTTATATTCTGCTAATACTACCCAACCTACACATTTTTCACAAAATTCGAATACTCTTCTTGACCTTTTTCTTTTAAATGACCTATCAAAACTTTTACTGTATGATCAACTTTCTTGCCCAATTTTTTCAAAACATGACTTAATTTTTTTAACATACGACTTTCATATGTGCAATAAACCCATAAGTTTTAGTTTCAGAGATTTTAAAAATATTGATTATATTCAACTTGCATCTGAACTTGATTTAATTAGCTGGAATTCAGTATATCATACTGATTCAATCGACGAACAGGTAGCTATATTAAATAGCGGTTTAAGTTATTTATACAATAAATTCGTCCCAATTAAAACAAGAAAAGCTAAGCCAAGTGAACGTCCTTGGTTTAACTCTAATATCAAATCACTTATCGAACAACGAAACTTTGCTTATAATCGCTGGAAACGCTTCAAAACTCCTGAACTACACAACTGCTTTAAGCAATTAAGAAACAAAGTTGCTAGCGCCATTAGAGCAGCAAAAATAAATTTTTTCCAAAACAAATTCAGTAATGCAGTTAACAGTCAGCAGACCTGGAGCTTAATTCGCGACATCGGTATTAGTAAAAAAACCAACTTATCGCAAGAAATAAATGTTGAAGACCTCAACAAAAATTTCGTTAATATTCCCATGCCTGTGATACAAAGCAATATCTATGAAAATTCAACCCGTGATAATAACTGTGATATTAGTTTTAGTTTTAGTTGTGTTGATGAAGTTGATGTTTTAAGTAGTTTTTTGTCCATTAAATCGAATTCTGTTGGTTTTGATGAAATTCATCCAATGTTTTTAAAAGCGTTGCTTCCTAGACTCTTGCCAATTATTACTTTTATTTTTAATTCGATCTTAACTAAGTCAATTTATCCATCTTGTTGGAAGAAAGCAAAAATTATTCCTGTCCCAAAAACAACCAACGAATATAGGCCTATTGCTATCCTACCGTTTATTTCTAAAGTTTTCGAACGGCTGATGTACAAGCAATTAAACAAGTACTTCAATGATAAAAGTCTCTTTACCGATCGTCAATCTGGCTACAGACCAAAAAGAAGTTGCGTAACAGCATTAATAGATGTAACAGAAGATATTAGAGTTAATTTCGATGACAGCAAAGTCACTTTACTAACACTGCTCGACCATTCAAAAGCGTTTGACACAGTTGACCACAATATATTGTGTTCTAAGCTAGTGAAAATGTATAATTGTTCGTTGTCTGCGTCTCGTTTAGTTTCGTCCTATCTAACCGGCCGCTCTCAAGCTGTGTCTGTAAATAATGTAACGTCTCAATTCATCGCAGTAAAAAGAGGGGTACCCCAAGGTTCTCTGTTAGGGCCCTTACTTTTTTCTATTTATATTAATGACTTGCCTAGTGTTTTAAAGTTTTGTAAGATACATATTTACGCTGATGATGTTCAACTGTATGCAGGTTGCAACTTGAATTTCATTGATAGTTGTATTAATAATATTAATGATGATCTAGGTAGCATTAATGACTGGGCTAATAAAAATGGACTCTGTTTAAATCCAAGGAAATCTAAATGTATTGTCATATACAAAAAGAAAATTGACCTGTCTCTTGTTCCTGCGATAACTCTAAATGGATCAGGAATAGATTTTTGTGATACGGTCAAAAACCTTGGCATAATATTTAACAAGCACTTGTCTTGGAATGATCACATAAACCGCACAATCGGTAAAATCTACGGTATGCTTCGTTCTCTTTGGGCTACTCAGTACTTCACTCCACAAAGAATAAGGGCTCTTTTAGCAAAAACTTATCTAATTCCTACCCTTCTTTATGGTTGCGAACTATTTGCTAACTGTGATACATTGTGTAGACGAAAACTTAATGTCGCTTATAATGATATAGCACGCTATATCTTTGGACTCAGACGTTCTGATCACATTTCCATGTTTTCTTGGCAAATCTTTAATTTGACATTCGACAACCTATTAAAACTAAGAACACTTGTGTTGTTACACAAAATTATTGTTAACAAAGAACCCACGTATTTATATGAACGATTACGCTTCCTTAGATCAAATAGATCAAATCAGTTAATACAGTTTAAGCATTCTCAATTATGTTCAGAACGACAATTCTATATATGTTCAATCCGTCTGTGGAACTCTCTACCTAATTTTATTAGATCTATAATAGCCAATCCTGTGCAATTTAAAGAAAAACTCTATACTTATTTTTCCATATTATAATTATTGCCTTTTTTCTCCAATTATGCTATTGTTAAGTCTTTATTTTAACTAGTTTTTATCCAAAGGAATTTTTCATAACTTGTTTATCTTATTCTGTTAATTAACATTATTTTAATTTGTATTAATTTATTTTCTTGTTTTATGTATTCTTAATGTTTAATTTGATTTAAATACATATAAACACTTCATGTCTCAAAGTCAAGCAAAATTATGTCTAATGCTATAATAAGATATTTATCTTTTTGTATTAGAAACGATATGTTTAATAAATGAAATGAAATGAAATGAAATGAAATGAAAAATGGTGTATTATTAACTGCTTATTTTTGTTAGCAGATTTTAAGTTAAATATAATATAATACATAATTTTATTTTGCTTCAGTAAATCCCCCCTTATGAAATACCTATCTACGGCGTTGGTTCGAACCCGAAAAAAAGCCCGGGTAGCTTGAAAGTCCAGGTATTCGGGCGTTGCCCGGGTAATTTGATAATCTATGCCAGGGCATTTTCAAGCTTTTGAGTTACCCGGGTAGTTTAGAATTTTTAAAATTTACTCTTTGATTTGAAATTTTTTTGAAATAAACTTTAAATTTGATCGCTTTTACCATGAGCATTTAAAATGACCAAAACTAATAAAGTAATGTTTGTTCCAATACTGTAAGAATCGTGCTGCTATAATATTTAAATTTTATCAAAAACGTTCGAAATTCTTGAAAAGCTTGGAACTACCCGGGTAGTTCGAATAATCAGAAAATGTCGGATTCCTAGGTATTAGTCGGGTTGCTTGAAATACTCGAAAATACCTAAAAATATCCGGGTGCCCGGGTATTACGGGGGCTCCAAAAGCTCGAAAACTCGAAAATAAAAGAGTTCTAATTTTTAGTTAATTAAGTATAGGCTTGTCAAATAAGAGGTGTTATTGTGAATCGCCCGCTATTGTGAATCGCTCACTTTTAAAGCTTTTATTTTTTGACATTTGACAAGTAGAAACTACGCCATTTATAAAAATGGACCGACACACGCTTCAACAACGCATTCAAATTATTAGAATTCACTAAAAAAAAAAAAATCGAAAAATCATCTTGACTGATGAGGCCCATTTCCACCTCGGTGGCTACTTCAACAAGCAAAATTGTCGCATCTGGGGCTCGGAAAACCCAAGAGTTATTGTTGAGTAGCCTCTCCATCCTAAACATGTGACTGTTTGGTGCGGTTTATGGTCCGGCGGGGTCATTGAACCTTACTTTTTCGGAAATGAGGTTGGATCAGCGGTAACGGTGAATGGATTGCGCTATCGCTATTTTTATGGTCGGAGTTGGATGGTATTGATCTGGACAACGTCTACTTTCAACAAGACGGCACTACGTGCCACACAAGCAACGAAACCATTGAGCTTTTACGGGAAAATACCAAAATAACACCTTTTATTGGAAAACCCTGCAGTTAAAAATCTCCAAAATTTGCATAAACTTGTTAAAAGTTACATACATATAATTGTGGGAGAAAAAAAACCAGTGAACGGTGATTATATTCTCAGTATATTCCCCAGTAATGTATTCAGTAATCGCAAGTTTTGTGTTATTATGCGCAGGCATTTGAAATTAATAGAAAGATAAGCTTTCATATAGATTTAAAACAAAAAAAAAAAACAAAAGTGATTACTTAAGTGATTCCAATGTAATCGATTTTTCATTTTTTTTTCCATCTACCCAGCAGATATCAAAGATTTTTCTGTGATTACTTTAGCGATTTCGTTGCAAGACTTGCTACTTTTTTGTCCCATTTCACCTCAGCAGACTTCAAACAAAGGATTTTCTCAGCGTACATCTTGCTTATATCTGTATATGTGTCAAGTGCATGACGTAGGTGAGTGCTTCTCGAAAACCCTGCATCTACATTTAAATTTTTTCTTTTTTTTTTCAAATAACTTAGAAAAAACTAAGAAGAATAAACAGTAAAAACGGATTTATTTCAGTCTTTAGAAAAACTGGATTTTCTTTGCCTTGACTAATGCAATCGAAGTAGAATTGAAAGAAACAGCATTTGTAGAATAATAGCAAGAAGCATTTGCTTAAAAAAAATAAGCAAAAAACCAAGACCACGTAGCAGTGTGTGTGTGTGTGTTTATTTAAAGCTAGTCACTTTGTCGTTGGCGTACGTTGGCTTTTTTTCAGCACTTCCAGCCATCTATCTTTCTTGAACTGTTTTTAAAGCCAGACACACCTTTTACTCATACATCTCTAAACATACGTGCAACCAAGTATGTTGCATTTGGCTGCATTTATAGCGGGCGGAAAACAGAAGGAGGCTGTTCGTAAAAAACTTAAAATTGAATTTTTTAAGATTTACAACTCAGCAACAGAGAGAACTGAGTTTATTTTACGTTTAACTTGAGTTGAGTGCAAAAATAAAAAACAAAAAAAAAAACATATTCACTGCATTCATTCGGTGTTTGTTTTTTTATCGCATTTTGACGGCTTGTCTCAAATGCACTTTTAAATGCCAGACTGGAGTGTACTAGAAGTGGAAATAAGAATGTTACCATAAAATAGAGTGCAAAAATAACTGCAGTTTAACTGGTAACTGGTGGGTGGTTTATTGCTCAAAATACTATTTTCTTAAGTCTTAAGCTATATGATGATTTTGAAATTGTTAGTTAACATTTTTTTTTTTTAGTTTTTGCAATTTTTTATATAAGTCATGGTTGAATAAATAAGGTTGTCGCATGGGTGAGAGCGAGTTCCCATAAATGTCAAATCGAAGTTGACATCTCATACAAAATCTGAAAACGAAAATTAATAACATGAAAAGCCGTTGAAGTTGTTGTTGTTGCTTTTCATTGATTTTGACAATTATGGGTACTGAAAAGAGAGTACGATCAGCCACGAGACAACCTTATTTATTCAACTATGATATAAGTCATATAGAGTCAAAATGATTTTTTGATAAATTGATATTTTGAGTAAATAAACTAACATGAAAACATTTCATGAATTTAATAAATTAAATGAAAATATTTTAACACGTTTTTATAACCCTAATTTCTTGTACATGTCCCGTAAAAAATCAATTTTTAACCAAATTCCTGACGAGCTATATTTGATTGGAAAAATATGTTATTATTTGATACATATTATAAATTCAACAAAAATAAAAAAAAAAAAAAAAATAAAAAAATCGTTGATATTTTTGAGGGTCGAACTCACAATGTATCGATTATAAAGAAAACGCTGTAAGCACTGAGCTACAGAATTCACATGAAAATATCTTTTAATAGCAATCAAAATATATGACTCTAAAAAGAGTGTTTTTTTATGGGTATTTTATGAGTACGCAATAAAAAGACTCCTAAATTAGTCTTTGATATGATTGTAAAATGATTGCTCAAAAAAAAAGACTCTTAAAAGAGTCATTGTTGGCTTTCGTTTTGAGGACTCATTAAAAGCACTGTTAAAAGAATGTCTTAAATAATTGCTCAAAAGTGAGACTTTTAAAAGAGTCTATGTTATGACTGCTATATGATTGCTCATAACAAGGACTCACAAAGATATTATATATTGCATGATACAGGGTTTTCCAATAGGGACTTAACAACTTTGAATTAAATTTCTGAACGCAACCTTTTCACTAATCATCGAACTGTCACTGTCAATTTATTCAGTAAACTCAACATTTTCATCGTGGTAAACTACACGAACTTCTGCAAATTATAAAAATTTACTACCGAAATTAGGAGTCGGTGATCGCAACTTTAAGAGCGTTAACTGCAATTTTCGGTCATAATTCTCGCCCTAGTAGACAGACAATAACAAGTTTAGTGCAAAAATTTGAGTCTACATATTCGTTGTGTGATGTTGCCGTGCCAGTGAGATAGCGGGTTGATCGAAGTGTCCAAAATATCGCTGCCGTTCAGGCGTCCGTAGCAAACAATACAAAACAGTCAATTCCACGGCCTTCTCAAGAATTGGTCATCGCCCAGACCACTTTATGGCGATGTAGCGTAAGGATCTTTGTTTATACCCATACAAGATCAAGCTTACTCAAGAATTAAAGCTAATGGACCATTTGAAGTGACGTACGTTCTCCGATTGGGCTCTGGAAAAGATGCGCCAAGATGATGAATTTCATCGCAAAATCATCTTCAGTGACGAAGCTCGTTTTTGGCTCAATGGGTTCGTCACTAAGCAAAATATGCGTTATTGGTCGGGTTTTCATCACATGTGCTTCATGAATCACCATTTTATTCACAAAAAATAACAGTTTGGTGCGGTTTGCATGCCGGCGGCGTCATTAGACCATATTTTTTCTTCGACGATAACGATCGAAACGTAACTGTGAATGGCCATCGTTATTGCGCCATGATTACCGATTATTTATGGCCCGAATGGGAAGATATGGACTTGGACGACATGTGGTACCAACAGGACGGTGCCACAAGCCACACAGCCACACAGCACACGTTACAATCGATTTATTGAAGAGTAAGTTTGATGAACGTGTTGTCTCAAGAAATGGGGCAGTCGATTGGCCGCCTCGTTCGTGCGATTAAACGCCTCTAAACTATTTTTTTTGGGACTACGTCAAGTCATTGGTCTATGCCAATAAGCCGACGACGTTGGAAGAGCTCAGAGCCAATATTGAACGCGAAATAGTGGCCGTATCGGCCGAAATGTGTGGCCGAGCCATCGAAAATTGGGTCCAACGAATCGACCGCTGCATACGTGCCCGCGATGGCCATATGAACGAAGTCGAGTTCCATTCATAAATTGTACTTAAGGCCGGTAATAAAGTTTTTGAAATATCTAGAATGGTTTGCGTTTTATTTAAAAAAAAAAAAAAACTGTCAAGTCCTTAGTGGAAAATAAATTATTGGTTAGTCGCAGTCTGACTCATCAGTTTTTTATACGAGTAACAAAGTTAATTATGTGTCCATTATAAAAACTAAAAAAAAAATTTATATTAAGAAAACTTAAAAAAAAGAATTAGTTAGGTTGCTACTCATCCAATGGAGTCAGTTCTGCGAAGCAATCCGGAAAGTGGGCTCTCAGCAGAAAATTTGAGGTCTCCTTAACTGAGTTTATCCAATTTCCATCCGATTTCCTTCAATACCTCGTATATCCAGGTAGAAAATCTAAGGTCTCCTAAGCTAAGTTTATCGAAGTTCCATCTGACTTCCTTCAATATCTCTGATATCCAGGCTTTGAAGCTGAGATCTTACGAATTCTTGTTGCTTTCGAGTATTCCTCCTTCTTATCGCAGAAAAGCCTCCAGAAATTGCGTTGATCTAAGTTTATTTTCATCAGAGTCAAGGGTATTAATAACCATTTTTGAGAATCTTTCTATAAGCCGACTTCAATTTCCCAATGTCTCCGAAGAGTCAAGGTGCTTTTGGCTTACTCCTGGGGTTTCCCTTGCATCATGAGAAATCATTGGTCTGACTAAGAGTTCCCGTGTGCTACTTCACTCTAGAATCTAGCTGCTGTGGAGCAAAAGAGGATCATTCGAGAAGGGTGAGGGGTTCGTCATTCTTAGTAACTGTCTTCATTTAGATTAATTAAGTCTAACTTTCTTGATTTCTAATAACTAATTGGTTAGTGGAGAGTACCTTCGGAGCGGAAGAATATTTATCCTCTGATCAAATTTGAACCGGACAGTGCGAATGAAACAACAACAGTTAATGCTGGTAACACTGTTATAGACTTGGGCGTTAATTTATAGCGCGATCTGTCATGTAGTTTCTCTCTTACTGCTTTGTTCTATTCGTGTCTGACCTGCGAATTTCATAATGGAAAAAAAAGTTTAGCCAACGGAATTTCTTGTCCGGATGCAATGAAAATGTAACAGAAAACCTATCGGGAGTCACGTCACGTACGCAAGCATTTGAGTGGTACAAATTGTGAGAACATTAATAGATGATGAAAATGTCAAAAAATTTAAGGAAATTGAGCTGGAGATATAGCTGTCCGACGGCGCACACCATTTTACATGATCTGTTAGGCATGCAACGGGCTGCTGTCCGACTTATGCCAAAATTAGTGAATGGTGTTTTGCAAAACTGTCGCTCAGGAGATGCTTTTAATGGACTGGTAACGGGACTTAGTCGAAACAGCTCAACAATCTGCAGAGTGGCGCTATCCAGATGAGCGGACACCCAAATAACCACGACATAGTCGTTCAAAAATTAAGGTGATGTTGACTGTTTCCTTCGATTCTTAAGATGTTGTGCACTCGGAATTCCTTCCGCAAGGTTAATTGGTCAACGGCCAATATTATTTTAAAGCTTTAAAGCGTTTGCACCAGAATATTCGGCAAAAGAGACCAGAATTATGGAAGGACAATTTATGGTTGTTGCACAACGTAACGCACAGCTCACACATCACGTATTGTACGTGTTTATTTGACCTAAAACAATGTCAATTTCGTTCAAAAGCACCATATTTACCAGATATGGCCCCGTGGGACCTTTTCCTATTCCCCAAACTCAAATTGTCGTTTCGTAGAAAATATTTAAGACGATTGAAGTCATCAACGAGAATTCGCAAAGGCCATTTTGAAATCGACCTACCAAAAAGGTGGAATGATAACATAGTTGCCATATGTGTATCGCCTCCGATGGTGATTATTCTGAAGGTGACAAAATAAAGATTAAAGAATAATGAACCGTTGTTCATTTATTTGAACAGTCCGGTTCAATTTTGAACATAAGGTATGCGATCGAAGAAAAAGTGCTCTTGAAGCACTTTCCATCACGTAACCCGAACAAAAAATAAGTCTGAGACAATGGTTATTTATATGTAATAATTCTTGGCTACCGAGAGTAATGAGCGTTGGTTTATTATCTACCTTTAACTCACCTACTACCTTTAACCCATTTTTGGCCGTTGGTCGATTTTTAGAACAAGAAATTTCACTTTATTTCAAAAAATTCTATCTTACCTTCTGTGCAAGTTATCGTAATGGGCAAAGTGTCAAAATAAAGCTTGATTCATTGGATTTCGAAGTATTTATACGTCACAAAGAATGGCTCGTTTGAACCTGATGCATACCTAAATGAATATGAACACCTTTTTTGGACATTTTTTAATTAAATTATAATTAATATTGAAATTAATAAAATTAAATATCTAATGATGAGGAATTCATGCAAAAGCTTTACACTTTACAAAATATTCATCGCCTGGCCATTTCTTGTATATTGATCATATATCACCAGGTGACCATCAAAGTGAGTGGTCGAAAAATCGACCATTGGCCGGAAACGATATATTATCTTTATATATATATATATATATATATATATATATATTATATTATATATGATATACTCATCTTACGAACGATGAACAAATGGTGCCATACTTTGGCAGACATTCATGTAAAATGTTTATTTGTGCCAAATTAATACGTTTTGGTTTCAAGTATTGGTGTTTGTGTTCCAGCGATCTGCGATTGGCATTTCCATATAGTGGAGCGTCAGTCGCACACGACAAAACAATCGGACTTGGTGCACAAGTAGTGTTGGAGCTACTTCGTAATGTAGAAAATTCCGAAAAGTATCGAGTCTACTTCGATAAATTTTTTTATTTTTTATTATTTGCTGTATCTGCTGAACGAGCGCCGATTTTTTTGCATGTGGCTCGATTCGGATTGAAAAACAACAAAGAATTGAAACGCGGCAACTTCGATTATCGATTCGATAAAACGAACGAAATATTATTAGTTCGGTAAGCAGACAATGTAGACGTGACCATGGTCACAAACTACGAAAAGTTGGAGCCCATGAGAAGCGCATGCCGATAAGATTGTAATATTAAGAAAACGGACACAGTACCACGATTTGCATGATAATGCTGGGCAAATTATAGAGTTGGCATTCGTGGGAAAAAGTGTTGGTGGCCTTTCTTCAGTCACAGTCTTAACACAGCATTTGCAAACGCTTGGCAGTTAGCCTCCTTTATTTCCTAAGAAAGCAATTCTACACCTCCAACGGAAATTGTTTTCCGCAGTGAAATCACTCGCTGTTTGCTCACCGTATCCGAAGAAGGAGACTCTCAGACCGATGAGTCGATAGAAGACGAACAAGATCGTCCGCTTGGTTTGCCACGAATTGCTGTTCGCAACTATTTAATCATTCGTTCAACTGGCAGAAAATATAGTTGCTGCAAGTAATGCTGTAAACACACCATCAACATTTGCCACTTTTTTTCCCGCCAGCCGGAAAAGTTCAAAATTTTTTTGAAAGCGAAAAACAATTCTTTAGGGTTGTCATGATATGTGTTTTGAACGATTTCAATTTTCTCGAAAAAAAGGGCTTTGCCCACAGTGGGTTAAGTAAATAGTCATAATGGACTTAGCCTCTTTCATTATTGTCTTTGCTACCCAAGACCGTTAGGTGCGCGCTAACATAAACATCAATGATCAGACTAGGCTTGCTTGCCTGGTCATCGAATCAGTGACAAGTTGCAAGATGAAAGCCATCTTGGATGTACTTGAATCTAGCTGAAGCTATAACCATACGGTTTCAGTGCACCAAGTCTCCGTGAAATAAATGCTACTGAATTAGGACTAAGACTTCTCCGCCTTGTCTAAGGCAGATCATAAATTTGGATCTGATATGGTGAAGGTTGATCTGAAGAAACTATTATATTCTTGCTGCTAACGGTCAATATATCGGCATTCTGCCGCTATCGTTTGCATTGGATTCTAGCAAATGTCCCCCTTTGTTTTCCATAGAAGATGTTAATAACACAGGTGTTTGAAAACTTTACCGACATTCGGTCAGAACCCACCGCATCAAACCCACCCTTGTTCAGAGCTGTGTTTTTATCAGCGCTAGCGCTACTCCAAAGTAGCAATTTTTGTAGAATTTCACCGCAACCTTTGTAACGTCGCACAAGCCCTGAGCTTTTTTCAGAAAAGCCAGATGTGACTCATTCATGGTCAAAACTACCTGCCTTTCACCATATTTTAGTTGCTCTAGCTAAGCAATCTTCCAACTCTGAACTGGAAAATGGGGGTTGAAATCTTTTCGGTTAGTCAACATCTTATCCGGATCTAAGGATTCTAGTGGTAACCAGACGCCTGCTCTCGGTTTAATAGAGGTTTCTTTCTTATAAACTGTTTTGATATGAGCGACTGTGTAGCATTCCATCCATCTTGGCGATAGTAGCCATCTGGAAAGATTCTGAAGTTAATCATTTTCGAGTGTTAAGGTGTTATCAAAAATTCAACCTGAAAATGGTCGCAAAGGTTAGTTCAGATCTTCTCCCACTCTGAGGATTATAGTGGTAGCCAGACACATTCTCTTGGAGTTTCCTCCTTTTAAACTGCCTCGGTATGAGCGCCTGTATTGCACTTCACCTACCTTTGGCGATAGTCGCACCGTAAAAATATTCCAAAGGTTTCATTTCAAAATGAATCATTTGCGAGTGTTAACGTTTTATCAAAAATTAAACCTGAAAATGTTCGCAAAAGTTTTCACCTTTAGCATATTCTTCTATTGTGGCTCAGTTGGTATCTTGTCAAAAATTTTGTCATGTTCGAACAAAAATTCAAATATGCTGAAGGCGGAATTGAAATTATTTCGTTAACTTATAAATTTCTTGCAGTTTGTAGAACATTGTAGCTCCATATTTAACCCATCAGTTGCTATGGCATAAGTATCAGCACAATTAATCTAACTTATTCAGACGCAATTAAAAGCAGACAAGAGCAAAATTCTTAACATTTTGGAATTTATGGCCGACATCAAGTTGTCGCCAACAAAAAATAATAACAAGAGAATGAAGCTTCATCATAAAACAATGTGTACAAAGGCAAGAGCGGTAATAATAATAATAAGAACAACAAAAACAACAACAGCAACAAAAATAACAACAATAAAACGTAAATAAATCTAGAGCAGCTAGAGACAAAAGCGGCTAAATGCTGCTGAGATTTAATTGTTGCTTGATAGCGGCTGTTGTTGTTGTAGGGTTGTTGTTGTTATTGTTGACAGCGCTGTAGCTGACAGTTTTATTTAATTCTTAATAATGCTGCGAAATAATTTGCGCTGTTGTCTAAGAAAAGCTTGAGAAATAAAACTATTTAAATTAATAAGATAAAAATTAACAAGGAACAGCTTTAATTTTGCAGCTTAAGGATTAAATAGCTCTTAAGGGTTGAGTACACGTTGCAAATTAATAAAGGCAAAGTTAGTCCGCAGGACATTGAAGCACAAAAACATCGACAACAAGATCAACAACAAATAATTTAAGCTAATCGCTTCAATACAACACAATGGCAAACAAAAGCTTGTAAAGTACACACACACACACACACGCATATCCACACAAACATTAACAAAAACATGGCTTATTAGCATTGAACGCTGAAAAGTTGATATTGCAAATAAAGACCTGAGGAAATAACGGTTATGAGTTGTTATACAAACACAAGCTCAGTGAACAAGCTTGTAATAAAGTCCTCAAAACTCCAAAGAATAAATTTTGGAAAAATAATTCTGGGCGAATTTATGAATAATCGCAAAAAATTAAGGAATTTTATTTAATATTAAAAAATTTTTCAAGGTCGCTGTATACTTCTTTATCAGCAACAAATAAGATATATTCACAAAATCAATTAAATCCCTTATTATTATTTTTTTTTATTACTTTGTCGCTCAGGATATGCTTAATTAACGCAATATTTGAGCTGTCATTTCTGTGTGTGTGAGTTAGAAAATTCTCTGAATATCGATATATTTCGGATAAAAATTACAGGCATTTGTGTTTTTATTTTTTGCTGTTGTGTCGGTATTAATCTCTTTATGCTTGCGTGTGTGTATGTGTGTGTGTGTATATGGGTTTGCGTTTGTTTATCTCCTTATGCGTCTTTAAGCCCCGCACGTGCTAATTAATTGACATCAAATGAGTACCAAATGGAGCCAGATTATTTATAAGCTTTATATTGATAGAATTTTGTATCTGTGTGTGTGTATGTGGGACGCTGTGTATGTGATGTTTGTGTGTTTGAGTTTTGTTGTTTCTCTTTATTTGTCTTTGTTCAATAAGAGAGAGAGAAAAAAAACAACAAGAAAACCACAACAGCGTAAAGAATGCCAGCCAGATTTTGGCCTGTTGGTCCTTGCTTGTCAAACTGATGGAATTCTTTGCGGTTGCTTATGAGTTCGCATTATCGATTAAGTTAATGATTGTTCATTATTTTTATTTGCAATACTATGTACCTAAGTATTTTTCATCTATATTAATACACTTGATGTGTGCGTCTGATGATGATGATGATGATGATGATGATGGCAGAAAAGGGAGTCGAATATAATTCTTATTATTACTAATTTCACTCTGTCCTTCATTGTTCTTACATTCAAGGTCAGTTTCTGATGGTGTTTAGCTTTAATAAAGCAAGTTTCGTGAAATTATGCTATGGTATATATATATCCATATCTATACTATTATATAAAATAAAAGTGAACATTTTTGTTGCCGCTTAACTCCGAAACTACTGGTTCGATTTTTATAAAATAAGTTTTATAATATCACATTTGTGTTGCAAAAGGATATAAGGGTATTTTTTTCACGAAATTTCAATAATAAGTATCTTTAATTAAAGTGTCAAGTTGTTCAAGTTATTGCTTGATCGTTAGCTTTTTATGCATTTGTGCAGCGAGAGCTTCAATAAACTCCATGTTGCTCTCAACTCTATTCTCTCTTTTTTCTCAGCAAGCATAACACTATTAAATAAACAAACAAATAAATATAGTATTCATTAACAGATCAATTCTGTCACGGTAACATTAATCTTGTTACCTTAGAAATTCACCTTTTACAGATCAATTCTGTCGCGGTAACATTAATCTTGTTACCGTAGAAATTCACCTTTTAGTAACTTGAACACTCTGTTGGTATTCTGCGACCAAGCGTTACCGGTGAATATTGTTACCATCTCTTTAGGTGGTAACAAGCAAAACAGAAGACATTTTTTAGCTTGCATTACAAAAAATAGCTCGAATTTTGAGTAATTAATCTAATTTTTAAATCCTCAAATTTAAATCGGAGCAAATTAAAATAAAAAACGATGTTAAATTCACTGTTGCTGCTTCTTCAGCACTTTTCAATGATAAAAATTTATAGCAATTCACTGTGAAATATTTATTAATTTACATAAAATTAATATATAAATTAAAAATAGATAACACCGCAGCTGCGCCGTTGCACAGTGGGATTTCTTCATACAAGCTGCTGCAAAAAATCGAAGGAATCGAGGTAGGGCTTTGAAATTTGGCACACATCTCTCATATTGCCAAATTAGATGAAAAATAAATTTTTGTTAAAATCCGCCCACAACCACGCCTACCTCCCATATGACGTAAAACTAAAAGACGTTGTATTTTCCTTATTTTCATATGTATATTAATAAAAATTACTACCAGTGGTTGCATTTGAGTCCTCAATTATATTAAAATTTTAAGTGCCACGCCCAACGCCCATATGATAAATTTAATTTTTCACGATTTTCAAAAAAACAGATTTAAGCCTTTGTAGTTTGTGATCGATGGCAAGCAGCACTTACATCTACATAAATAACTAAAGACTAATATGTTAGCTGAACATTTGCAAAAAAAATTAGGGGGCCATGGCTTAGCGTTTTTTTTTTAATTGCAAAATTTCGTTGTAATACTATTGACTTTTTTTATAAAATTTATGCGTTTGTAAAATATTGAGAAAAGTTGGTGGATTTTTTTGAGTAAATTTAAAGAAGACAGTCCCACCTTTCATTTTTTTGCAACCAGAACACAACGATCGATAACGCTCACCTTTTTTTTGTTCAAGAAAAACTAAAAACACTGACTTTTTGAGTGCCTTCAAAAAAGAACCTAAATATATATTAAAATATTACGGTAATGCAATTCCTTTACTTCTAAATTAATGCTGAAATACTATATTTTTCAAATATACTTACATCATATAAATAAATAAATAAATAACTGGCCATTTCAGCCCTTGAAAGGACTTTGACCTAGCTTCTTATGATCAATTGTGTTGTGCGTGTTATTAAGTTTGTACACAATTGACCGAGAAATGGACCTACATGCTTAACGCCGACTCCGAACGGCGATGAACGGAATGTTCTTATTCTCAAGAAGCTTTACATGGCATTTTGATTACTCTCTGAGGTTTGCCATTGTCTGCAGAGAGGTGGCGGCCGTACAGAAAAATTATTTTAATCAAATAATTTTCTGTCTGGCTGGGGTTCGAACCTGGGTCTCCAAGGTTCTTTGACATAGCGGCCACGCACTTTAACCAACTACGCCACGGACGCCACTTACATCATATAGATACGAGAAAAAGAAATTATGTTTCCAGCCCATTGAAATGGGATGAAAATCTAAGGCAGTTACTGCAGAATTTCGTTTAGGTGACTTTACCGCGTTATTTTGTTAAAAAAAAAAATTGTAGAAAAAATTGTATGATGAAAATCCCACAGTGCGGCGTAGTGCTTGCATATTTCCTGCCAAGAAAAACAAATATTATATAAAAAGTTAACATAATGCAATTAATTCTATGTATTTACTTCTCACTTTCCATTGTTTATATTTCACCACACAAAAGAGCGAGCTTCATTTCTATAAGGTGAGTTTACGACATTTGACAGCGTTACCGAGTGCACAGAATACCGATTTATAAGACCGGTAACGAGTTTTGGTAACAATATTGCTGTTACCGGTAACGCACAGAATCGATCTGTAATACGTTGCTGCTCTTAAAACAAAAGAACAAATGAATTCACCACACCAAATGCCTATAGGATAGAAGTAAATTCTAATATGTTGAAACTAGTTTTGATGTGGTGAATTAATCCAACACTGTTTTGTTTAAAAGGGGTTCACTAATCATCTTCAGCATGTTCAGGAATTTTTTTTTATATGGTGTTTTTCCGCTCTATCTCTCCACACTTTCAATGACAATCAATCCGATTTGATGAATAGTATGTATAAAAAAAAAAAAATGGGATGGTTATATCAAAATATGAAAACCAAAATTTAAAAAAAATGTTGTTTTTTTAATTTTTAGATAGTGCTACCAGCGGTTTTCTGTTTTAGTTGAAGAAAATCATGGAAAAAGCCTTAAAGTTGAAATATTCATATCCCTCTCATTTTTAAACATATAATTATGAAACTTTCATGGCATGCGTACAATAAACCATCATTAATAAAAACATGTCAACATTTTAGACCTAGAATCCAGGGTTATTTGGATCTAGAATTGAGGGTTAAAGAAAGAATCGCTTGTAACTATGTTTCGCATGGGGAAACAATATTTTTTTCAATGAAAACCCATTCCTCGACAACCATTCATTCCATTCTTCAACATTATTTTATAAACGTCGAATTAACTTGGATAGTACAGCTATGGGGAACTAATGCTATGGGGCACTTTTTAACAAAAAACAGGTTAAAACAACTAAAATAAATTTTATTCTGCCTGTTTTGTCAAAATTACTGGAAATAACCAGTCCTGGAAATAACCATCTACATACGGGCTGAAAGGGCTGTAGCCCCCCCCCCCCATATCCCCCCTTGTACAATTTTGTGTATGCGTAAAAACGCCCTAAAAGCCGTTTCAGTTCCCCCTCGTGCTACAAAACTGTAGTTTCAGACCGCCCCTCGGTCGAATCCTACATCCGCCACTGGTAATGAACCCCCGAAAATCGGGTACAGGTTCCTACAATTCGCATTAGAGTGAGTTTGTGTTTCAAGTCTTTCTGCCTTTTTTCAACTTTAAACGCCCGTACTTTTTCATGCTAATCTCTGTGTCCGAAGAATTTTTTTTTGCTTTTTTCTCACTTTAGAGAGTCTTGTTGAATGGTTGCTCTATTTGACACTTACTTTCATGTGCTGTCAAAAATACATACTTACTACATTTTTTATTCAGGAAAAATATGGAAACACATTGCTCAACTCATTACTTTGGAGCTGAACAAAGATCACTCAACAAAAGAACTTCGAAGAGATTGACAGATTTTTACTTAAGAGCAACATATAACGTGCTATCCATGCCAATTTTATGTTCTACTTCTGTTTTGTTCCATGGTTCTAATGTTGAAATCACAAAGATGCGTTAGGTCGGTCGGCCTTTGACCGTACTCGATCGTCTTTGAAGAGACTTTACGGGATGAGATGTCAGAACGCATGACCTTATTATTTTGCTTCTTCAATGTTGCTTTGGTAAGTAGTGCGCTTGTTAGTAAGATCAACTCAGGTGATGCCAATGTAAACAGTCATATAAGAATTTCCACAAAAAATCTCTTTTGCCTAAATCACTCAATTTATAAAGATAGTAGGTAGATTTTATGTTATTTCATCAATGAAAACTTAAAAATAGTTTAAAAAAAAAAATCGGTTGCAGTAAAATATGTGTCACTTCAAAAAGTTTTAATAAAAAAAAACATACATTACAAAAAAAAAAAAAATCTGAAAGACAAAAGATCTGAAGAGAAAACACAAACACACACAAAAAAAATTTCAAGCGCATGACCGAGTAGACATTTTTCCCACTCATCTCGTTAGATCGTACTTAAGGTACTATTACCATCTAGAATTTTCAAAAAATGAATTTTTGTTTTTTTTTTAAATTTTTATATTATTTATACCTTAAATGATAACTGCCCAAAATATTAAATAGAAATTCAAAGCCAGTGCCGAGGTATAACGACTCAATTAAAGCGCGCTCTCGGCTTGCTGCAGGTGTAAAAAAAACTTTACACGCATTTTTCTCGAGTTTAGGTTTTTACATTTGGCGGACAGTTAATCTTTGGATCTACTAGGCTGATTTTAATAAACTATGAAGCATTTTGTTTGTTTTTATATCCTTAGAGATAGTTTACCACAATTTGACCAAAAATATATATATAATATTTTTGAGTCGGGAAAAAGGTCGAAAAAAGTCGATTTTTGAAAAAAAATCCTCAAATATCCGCCATTTTTTTATTTTTAATGCTTTTTCAATTTTTCTGGTAAACTATCACGTAAGAGCACTTCCTTTTGGTAACTCTTTTAGAATTTCATATTTCAGACTTACCGTTCCAGAGATTAACTGTCCGCCATGCAGCAGTGTTTTTTTTTTTTTTTTGAGAAGAAAATTTGAGCGCCTTCTGTGTACAATTAAATGTACAATTAAAAGAAAATAAAAATAAAAAAAATTTTTCGTAATCTTTAAGAGTTGTTTAATACTGTACAAAAAGTTTGATAACCATATATAATAAATAAAGTTAAAAAAAGGGTTGAATATATGTTATTTTTTAGTATTCTAGGCGGTAATAGTACCTTAAGGGCGTACTAAAGTTTTTGGGCGACCAAAAATCAAAAAATTTTTTTTTGCATTTTTCGAATGCATAACATCTTAAAAATATTCTCAGAAAGTTTTAAGTCAATTGAATAAAAATTGTTGCAGTTATAAGCACAATTGTCCGGAGAGAAGACGATAAAAAATATATGTACTACTTGCCTTACTGATACCAGCTGCTACAAACACTCTTCTCTTTAATATGTTTTTTATTTTTTCAATGCACTCTTTTAAGTGTCTATTGTTTTTTTTTCATTCACTCTTTATATAAAAATGCATAAGCATAAATAAGTGGATGCCTACACAGGGAGAGCAAAGAGGGGAAAGGCCCCCTAGTCTTCAGAAAAATAAAAAACCTTATATTATTGTAAAAAATAATGAAAATAACAGTAATAATAAGAACTTCTCCCCCTGGCATGAAGTTCTGGGGACGCAATGTGGAAATCGGCATCAGTTGTGGCAAAACCTGTCATACATTTATAAAAAACGTTCATTCCACGCGTATTATTCATTCCACGCAAAAAAAAATGTACAGAAAGCCACGCGCGAGGGAAGAACCCTGAGAAAACATAGGCAAGTTGAAATTTTTGACTCAACAATTGATGATGAGAGTATCTTATATGGTCCTGGAATAGTTGATACTACACTTAGGGAAAAAAATATTAAATTTATCCAAAAAATTTTTTAATTTATCCAAAAAGCGAGTCATTTTTGCACCAATAACGTATTTACTTAAATCGACTACGTAAATATTTAAAATTTATTTGAATACTTTTTTAATTAAATAAAACATTAAAATATTTAAAATTAAATTAATAAAAAATATATTAAAATTGTGTACGAATATATTTAAATATCTTTCAAATATTTACTATTTGAAAATAATACTATCGCATTTAAGGAAAATGTATATAAAAATATTGAAATTGAAAAACAATTTATTTGAATATTTCCCACGAGCTGCGTCCATATCAAACGCCATTTATTGGCATTCTTGAGTGACATTCTTGAGAAAATACTGAGTTTTCACTCCACCTTACATGAATTTATCATGCATCGCACTCACCACCGCACTCACAAATCATATTTGCCAAATATCTATGCTATATTACCCTTGCAACATTAACTAAATGAGAACTATAAGAAACCTGCAACTGCTGGTGCGAAGAAACTGCAGCAGCATCGCACAGGAACAGAGAGCGATGCTGCTGCTGCTTGGCGGCAGCTTGGCAGCTGTATGGAATATGTGTGTCAGTGTGTGGCATAAATAAAATTTAAATACGAGAAAAAAAAACGAGTTGTAAGGAAAATATTTGATTTATCCACGTAAGTATTTAAATGAAATATATACTCAGGCGTGGATAATGTTAATATGCGTTATTTCCACGCTTTATCTTATATATTAATACGCAAACATCGAATGTTGTCGTACACTTTTTCAGTATTTATTTTAGAATAAGGACAATGACACGTACATCATTCGAAAGGTACTGCACCATAGATGTGCCGAATTATGTTAGATTTTAAATTCATGACCTTTGACCCGAAATATTAACGTTGAAAGTTTATATCAATATTAGTTAGGGATCTCAGAACTGGGAAGAGGAAAAATGAAGAATGTGATATCAGATGAAAGGTCTGGCTGCACAGTATGATTGAATATAAGATTGGTGACCTTTGACCTCAAATATGAGCGGAAAAAGAGCATTTATTAAATAAAAGCAAAACTATAAGAGATGGAAAAACATGATATAAGAGAAAAATTTAGACATTTATAAGATGTGCAAAAAAAAATTTAATATTTTTCACCATCGTTTACGGTTACCCTTCAATAAGCACTATTTCATGTAACAAGTGTTAATATATATTGTGATGGTAAAATTGCTTACAAATAGTACATTTTGAAAAATTTCCGTTATTTTGACATCAAAATTATTGTGATATCTCGAAAACTATAGATGTTTTCAGTACAACGTGTTTTGTATGAAAATTCGTTGGTTGAGAAAAATAACGGTATACGAAATCTTTTTTGCTAATATTTTCCCACGAATAGTATGTTAAAAAAATTTCCCATTATTATGTCATCAAAAGTATTGCGATATTTCGAAACCTGTAGATTTTTTCCATGCAATGCATTTCTTAAAGCAATGTCATTGCCTCAGAATGAGAAAAAAACAATTGATATTTCAAATTTTGATTTTGCATGCAAATATTTCAGCCATTTTTCAATCGATTTTCCCTAAATTTTCTTTGTCTGAAAGTTTAATTAAATTACTTTTGAGAAATAAGAAAAGATTTACCGTTATCTCACTAATTGAATTTCTTATGCTGTTTTCAAAAAGACTCTAAAATATTCAACTTTTGCTTTAAAATTAGACGAGACATTCTTTTTTTGTAAATTTTTTTTTGTTTTTCTATTTTCTTCTCTCGCACTCTTTCATATACCATATCATTTATTTGCAAAAATTGCTTCATTTTGACACATCATTTAATTAAGTGTTTCTATCATCGAAAATCATGAGCTACCCCCTATGATTTTTTTGATGAAAATTAAATTTTTCAAAATGTTGTTTTTGTATTCTTTATAAAGTTCTACAGCTAAAAAAATAATTTCTGTGAAAAAATTTTTCAAATATTTCAAACCACTCCAAAGTTATACACACAAATCTATGTTTTAAGCCATTTCCTGGGGCAAACATTCGAAAAAGTTGGGGTCTTATTACGACAGCCAGTTTTTATACATGGTCAATTATATGTCGCAACAAGTAGAGCTAGATCTTTTGATAGCTTAAAGTTTTATGTTTCTGAACATAGGGAACAAGGTCATTTGGCGAATGATGAGAGAGTATTCATATAAAATATAGTTTATATGGAAGTTTTTAATCATTGAACCCACCTCATAACTATTGATTTTTTTTAAATAGAACCATACTTTTTTGTTTTAAGTTAATTTTTTTATCGGAAAAATTTTAATTAATGATTTAAAACTTATTTCAATGGTCGAATTTCGGCCACAGGCCATACTAGTAATATATAATTATATAACGCGTTTTTCTCGAAAAGGCTGTGTAAAACCGGTGGACAGCATTACTCCAAAACTATGCTAAGGATCGCTATCAAATGTATTTCACTTGTTAAGTAAATATGACCGGTGCTTTTGATCGTTCGATTTTTATTTTGAAAAAATACTCTTTTTTATAACATAAAAAAAAATAATTTTTTAGTTAAAAATCAGTTTTATACCAGCCATTTTGGTATAAATCAAAATTTTTCTAAAATCTTCGATCAAAAGCTCAAAAAGCTCAAAAGCTCAGAACCTTAATTATTTGTTTTTTTTTGTTTTTAGATAAACAAGCTCTGAAAAATCGTTTCCACCGCATATTTAAGGTACTTTACTAAACTACGGATTCCTGCTATATGGTTAAATATTTGTCATCGAAAAATTCAAAATCTTTTCTTCAAAACATATGTAATTATAATGTAAAAAAAAATTTACCTAAAATAAACAGAAGCTTAAAAATAGAACAAAAATTTTAGTAGGCCCTTACATCGAACTTTATCCGTTCGTATGATATTAACGATCAAATTGCGACCAAAGTTTGAGGTCGAATTGCGAATTGCTGCATAAGAACACGTGAGTTTCTACTCTAGCTGTCAACGCATGACCGACCTAACGTATTATTGTGATATTGGTATAAAGCAGACATGCCCACGTAGTGGCCCATATGGCCCGCGTGGCTCTTCATTTTTTTCTATCTTAATTTTGTCTTTGCGATGAGCCAAATTCAAAGAACGCATGCAAAAAACAACAACACAAACCGACTCCTTCAGTGTTCAGCACATTTTCCAGCAAACTTTACAAAAACAATTGCATGCAGAGCCAAAATAAAATAACGCACACTCGATGATGTCGATGCTGCAGCTGATTGTCCTGTTACTTGTGCGTCGAGTAATTTTTAATGCAAGCATTGTTATTGAAATAGAAATTAAGACTGGCAGTGTACTTCATGATATGTAATTTTATTGCATTGTAATTGTTTTTGTTTTGTTTTGTTTTGTTTGATTTTTTGTCAAAAGCAACGATGAACAACATTTTGTGTTTGTTTTATTTTTTTACTAGCATACCAGTTCCCAGTGTTGCTTGGTAGTATAAATATGATATGAAAACATATTTTAAATAAAGACTCAAGAATCAAATATTTTGAATTTATTTTATTTATTCAAGAATATTTCTTATTGAAATATAAAGAGTGGCTTCTTATTGAAATGAAAAGAGTTTCATTTTAGTAAAATCAAAATTAATACGATTTATTGAACTTATATTAATTTCTGCAACACTACAGCAGAAATTAACTGAGTGCAACTATCCACTTAAGATCATTGTTGCCAGATTGAGGTGAATTTCCCTAATTGAGGTAATTTTTAACTAATTTTTTGGGCAGAGGTAAACAAGGTAATTTTTGACCAAAAGTGGTAAATTTTGCAAAAAAAATAATTTTTTTAGACTTTTTAATTTATTTTAAGTTATTGGCAACACTGTTACCTCTCTAAACATACTCACAAGCACTTTAAGAGCCCGACCAGAACCAAAGCGACTGTCGGTTGGCGATCCTCTCTTGGAGAAATCCTTAGAGAACACGTCCAGAATAGGAGCGGTTGTCGTATCAACGCATGGTATAAAACTACAAGGTAGCACCGAGAACTGCTTATTTTCTCTTCTACAAGAAAACATCTCCTGTTAAAAACAGATGTTTGTGAAAATGCATCTGTTGCTGCTAAGGTTGTGTTTTTATTCACTTCAACGTTTCAACATTGTTTGTGTTTTGAATTGCTGATTGTGAGCGCTCTCTTTTTGATATTTTCTGACAGGAAATGGTTTCCCAAGCAACTGTCAATGCTACCTTGTTATTATACCATGGGATCAGCGTTGCTTTTCGGTGTGTGAATAGTACAAATATTATTTTATCATGTTCTTGTTGTTTCTTTATAAATACATACCCAGCAGTTATTTTGGAGTCAATTGAAAAAGTGAACTAGTTCATTTCTAGCGCAGTTCGCATTAGCTCTGGAAAAGTACAAAAGGCGTTCAGTGTAGAACAGTTATCTTTGCTTTTGTTTTCAAAAGTATTGCTGAAAAAAATAAACGTGTTCTGGCTACTTATTAAAATTTGCTGCGCACAAGAAAAAATAATAATAAAAAAAAAATGTTTATATACAAAATGTTTTCTGGAATGTGGATGGAAAAGATGGTACAAATGAGATCTTTAGGACCTTTCCGTTGCACTAAATTTTTACACTTTTAATATGTTCACTTTAAAACTAGTTAAAAAAGAACCACTTTCAGGCTACTGCGAAAGCAACCAGTTTAAAATTGTTCCTAATGCAACTAGTTCAAATATGGGGAAAAAGGAGTGTTTCTGGGGACAATTGTCTTTTCCTATGACATCAACCCGCAAAAAGCGTCAGTTCGTTCAATGGTAAAGGGTATTGTAGTGGAACTAGTACTGGTCCTTTTTGGAACTAGTACAGAACTATTTTAAATTTGGTCCACTTTTCTGCTGGGTATATACTGACAAAACATTTATAACGGGAGATAATCATTTAAAAATTCTTTAGTTTTTTTTTTTTTTTGGGGAAAGGTAACTTTTCTCCGAATGTGGTAAATTTTTTCCCAAATAGTGGTAAATTTCACTTCATCTCTCTGGCAACACTGCTTAAGATGGCAGCGCGGTGAGTTGTAGACTTTCAGCTCTCTCTCTCTCTCTCAACAAAGAGCTTAAGCTATTGTGTGCTGCTTATACATACTATGGCAGCATGCATTAAATGCATGAATTCTTAAATAATTAAATGAAAAGTTTTACCAAAAACCTAGTACCCAATAGCAGGGCCGCTTTTTATAGCAATTAAATAGTGCAAGAATTATTAAAATCGGTTCAGCGGTTGCCCCGTGATTGAACGATAAAAATCCGAGAGAAACCTTATATATAATAGTATAGATAAGCATTGGCCCTCACTTAAAATTTCTTGGGCCCCACTGGTATAAAGCTTGAATCTTCTATTGTTAGTGAAGAGTGCTTGCTCCAAGAGCATCTAGGAGTGCGCTGAAAATTTTTTATTCTCATCTTTTCAGTGCATCGTAAATAGTATACCTACTACAAGGTGGCACAAAAATAACCTTCCGATGTTTTTTGGCTGTAATAAAAAAAAAAAATGAAAAACTTTGATTCTTCTTGTGGATTATTTTTATTTGGTCTTTTATTTTTTTTTACATCAAATCGAGAATATGATGTCATGTAAATGGCCGCCGCCACAGTTGATTGTCATTTGAGCCCTTTTTATGGCATTTTCCATCACTTCGGCCAAAACTTCCGGCGATAAGTCCTCACATTCTTGACGGATATTGTCTTTAAGAGCTGCAAGAGTCTGAGACTTGTTGACATAAACCCGCGACTTCAAAAAGCCCCACAAAAAGAAGTCTGGAGCGGTCAAATCAGGCGATCTTGCTGGTCAGTGCGAATCGCCAAATCGGGAGATTAGGCGCCCGGGAAATGCATCCTTCAGCATATCGGTTGTGGCACGTGCAGTGTGTTACGTTGCACCGTCCTGTTGGAACCACATATTCTTCAGTCCTAATTCATCCAATTGAGATGAAAAGACCGTCGACTGATACCCATTTGCGTGGCACGTCGTCTGGTCGATGTCGACGGCGCTTCCATGACATCCTCGGCTACAGCAGCAATATTCTCTGCAGAACGGCTACTCCGGCTTCTGCCACGCCTGGCAGCATCTCGTGTTGTGCCAGTCTCTTCGAGGCGAGCGGCTAAACGTCGCAGTGTTTCACCAGTAGGCGTTGGACGGACCGGAAATCTGCGGCGAAATCCACATTGTGCCAAAGTCACCGACCGATTATTGGTCAAATAAATAGTCAGCAATATTCCGCGTTCTGGAGCAGTGTAGTGTAACATTGTTTATTAACGTGTATTTCGCATGTGTTTACTACACAAATGTCAAAACAGAACTGACATTAGGGGCCAATCGCAAAATTTATAGCATTTTCTGATAGGAGGATTACTTTTGCGCCACCTTGTACAATGACCGCTTACGTTGTAAGGTAGATGTCATCAGTATTTGAAAGGTCATGCTAGAACAAATATTAAAAAAATTGTATACAGACGCATACAATATTTTATTGTATACATCGCAATTATGATATCGTTGATTTAATCATGCGTTTATTTACTACATACTGGCATATATCTCAGAGACTGGAATTCACAGTTACTACTTAGAAAGGTTATGACAAATTATAAAATTTTGAAATTTAAGTAGAATACAAAGATTTTTTGTTGTTTCGCTTAACCTTTACATATATTTAATCCACTAGAGATAATTTCAAAACATTCACCGCAATGCTTCTAGGTTAATAACAATAACTACAACATTTTAGATAACAAGGATGTAGTTTATAGTAAATTTACATAACATGCAATAATTCGCTAATTTTAAAAAAATTCAACTAATGTGGTGGAATTATAAATGTATTTCAAAACTCAAGCTATTTCTATGAAAGCATTCAACATTCAAACATGGAAAAATCCCAATTAAATGCAAAAAAACCTACAACTATACGAGTATCAACAATAATAATCATGAGAGCAGAAGCAGCAAAAGCAACACAATACGACTGACAACAACTGAACAATAATTTTTTAATGCATGCAATTTTAATAATTGAAACACTTTTGTCCACACATGCATACCAGCACACACACACACACACACACACAAACACATAAAAAGTGTAAAGCAGTGTGTGCAGCTTGTGATGCACCATAGAGTGAGAGCAGTACTCAATTGCCTAAAGGGATGCTAATCTGCAGGCAGGATAATAAATTATGCAATACTTAATTTTGTTGTACGATCGAGCGCGCAGATTATAACAAATTCTGTCATAATAACAGCGTATATTTAGCGCTCTAGAATGTAAACGTTTTACATATACAAAATAAAAAACAATATATATGCAATGTTCTATATTTTAGTTGGGGCAATGATGGTGGGGGGGCAGAATAACATGTGTTACTATTGTACTTGAACGTTCGGCAATAAATAGTTCATATGTTGTTAAATGTACTTAAATATTTAATTAAATATTTATTAAAACAAGAAAAAATACACACGCTTTCAGGCATAAATATTTACAAACAAGCACTGTACATATAAACACTATACATACAAGCCAGCAATAATTACTGTTCAAGCTCCATGATGAGCAATCAGCGCGCAACAGTTAAGTTTGCTGGTAAGAGCAACGGAAGTGCGGCCACCATTGAAGTAATGCTGCGTTACTGCACTTTAAAGCTGTACAACTATCGAGGACTCTTGATGTGTGTTGTATGTAGTATCAGAAGCATCGAGGATTGCGCTGAAAATTGAATAGAAAAAAGCAGAATTTTCTTGTTTGTGTCTCAAAAGAGAGCAATATGTTAACATCAATATTACTATTATAGATTATTTTAAAATTCGATAAAAGCTGGGAATATACAGGGTGGATCAAATAATTTGTTTTTTTAAAATGCATTAAAATTAAATTTTTTCCATATATTATGGCTTTATTAGTAAGAACAAATATTCCCATTAATTATGAAACACAACGTCATTCAACGGGCTCCCTCGGCTAGCTTTGCAGTAGCGCATTCTGATCTTTGGCATCGGTCCTTAACGACTCCTCACAAAAAAAAGTTCAAATGGGTCAAATCGCAGCTCCGAGGCATCCAATTGACATTGCCAAGAAGGCTGATAACACGATTCGGGAATTTGGTGAGCAAAAGATCGATTATGGCATGGCGCTCCATCCTGTAAGAACCAGAGATCGCCCAAGTTCATGTCTCCAATTTCAGTAAAAAAAGTCGGTTAACATGGCTCTGTAATGCCCACCGTTGACCGAAACATTGTTTCCAGCCTCATTTTAGAAGAAAAATGGTCCAATGACGCCACCACTCCACAATCCGCACTAAACTGTCACTCTTTGTGGATGCATCGGCTTCTCGAAAATAACTTGTAGGTTTTCCAAGCCCCAGATGCGGCAATTTTGTTTGTTAAAGTAGCCGCCGAGATAAAAATGTGCCTCATCAGAAAAGATGATTTTTTGCCAAAAATCGTTGTCCAATTAAAGCTAATCTATGGCCCAAACTGCGAAGCGAAAATGAAGCGGATTGCTGAGTCAATTGGACCTTGTAAGCGAATAATCCGAGAAAGAATTCCTTTGTGCAGAATTCTTCCCAGGCTAAAATTCTTCCCGTAAAATTTTGAGCTGTTGAGATCGATGGCAAGTTGATGTTCGTGAATTGAGTCTCGAACACTCTCGGCTATAGCAGCCACATTCTCGTTTGTGCGCACCGTACGACTATGGGGACCATGAATATTTTCCATCACCATATCAGTTTCACGAACTTTTTGCACAAACTTGCTTACAACAGGCGCGGTGGGTGCTTCATTTCGGCCAAAACTTCTTTTCAAATAATGCACTGTTTGGGCCACACAGCACTCATTTCGGAAATAAGTTTCCAATACTTCCCAACTTTTTTCAAGCGCAAAGTGACTCATTTCGTGCCGTTGAGGTACAGTACTGACTTTATGTCAAGATTTCGAGCCGGAAACAGTTGTCAGTGTCAAAATAATCTATGATTTAAATAGATACCGCTAGATGGTCCACCCTATAAATAGGCGCAGGCAACACAGGAACAATTTTTTCCCATGTCTCTCAACCGATTTTGATATTTTTTTTTTTGTTTCAAAATTATAAGAGTAGGAAGAAAGAGTGCATCGAATAAATTTTATAGAAATCTACCTGCTTTGAATATGTGAAATTATGTAAGACGTATAAGTCTATTGTGGGTTCATATGCACGTATAATAACCTGCACTATAAAGGAGAAAAAGAAAAAAAAAAAAACACAGGTGCGTCATTGGACACACGAGAGAAGCGAAGTATTTTCGCAATTTTATAAATTTGATAGTTTAATGGGTTGTTTTTTTCAATTAATGAAATTTTTAAATGTAAAACTTTAAAACAACAAAGTAAACTAAAAAAACATACTTTAATCTTCACACCAGCAAATTTAATATCATTTCATAATAATATTTTTTTGCTTATTAGAAAACGTACTTTTGGTCAGTTGTTAGTTTTTCCTTCGCGCTATGCATAAACAAAAAAAAAGAGTTGGCTGTGCCGTGGACACACCCGTAGGATTTAACGTGACGAAGTTTCTTGTTGTTGATGTTGATGTTGATGTTGATGTTGATGTTGATGTTGATGCTGATGTTGATGTTGATGTTGATGTTGATGTTGATGTTGATGTTGATGTTGATGTTGATGTTGATGTTGATGTTGATGTTGATGTTGATGTTGATGTTGATGTTGATGTTGATGTTGATGTTGATGTTGATGTTGATGTTGATGTTGATGTTGATGTTGATGTTGATGTTGATGTTGATGTTGATGTTGATGTTGATGTTGATGTTGATGTTGATGTTGATGTTGATGTTGATGTTGGTGTTGGTGTTGGTGTGGTGTTGATGTTGGTGTTGGTGTTGGTGTTGGTGTTGGTGTTGGTGTTGGTGTTGGGGTTGGTGTTGGTGTTGGTATTGAGGTTGGTGTTGGTGTTGGTGTTGGTGTTGGTGTTGGTGTTGGTGTTGGTGTTGGTGTTGGTGTTGGTGTTGGTGGTGGTGTTGGTGGTGGTGTTGGTGTTGGTGTTGGTGTCGGTGTTCGTGTTGGTGTTTGTGTTTGTGTTGGAGTTGGAGTTTAAGTTGGAGTTGTTGTTGGATTTGGAGTTGGTTCTTTTCTTTTAGCTTTTTTTTTTGCTTCCCCATTGGTTGTACCTACTCTAATTTCAATTAATCCAGCAAAAGTGATGCATATGCGTCACATTAGGCGGTTCCCTGAGGGTCTTTGACACGCCGTCAATTTTATTTTTTATTCTCGTCATATGCCCGAAGACCTCACCTTCGTTTTTGTTCCTTAAAATTTACCATTGCACCAGTATTCACAGAGTTAAAAATCCATGCAACGTTTTATCATGGCTGTAGCATTTTAACTGCATTATGTGATTAATTCCCTGAAATCATGACAGCAAGAATTTTTTTTGTAATTTAGTTGTGAAGCGTAATAACACATCCCTGCTGTCCTAAATCAAAATTTACCGTAGTACTCCTCCTGAGTGAGTACTAATTCCATGCAACGATATTACATTTCTGTTACATAAGCTGCTATATTCACGACCTGACGACGACGAAATTTTTGTTTTTTTTTTGTCGTAAAGCCATTTATAAAACCTGCTTCATCCTTTTTAAACTTTTATCGTAGGTTATATACTCATTGAGTAAAAATTCAATGCAACGCCGCTGCATGAATGTTGCGTTATCGATCTTTGAGCGGCTCTCTCAGCGTCCCCATGGTGACAGAAATTTTTTGTCTAACTTTGTTGTGAGGGCTTACAGTAGGCCTTTATTGGTTTATCGTATTTTTAATCCTAGCACTAACACTCAGCGAGTAATAATTCCATGTAACAAATTTTCAGTTGTGTTGCTTAAACAGTTCCCCCTGCGACCCGATGATGTTTTGAATTTTTGTTTTGTTTTTAAAATGAAGTCAAAGAATTAACCTTTACAGTCATACCATTTTTTTAATCATATCTCTTATACTCAGTGAGTAACAATTCAATGCAACACAGATGAATTTTTAAAAAATTCATTTTTAACTTTTTTGGAAACCTGAGCGGTACAACGTTACTTCGTCACGTCAAAAAAAAAAAAAAAAACAATTTGCTAACAACAACCCAAACATATTCACATCAACAAAATAAAAACACCTACTTAACGATCGTGTAGTAACCCAGTTGAAAAATGAACCTTACTGTATGCCTGCCATTAACATTCCTCGAAAATTAAGCAGACATTCTGGCCTCCATAACCTCTTATATTTTTTTTTTCTATTAGCATGTCCCACGGCGGGAAAAAAATTATTTTTTACTAAAGATTTTCTTGTTGCAATAGACGAAAGGTGTCGAAAAAAAAGTCGTTTTGAGATTTCACTCCAGCAAATCACAGAACGAGGCGTAAAAAGCTTCGCTTCAACAACAAAAACGTGCATTGTTTCGTTAAATTTTTTATTTATATGACCCCTTTTACATTGCTCAAGACTTGAAATCAAGTTTGTGAGATTGTTGATGAAAGACGCGGACATCAACGTGAGAGAGGGTAAGTTTAAAAGGGAATAGCAAAGAATTGAATTCAAGTCTTGACCAATGTAAAAGGGGTATATGCACTGATTTCGGTTACGTTCGTACATGAGCGGGTATGAGCACCACTACATTTAAAGCTTCTGTGTTGTTTTTGTGTTTGTCTTTTGTCTATGTTTTGCTCATGGTTGAATAAATAAGGTTGTCGCATGGGTGAGAGCGAGTTCCCATATATGTCAAATCGAAGTTGATAGCTCATACAAAACCTGAAAGTGAAAATTGATAACATGTAAAACCGATGAAGTTGTTGTTATTGCTTCGTATTGATTTTGAAAATTATGGGTACTGAGAAGAGAGTACGATCGACCTCGAGACAACGTTATTAATTCAACCATGGATTTGCTGTTGCGTTGTGTGTTGCTACATAAGCCTTTGTTCTCAATTCTTACTCTCAACGCTCCCAAAGCGAAGAAAGAGGATAAAAATGTATAATATAAACAGAGACTAACGATTTTCTGTGAATATTTCACGGCGCCAAAGAACGTACTCACAAAGAAAGTTCCATATAGACGATCCGCACAAAGTGAAGAGAAAAAAAGCTCGCCACTTGACGCCAAGAAAGACTCTTTTTCTATTTTCAGTCTGCCGCTCACGTTGTGCTCTCTTCTGAGCTAGAGAACTGGTGGCGAATTAATTAGGAAAGTAGATAGATAGATAGATAGATATGCTTGGGGCGAGCTAATTCAGCTCTGGCACTGCGGCATCTTGTGATGCCTATTGTGCCATAGGCATCACAATATGGCACAATATCCTTTTCTTTTCTTAAAGCAGTTCGTTTGCTTTAGTTTTTTTTCAGAAAACATAATATATTTTCGAGGTTGAGGATCGCAAGGTGTCCTTGAGAGACTATTTCGCTATTTAGGATTCTCTTTCTTCTATGGAGAAGAGCTGGACATTCAGTGAGAATATGTCTGGAGGTATATTCATCCTCAAGACATAATCTACATAATGAATCAGTAGCGAGATTCATTTTTTGTAGGTGTTTCTTTAGTTTGCAGTGTCCAGTTATAATTCCGGTCATCATCTTTAAGTCTTTCTTCCCTAAGTTGATAAGAAATTTGGATTTCTTGGGAGAAAAATTCTGGAAATATTTGCTTAGTGCATATCTGTCCTAAGCAGTTCTTCCCGATGTCTTGAGATTCGCGGAATGAGGTTTTTTTGACGTGTTGCTTGAACAGATTCTTACCAACCCCACAGAACGGTTCCGGTCCTATGAGTGGTGATGATGCTCCCTGTTTGGCCAGGGAGTCTGCTCTTTCATTCCCGTCAAAACCACAGTGGGCAGGAATCCACTGTAGAGTAGCTTTGGTGTTTTGCGCAGCCAAGTCGTTGAGGACGTCTACAGTCTCCAGCACTAGCTTGGATTTTATGATGGGTGATGTCAGAGCTTTAAGGGCAGTTTGACTATCAGAGAAGACAAAAATTGATTTGCCCCTAACAATGTTCATACAGTTCAGTCTGACGCATCTGTTAATGGCAAGGATTTCCGCATGAAAGATTGTGGTAAATAGACCTGCACTGAAGAAGTGGCTCTCATTGGAGTATTCTCCAAAGACCCCTGCTCCCGTGCCTTTCTCCATTTTGGAGCCATCTGTGTACCACACAAGGTCGTTTTCGGACGGGCTTAGTTTCTCGTGTTCCCAATTGGATCTGGGGGGGATAACTACGGTGAAGTTTTTGTAAAAGCGGCTTTTGGGAAGCATGTCATCTAATGGCATGCAGAACTCCTTTTCTCGCTTTAGGGTTGTGATTAAGGTTAGGTGTCCCTTTAAGGGATGGTTTGGGACAGTGTAACCCAGATGGAAAAGTCTGTGAAGACTGAGCTTCGCCTCCATCTGGATGTGTATGTGGATTGGGGTGAGCCCTAAGATGACATTGAGGGCTGCTGTTGGCGTAGATCTTATGCAGCCTGTCATACATATCCCTGCACATCTTTGAACACGTCCTAACCGCTTGATGGTTGATCCTTCTAGCGTTTTCGACCACCACACTACCGACGCGTATGTAAGTGCTGGTCTGACGATCAAAGTGTAGAGATTGTACATCATCTTAGGGCTTAACCCCCTAAGGAAAGTAAAAGTGATGCCAATTTTTTATGGAAAAACAAAAACATATGTTTCGACATTATTTTATATCGAATTTAATGCCAATGCAATTAAAATTTTAAATTTAATTTAAGTGAAATGCGTTGTGAAGTATATTCATTCTGGTAATAACATATTGGTATTACCAATCCAGAAAACTATGAAACCTAAACATGAACAACATTTCACCATGCATGCAAGCCAATTATTTTTTCAATAAAATCTTTGAGATATAAATCAAATTAATCCTTAATTCACTTCAATAATACTTAATTTGTTTAATAAACTTGAATGTATGTATTTCAATTAAAAAAAAAAAAACAAAACAGAAATCGATTTTAATATGGTTGAATTGCGACCACACGCGATACTAGCAAATTCATGTATCGCGTGAGATACATTTTATGATACATGTTTCATTACCTGTTATGATACATTTTAATAGTTTTGCATCATTGTTTACTTCATTCAATATGGCTGAAAATGTATACAAAAACAACAATAAACTCATGGCAATCAGACCAACAGAGCTCGCGAAGCTTCAAAATTGCCGTTATTATTTTAATACAGCTCGTATATTTAAATTCATAACAAAAGCTTAAAAATTTCATCTGATACCATGAGGAAATATGGACGGACAGGACTTAATAAAAATAAATGTAAATTTTGTTTTGGATTTGTAATTGAGATTAAGATTTTATTTAAAAAAAATAGTTTTCGTAGTCTTTGAAATTTAATATTCGCTTAAATTATCTTGAATAAATGTGTGTAACAGATGAAATTATTCAAAAAATAGCTTCTTAAATTTATTTGCATATTTTTAATTTGTTTTTTATCGATTTCATTTTTAAACATTTTAGCTCACCACTTCATACACCTCTGTTCTTTAATTTTTTTTTTATTTTAATATTCTAAAATCTTAATAGAATTTGTAACGAACATTTGAAATTTTTCGTTAAACTCCTAAGGACAAAAAGGGATTTAATAGGGATCTAAAAGCTTGAAAAACTTAAAGTATCCTGTCCGAATTCTTGCAGCATTTGTAAAAATCTTTAGCTCTTTAAGCGGCTTGACAGAGATTTAGAAAACATTCAACAATCTAAAGGCGGATGACTATAGTTTCTTTTCTACCAAAAACCCACTTTGGTTATTGTTGCTAAAGTTGTTATTATTGTTGAAGTTGTTGTTGTTGATGCTGAAGTCGTTGTTACTGTTCTTGAAGCTATTGTTGTTGCATCATTATGTTAATTGTGCTCACCCACTGTACTGAGCTGATTCCCTCAGCGCAGAAAATTGTTGCTGTTAATTGTTTTCTTTGCTAAAGGATTTCAAAGCTGCTTCATGCAGCAGCGTATTGCTCATAAACAAACGCACAACTTAATGTAAAGTATTCTTAGAGCTATTAACATGAAACAGAAGAAGAAGAAGAAGAAGAAGGAGATGAAGCAGAAATTGTTGATGGAAACAACTTAACATTAACGTTGTAACTAGTTGGAAAAGAATCAAGTAAAGCGCTGCATTCTGCTTCATTCGCTTACTTTATTGTCGACTATATATAGCTTGGCCTTTAATAGTTACTGGAAAATCAGTGAGCTAGAAATTGTGTGCCTTTAAAGCAATTTAAATGAGGTCATATTTAATAGCTCTTCGAAAGAATAAAAATGCTTTCTTTAAAACATTTAAATTCTTACCTCAACAGATATATTAAGCGTTATGAAAATAATAAAGCAAGACTCTGGGAATTAAGCCTAAGGTCGTGCTAAACTGTACTCAAGAAATTCTAGGAATTTTCTATTCATTTTTCAAGAATTGCAAATGTTCAAAATATCTCAAAATTTATTAAAATCATCAATACTCTTTAATTTGATGTGTTTAACACAGTTGTATCCTGGGTAACACCTCATTAAAAAGCATGACACACAAACCATTCACAACGATAGCAAAACAAACTCACACACACACCAACACACAAAAAGAAAACCAAAACACCCAACAAAAATGGACAGTTGTCAACCACCAAAGTACTCACACATATGTGTACATTAATACACAGACTTAAGCACTCACCCAGAAGGCGCCAACTTGGATTTATTAACCTATGCAACAGAGCGTTAAGCATAACCTACAAGAGCACAGGACATGTTGGCCAAAACACAACAATAGCAATAACAATAACAACAATGACAACAACAGCATCACCAACAGCAACAAGCTGTTGCTGGATGCTGTGTGTGTTTGAGTGTGTGCTTATGTGCTCATAACAACAACATCAATACAAAGGACCTTCGCACCTTTAATTACAACGAATACGCAACCAGCAGCAATTTTCGTAAATTTCAACAAATTGACCACAAAATAATTGGCTTTAAATGCAAATTGGTGCGAATGGTAATGGGCAGCAACAGCAGCAACAACAGCAGCAGCAGCAACGCCAACAATAGACCAAAAGCATAGCATTGAGCAGTGGTGACGAGGTGAAAGGCAAACGAATGCAGGCTTGTTAACAAGCTGAAGCTGTGTGACGCCAACAGATTGAGTGGATTTTATCAGATTTTGTGTTGTTCTGTTGTCGTCGACAAGCCATCGAATTTGGCTGCTCAGCAGCAACAACAGAAACATGAACATCAACATCAAC
Source organism: Pherbina coryleti (assembly GCA_943735915.1). Taxonomy (NCBI): domain Eukaryota; kingdom Metazoa; phylum Arthropoda; class Insecta; order Diptera; family Sciomyzidae; genus Pherbina; species Pherbina coryleti. The sequence continues at coordinate 25,228,650 of OX030948.1, forward strand.
ATCAACACTGAGCAACACCAAGTAATAAAAACAACAACAACAACAACAATAGGAATTAAGCGATTTACCAAATATGGCTGCTTAGCAATATAGCTTAATAATTACCGCTGTTTATCTATAAATGTGTGTATGTGTGTATGTGTGTGTCTGTGTTTCTGTTAGAGAACATGAGTGCTAAAATCGATTACCAAGCAATCGCATCTCATGCAATGCTTGTATGTTTGTGAGCTTGTTTATATGAGAGTGTGTGTGTGTGGGTGTGTGTTTGCTTGTGGAAATCATGGCAGTGTCAAAACTATGCTTCCAACTGTGAACACTCTCAGGTCGATAATAAACTGACCTCCGTTTGTAATAACAATATAGCCATAGTCACAGCAACAACAACATCACAACAACAACAACAACAACAACAACAACAACAACAACAACAACAACAACAACAACAACAACAACAACAACAACAACAACAACAACAACAACAACAACAACAACAACAACAACAACAACAACAACAACAACAACAACAACAACAACAACAACAACAACAACAACAACAACAACAACAACAACAACAACAACAACAACAACAACAACAACAACAACAACAACAACAACAACAACAACAACAACAACAACAACAACAACAACAACAACAACAACAACAACAACAACAACAACAACAACAACAACAACAACAACAACAATAATAACAACAACAACAGCAACAACGACATCAATGACACCAGCAGAATTGGCAGCCGTATATGTTGGCAAACGCAAAAATGATTGAACGGGCAGCACTTTATGGACCAGTTTTACGTGCAAATAATAACACTTTGTTGATTGCTTGGCGTAGTGTTGTTGTTTTAGTAATAAACCTATTTAAAACTTATAAAATTTTTAAAATCAAAAATAGGCATCAATTCAGTAAGGCTCATATAATAATCTCCTTTCACATATTTTGATCATGATCATGACTTGCAAGCAAAATAGTAATAAAATACTGTTTTTGTGTTTTTTCTCAGAATTTTATTTTGTTTTTTTTCAAATTGATATAAAGTTGAAAGCTATACAACAAACACATTCCCATTACTTTTTGACCGACCCTAGTCTTTCATAAAGGTGTTTTTTTTTTAATTTTCAAAAACCACCCTAATCATTTATTTTTTCAAAAAAAAAAAAACTATATTTGGGTCAATTGCATAAAAAATGCTCTTTTTTTGTTCCCGATCTTTTAACTCTGTTTTTAGGTAAAAACAAAAAGAAAAAAACAAATAATACATGAGAAAGTGATCACTGAAGAATATTTATTGACAAAATATATTTTTCAAAATCCTTAAATTGTTTGCATATTTGTTTTGAAGAATGTTAAAATGCTCTCTCGTACTCGCTTAATACAAAAACATGTGTCCCCAGTTACACTTTTTGAAGAAAAACGTGAAAAAAAAGTTGAAAATAATGCAAAAATTTAACAAATAATAACTATTTTATAATGATAGCATTTATTTCTTATGTTTTATTTTATTGTTATTCTCAAAACATTGTCATCGCGAATTTGGCTTTCGATTTACATTGGGTCTCCAAGCATTGTATTGAACGTCACCTTTTTTTGTCTTCGTTATTTTAAATTTAGGTGTGGTATAGATGACAAGAAGGTTATATTTAGAAAGTGCAGAGATTAGTTCTCACGAAATTCTAAAAATTAAGACGATTAAATAATATTAAAGTAAATTTTTTTGTGTTTTCTCAGTTCATCATGATAAGTACGTGCAAAAATGTATTGAACGTCCCGCGGAATTTTATTAAAAGCAAAACTAGTAAATAAAAAATATCCAAGTTTAAAATCATTGTTTCATAGGTTTTGATTGATATCTTTGTTTTCGTATATTTGCAAAATAAAATTCGTTAGAAAAAAACTAAAATGTGGCAAATGTATTGAACGTCACTTTTAAGAAGTATTCATTTTGTACTTCGTTTTTGTATATTTGAGAGGAAAATAGCAAAGTAAACGCCTGCTGAAAGAGCACGAAGATATCAGGAAAAAATATAGCTAGATAAGGAACGAAACGAAATGAAGAATATAAACAAAAGCAAAAAGAATGGTACCTATGTATGGCTTTGACCTGATTTTTGTGTTTACTAACTGATATCGCCCATTTCACATTGAAGTGACCAGTTGCACTGACGATCTCTGATTTCTGTCAAATGTTTTTCTTGCATTGGTTTATTGATTTGAAAACCAAATTCGAAGTTATACGTTTTTAGAATAATTATTTGCGGCCAAAATAGGGTTTATTTGGAGACAACGTAGCTCAATCAACTTAAGACCGATTACCGGTAATATAGTATCATTGGAAAAGTTATTTCAACTTTTTTGAAGAAAAGTACAAAATTTTTGAAAATATTGCAATAAGTTGACTCATTCTTAATTTGTTTAAGTTTAATACCATGGCAACAACACGTGCTATAATTTTCTTCTTTTTTATAATTTTCATTTTTTTTTTTTTACTTTAAGCTACACCTTTCCAGTGATATAAAATGAAGATGTGGCTTTAAAGGATTTAGAAGTTATATTGTAATATATGAAGCCTTAATAAATTTTCAATGCAAATTCAACTAGCTATTGACTTTTTATTTTTTGTAAAAATATAAAGAAAAAAAAAATGGGATGAAAATTTTATGTATAGCTAAATTATATACTTTATATATACTTTTTGTTATTTTTTTCTAAAAGAATAAACCTGTTTTTTGTTAAACTCCCAATTTGATTTACATTATTTGGTTAAGCGCAATAAAATGTATTGAACGTCACAAAATGTATTGAACGTCACCCTGTTGTTTTTTCTGAAATTGCTTCCTATTTAACATTTTTCTATTATTCATTGCTGCAAGTCTACTACTTTGAAAATAACCTCTATATTGATGTCTTTTTGGAGAAAAAATTTAATTTTTTCCCGTTAAAATTGTAAAATATGTAGGTGTTTTTGGTAAAAAATTATTATTTCTGTAACTGAAATGGCGATTTCTGCAAAAGCTGATTTAACTGATTAATAACTTAGCAAACATCACAGTAAGCTTTCATTTGCAACATTTTTCAAATTTTTAGTGGTTTTACCCGTATATCTGTTGTGTGACGTTCAGTCCAAAAATCGTATAAAAACCATAAAAAAAAAGATTTTTTGCAGGGCCTTAAAACAACTTCGAACTCTCCATTAATTTTCACTTAATTTGACTACTCTAACGGGAAAATTTAAAAAACTTTAAAAACAACACATGAAAACCTCTTTGTGTACGTTTTTTGCAATTGACCCATTTATAAAAAAAAAAAAATTAAATATTTATTACTTTTCCAAAAACACGATAGTTTTTAAAAATCCTGCCTAAGTAATTTTTAGGACTCTTTTAAAAACCTTGAGTCTTGAATCATTTTTCCAGACCATAACTTTAAATGCGTTTATCTCGAAACCACTTTTTCATGATGGGTGTGATAAAAATAATATTGAAAAAATTGTCCGATTTGAATAATTTTTGCACCACATGCTTTAAATAGCCAAAAAAACAACGGAGGTGGACCTATCTTAAGTTAAAAAAAAAATTTTTTTTGTTTTAAAATTTTGATATTTGGATGCTACACTTCCGTTATTTCTTGAACAACCCTTTGAATTCTAGAACCGACGATAACGGCATTAGTTCTTAACATATTTTCGTTTTGCTTTGTATTTTCAGATAATGCACAAGCATTTTTGTTTACCAACTAGCGGCATACCTCTTTTCCTGGATCTGAACAATAAAAATAAATTTTTTTCTAAAATAATGAGGTTCCAACAACGGATTGGATCTTTCTTTTAAGAGGTATAAAATTTTACGTAAAACATTTTTTTCATACAAACTAACCCTGTGTTGTGCGACATTTTAGGACCAATTCTGAATAATTACGAAATTTTATTTCTGACGTTTAAGTTGGATTTTCAGCTTTGGTGTATTCAGAGACTTACAGTAGAATTTTATGACTAATATTTTTGTTGAATATTTAAACACGTTATATCTTTATTTTATGGGTTTCCTTTGCCCTTTATAACAAAAGGGCAAAAAAACACCCATACATTGAAAAGTTAGTGGATTAAAATGCTCGACAAATATGCTCCTCGTAGTAAATAAATAAATAACTGGCCATTTCAGCCTTTGAAAGGACTTTGACCTAGCTTCTTAGGATCAATTGTGTTGTGCGTGTTATTAAGTTTGTACACAATAATACTACGTTCCTCGTAGTATTTTTCATAAATCTTCAGAACACATCCTATACCCAAGGGTATACCTAAGGGTCATATGATATCCTATGCCGATCCATTACGAGTATGTTCAAAAGGGGATAAAATTAAAACCCCTCTAAAATAAAACTCATACGTAAGCTTTCAAAATACCGATACACGTATATTTTTATTTTGGTCCTATCAGAATCCGTGTTATGTTGAACAGTGTAGTTTCTAAATTAAGTTTGATATTTTATCTAAAAATAAAAAAAAAAATAATAAATAACTGGCCATTTCAGCCCTTGAAAGGACTTTGACCTAGCTTCTTATGATCAATTGTGTTGTGCGTGTTATTAAGTTTGTACACAATGGACCGAGAACCGGACCTACACGCTTAACGCCGACTCCGAACGGCGATGAACGGAAAGTTCTCGTTCTCAAGAAGCTTTACATGGCATTTTAATTACTCTCTGAGGTTTGCCATTGTCTGCAGAGAGGTGGCGGCCGTACAGAAAAATTATTTTAATTCAAATTTTTATCTATTGAAAATTTTATCAAAATTTTATCTATTGAATAAAAAACCCGTTTGCCAATATTTTTATTAATTTTCGTGTAATTTATTTTTTAGCGAGGCATTAAATTTTTGGTCGCCAAGCTGAGGGGTGCCCTTAACCCGAATAGACCGAGAATAGTTAAGGTTTTTAAATGGATGGAAAGGTTTTTACATCCCAAAAAGAACTTCTCGCAACACACAACTGACTTGTTGCGTTGCAAAATGGAAAATATGTTTTCCCGTTATATTTTTAAATAGCGCGATTGCTACGGTGTTTAATTGTAACTTTATGTTGCGTTACCATATGGGTGCGCCCGGTCAATTTGGGTTAAGGTGCATAATTTCCACCAGTTATCGTAATTTAAGGTTTATTATGGACGAATGTCATGTACTTGGCGTTGTTTGTTTTTACTTGGGTTATGCATTAGGGTCAATTGCAAAAAAAAACGTACACAAAGAGGTTTTCATGTTTTGTTTTTAAAGTTTTTTTTTAATTTTCCCGATAGAGTAGTCAAATTAAGTGAAAATTAATGGAGAATTTGAAGTTGTTTTAAAGTCCTGCAAAAAACAATTTTTTCTTTGGTTTTCATACGATTTTTGTATTGAACGTCACATTAGAGCCCTGCATGAGTATAATCGCAAAGCGAATACACTCTGCTTCACTGCTAAAGAGTACACTGTAACTGAATAAAAGTTAAACAACAGGTCGTGTAGTGAAGAGCAAATCTGCGCACGAGCTTCACTGCTTATACCTTATCCGTTCTCTCACAAACACTGTAAGCACTGATCTGAACTTTGAGAGGTTTGCGTTATTTTTGTTTCTATTCGGTGACTCGCATACCATACTCTCACTTTGCTTTGCGTTATTTTTTGTTTCTGTTCTGTAGTTCAGTGATGCTTAGCGTTTAACCAAACCGGTTTTCTTAGCAAAGGAGGTAGGACAGGCGACGTGAGGTGCTCAAAAAAATAGCTGCTCTACGCAGACTCACAGGTTCAGAGTGTTTTTGAATAACTGACTGAGGACTACAGTGCATTTTGTGCGTGCTTTTTTCCATTGTGAAAATTACGTGTTTGAACGAGTTAATAGATAAAAATATATATTAAAATATTCATTTTATTAAAATATTCATTTTATTAAAATATTCATTTTATTAAAATATTCATTTTATTAAAAATGGATATTGATGAGGTAAAAAATTTTATTTCTTTAATACTTCACTAATCATAATTGAAAACAATGAAAAAAACCATGTCTATATATATATTGTTTGCATCTCATTGAAAGTCACTCGCAAAACAAAAGATTCTTGCTCCTAACAAAATAATGCGCAAAATATTCAGTGTATGTGTATTAATATTCAGTATACCTAGTGTTTGCGTTACTTTTTATTGCAAGAAGCTGGTCTTGCTGTTATAAGTTCAGCAGTGTATTGTTAAAAAAAATAAATAAATAAATAACTGGCCATTTCAGCCCTTGAAAGGACTTTGACCTAGCTTCTTATGATCAATTGTGTTGTGCGTGTTATTAAGTTTGTACACAATTGACCGAGAAATGGACCTACATGCTTAACGCCGACTCCGAACGGCGATGAACGGAATGTTCTTATTCTCAAGAAGCTTTACATGGCATTTTGATTACTCTCTGAGGTTTGCCATTGTCTGCAGAGAGGTGGCGACCGCACAGAAAAATTATTTTAATTCAAATAATTTTCTGTCGCTGCTGGGATTCGAACCTGGGTTTCCAAAGTTCTTTGACATAGCGGCCACGCACTTTAACCAACTACGCCACGGACGCCACGAGTGGCACGCAGTGTATTGTTACTCTCACATAAAATAGAGTGAGAGTATGTTTACATACGAGAGCTTTAGAAAAAAAGGTCAGTGTAAGCTTTTTATCCGACATCAAGCGATTGTATTTGAGTAGGCAAAACGCATACTCATGCAGGGCTCTACGTCACATAGCAGATATACAAGAAAAATCACTAAAAATTTAAAAATGTTGCAAATTAAAGCTTACTGTGATGTTTGCAACGTTATTTCATCAGTTAAATCAGCTTTTGCAAAACTCGCCATTTCAATTACAGAAATAATAATTTTTTAACAAAAATACCTACATATTTTACAATTTTAACGGGAAAAACTTAAAACTTTTTACCAAAAAGACATCAACGTAGAGGTTATTTTCAAAGTAGTAGACTTGCAGTAATGAACAATAGAAAAGTGTTAAATAATAAGCAATTTAATAAAAAATAACAGGGTGACGTTCAATACATTTTGTGACGTTCAATACATTTTGTTGCGCTTAACCAAATAATGTAAATCAAATTGGAAGTTTAACAAAAAAGAGGTTTATTCATTTACAAAAAAAAAAAAAAAAAAAAAAAAATAAAAAGTAATTATAAAGTATATAATTCAGCTATTCATTACATTTTCAATCCATTTTTTTTTCTTTATTTTTTTACAAAAAATTAAAAAAGTCAATAGCTAACCGAATTTGTATTGAAAATTTATTAAGACTTCATGTTTTACAATATAACTTTTGAACCCTTTAAAGCCACATCTTCATTTTATATCATTAAAAAGGTATAACCTAACGTAAAAACATCAAAAAAATGAAAATTATAAAAAAGAAAAAAATTATAGCACGAGTTGCTGCCATGGTATTAAACTTAAACAAATTAAGAATGAGTCAACTTATTGCAATATTTTCAAAAATTTTGTACTTTTCCTCAAAATAGATGAAATAACTATTCCAATGATACTATATTACCGGCAATCGGTCTTAAGTTGATTGAGCTACGTTGTCTCAAAATAGACCCTATTTTGACTGCGAACAATTATTCTAAAAACTTATAACTTCGAATTTGATTTTCAAATCAATAGACCAATACAAAAAAAATATTTGAGCGAAATCGGAGATAATTAGTGCAATTGATCACTTCAATGTGAAATGGGCGATATCAGTTAGTAAAAACAAAAATCAGGTCAAAGCCATACATAGGTACCATTCTTTTTGCTTTCGTTTATATTCTTCATTTCGTTACTTATCTTGCTTTATTTTTTCCCGATGTCTTCGTGCTCTTTAAGCAGGCGTTAATTTTGCTATTTTACTCTTAAATATGGAAAAATGAAATACAAAATGAATACTTCAGCCGGTGGTGCGACATATCTTAAAAGTGATGTTCAATACATTTACCACTTTTTATTTTTTTTTCTTAGGAATTTCATTTTGCAAATATACTAAAACAAGGAAACTAATCAAAACCTTTGAAACAATGAATTTAAACTTGAAATTTTATTACTTACAATTTTTGCTTTAATAAAACTCCGCGTGACGTTCAATACATTTTAACACGTACTTATCACGATGAACGGGGAAAACACAAAAAACAAATTACTTTAATATTATTTAATCGTCTTAATTTTTAGAATTTCATGAGAACTAATGTCTGCACTTCCTTAATATAACTTACTGTCATCTATACCACTCCTAAATTAAAACTAACGAAGTGTTAAAAACAGTGACGTTCAATACAATGCGCGGGGACTAAATGTAAATCGAAAGCCAAATTCGCGATGACAATGTTTTGAGAATAACAACAAAATAAAACATAAGAAATAAATGCTATCATTAGAAAACAGTTATTATTTGTTATATTTTTGCATTATTTTCAACTTTTTTTCAAGTTTTTCATCAAAAAGTGTAACTGGGGACATATGTTTTCGTATTAAGCGAATACGAGAGAGCAATATAATATTCTTCAAAACAAATATGCAAACAATTTTAGGATTCTAAAAAATATGTTTTGTGATATCCCAGCAGGAATTTCGGAGTCAATTGAAAAAGTGAACTAGTTAATTTCTAGCGCAGTTCGAAGCCTATGAAAACGTACAAAAGGCGTTCAGTGTGGAAAAGTTCACTTTGCTTTTGTTTTCAAAATTATTGCTGAAAAAAATAAACGCGTTCTATAAACGCGACTATTTTTTAAAATTTGCTGCACATAAGAAAAATAATAAAAAAAAAAAATGTTTATAGACATTTATAAACAAAATTTCTTCTTTAATAAAGCCTGTGTATGGAAAAAAACGTACAAATCAGGTCTTTAGGACATTTTCTCCAGTACACTAAATTTGTACACTTTTAAAATGTTCACTTTAAAAATAGTCAAAAAAGAACCACTTTCAGGCTACTGCGAAAGCAACCAGTTTAAAAATGTCCCTAATGCAACTAGTTGAAATATGGAGAAAAAGGAGTGTTTATGGGGACAATTGTCTTTTCCTATGACATCAACCTGCAAAAAGCGTGCGTTCGTTCAATGTTAAAGGTTATTGAAGTGGAACTAGTACTGGTTCTTTTTGGAACTAGTTAAGAACTATTTCAAATTTGGTCCACTTTTCTGCTGGGATTTCAGTGATCACTTTCTCATTGTTTATTTGTTTCTTTCTTTTTGTTTTTAACTTAAAACAGAGTTAAAAGAGCGGGGACAAGAAATGCGCGTTTTGTATGCAATTGATCCACATACATGTTAATTAAATGTTTTTTTATTTTATGTTATTTTATGTTTTGTGGAGTCGGAGTCAGTGCTTCAATATTTGGCGGAGTCGGAGTCGTGATTTTTCGAACCGACTCCGCAGCTCTGTCTCGATATGCAGCAGAACTCGTTTCGAAAGTTCAAAGAGGTCACCACGCAGCTTCTGTGACGGTTTGGTGGGGAGACGCCTATGATGGGGTCACCAAGCTCCATTTTTGTGAAAAAGTAGTCAAAACTTGGGCGAAAGTCCGATGTTTTGGAATTGGTTGTGAAGCCTCTTAACACGACATTATTAAAAAAAAAAAGTCGTGGACCTTTCAAAAAGATTCTGCTCCGGCTCATAATGTTAAATTGAGTCAAGAGTGGCTCAAAAACAATGTACCGGACTTCATTTCCACGGATCAGTGGCCAGAGGGTAGCCCAGATATAAGCCCATTGCGTTACAAATTGTGATCCGTGTTAGAGGGTATGGCTTGCTATACTTGACACCCAAAATGAGTCTCTAAAGCGCGTTCTTGTCTAAGGAGTGGAGAAATTCCCTATGCGTGTCGTGCGTGCTGCGATCGATGACTGGCCGGATTGAGTTCACACGTGCTGGAAAGCAAATAGTGGTGATTTCGAATAAGTTGTAGCAGTTTGTAATTTTGTTGTTTTCATTTTATGAGCAAAAATCACAAATCACGTTTTATATACTTTAAGAAACTAATTTTGGCCCTCATGCCATAGACCTCGCTACACTGTGCGCTGGTTGTTATGCTTCTCAATGCAAAGCTTCTTTAGGATTTTCTCTTTCATATAAAAACTGCTCAAGGTTAAATAGCACTTAAGAAGCGGTAATAAAATTTGAACACATACAAGCCCAAGGGCACTCAGTGTACTGCTACTTATGAACCGAACATAAGAAAGTACGATTATATTTTGAAGTTTTTCTCAATTATGACTTTAACGCAGAAAATATCATTGTTACACATGCTTAAGATGTATGAGTAAAAAACACACACACCCACACACATTAAAAGAGTGCTTAAGGAGACGTCTGTATCATTATCTGGTTTCTTATTGATGAAAGTGTGCGTGCGTATAGCTTTCATCTTATAAATAAATATGAATGAACAGTAGATACAAAATGTAAAACTACAGGGGTGCAGCTCATGCTGTGATGCGATAAACGATTAGAACAAGACATTTTATTTGCTTTGGGAGGGGAAATGAAAGCATTTTCTTGTAATATAAAATTTGAAAAAAAAAACAGGCCATATCTGTGAGGGTGAGACACTTAAAGTTACTTAAATTTTAAAAATTTACATCTTAAGCAGTTTTTGTGGCAGTGTTAAGGTATTTCTGTGTGCTATATGTGTTTAAATAAAGTTGTTGTTGTCATTGTTGGCAGTTTCTTAAAGCAGCCGAGGTTTCACAAGAAGTTTTCTTCAAAATCTTTCATGCTGTCAAGCTGCATCATGTTGCATGTTGGCAAGTGTGCGTCATTAAGCAACACTTTGGAAAAGCTGCTGACATGCACGGTCAAAAATATGTTTGTGTATATTTAAGTGTGTCATAATTCTCGTAAAATATCAGCTTAAGTTTCTTCCTGCTTAAATAATGCCATACAACAGAAATATTAAAATAATGTTAATGTTCCACTTTTGTGACCTGCTACGTGAGGTTTATTCGTGCTCCAATTTAAGGCGGACATTTTGATGAATCTGTGTGCTGTCTGCATTAATGAAAGAATTCCTGCTAAACTTTTAAAGCTTTAGCACTCTTTTGTCTCTTCTCGCCGTTTTTCTGAAATGAAAGAAAAATGAAAAATTTCACTCAAAAACTCTTTCGAGTTAATCTTCAACGCTAATCGTCAGTAAAAAATGTAATTCCTTCACTCTACAAACTAAACTCAAACGCCTACAACTACGCTGATAGCGCCACACACTTCACCCTGGCTAGTAAAGAAGAACTTTTTGCTAAACCATTTGCAATAACCACCGCTTACCAAAGAAAGCTTTTTAACGCTATCAAAGGCCATAGCAAAGAAGCAAAGAAATGAACGAGCAAACGAATGAACACACATACACACACACACACACACAAACATCAGGTGCGCACACTAATAACTTAATTGCATGGCCTGAGGTCGAACGCAAAAGGTACCTTCCCGTCGTAACTGGAACAACATGCGATGCATGCATTACACGCTTGGCTGGGCTGCAGCAAAAGCTGGCTGAGCTGCAAAGGTATGCCAACAAGAATATTTTTCCAAGAATATTTCTGAAGTGTTGGCCAGTAACAAGAGCACCATCATCTTTAGCGGCAGGAGCATCAAGATAACACTTCGATGACTTGTGGTCTTTAGGTTAGCAGGTACAGCTGTGCGCTGTTGAAAGAGGCAGTCGTCTGTATGAATTTCGTTTCTATGTCGAGGTGTTGGACAGAAAGTGTGCTGAGTGAGCTGCTAGACTTTTTTTTTTTTTTTAAGAGGAATTTTTTTCTTAGCGTTAGCGTTCGATGCTTTGTGGATACTAACGAAGTTATAAGTCTTTTTTTCTAAGAAAGTGAATAATTTTCTTAAAGAAGCAAGAAAACTTAAGGAGCATAGCTGAGGCTCTATAAAATTCAGTGAAATATTGTTAGACTTTCAGTTGCAAACATCGTGAGGAAAATGTAAAAATAATGAAAATGATTTAACTTTCTTTACAAAAAGAGAAAAGTGTTAAAAGAATTAAAAGCGTTTGTATGGAAAGTGGGCGAAGTAGTTTATTTGTACCGTTCAATTTAATGTCAAATTTAAGAACTTTTTCTAATTAAGGCTCAGGGCTGAGTATGTGGTTACATGGAGCGTAGGCGTGGTAGTTTATTTCATTCCAAAATCTTATTGCCCAGATCATACACATATGTCATGTCATATGTCATGTCATATGTCATGTCATATATCATGTCATATGTCATGTCATATGTCATGTCATATATCATGTCATATGTCATGTCATAAGTCATCTCATATGTCATGCCATATATCATATCATGTCATGTCATGTGTCATGTCATATGTCATGTCATATGTCATGTCATATGTCATGTCATATCATATGTCATGTCATATGTCATCTCATATGTAGTGTAATCTATCATCGATATACTTCTGATTGTATGAATAAAAATGCGACGTTTTCAGAAATCTGAATAATTTATTAAATTTTTGTACTGTAATAGCAAATATACAAAATTATTTCGTATGTCATGTCATATGTCATGTCATATATCATGTCATATGTCATGTCATATGTCATGTCATATGTCATGTCATAAGTCATCTCATATGTTATGCCATATATCATATCATGTCATGTCATGTGTCATGTCATGTGTCATGTCATATGTCATGTCATATGTCATCTCATATGTAATGTCATCTATCATCGATATACTTCTGATTATATGAATAAAAATGCGATAACGTTTTCAGAAATCTGAATAATTTATTAAATTTTTGTACTGTAATAGCAAATATACAAAATTATTTCGTTCTTAATTTGGATAAAAGTGCCGTTAATTTGATTTAAAAATCTGATTGTTGTCTTTTGATGACTTTATCTTTTTATATTAACTGCTTACTCTATACTTTGTTACAAAAAAAATGTTTTGAAATAAATTTGAACGCTGTCATCATGATTATTATTTATATGATATTGTGATCATAAATTACAAGTCTGGAAATACAAGTCTAGAAAAAGGTCTTCAAACCGGTTTAAATTGATATATTGACGGCTTTGCTTTTCAATCAATATTGGATCAAGTGGATGATTCTTGCCAAACTGTGTTGAAGATTATGACCCTTGAACAAGCATATGCTAGTTTTTGACCAGAGAAAAGATTTGCTGCAGAGTGAAAAAAAAGAATAATATTAAATATTGATTAATCGCTTCAATTTTGGAGAAAACCCAAAAATACATCATAAACAATACAAATATGTTGAAACAGTGGTGGACATCATCGTTGTGTTATTTAATTTGTATTGAAAAAAGCTGCAGGAAGCTTGACAGATGGCATTAAAATATTTATACTGAAATGATAGAATGAACAAATTCACTCAGGTTATGATCGGGGATTTGATACGAACTGCTTTGAATAAGTTTCTATAACTTTGTTGATTTGTTTATGCACGGTTGTAACTCAAAGTATTGATTTCTTCAGTCAAGTTCAGTGTGCGTAACTTTAATATAAAAAGCAAAGTTAAGCTATAAAAGTTTGTTTTAAAAGTATGCCAAAAAATCCTGAAAAAAAGCCAAGCAAGTTTGAAAAGCATTGAACAGTTTTTTAAGCACAGGAAGTTCTACATTTTATAAGTTTAAGAAACACTGCATTAATAGTTTAAGACTCTATAAAATCGAATAAAAAGTTAAAAATATTTTAAAAAAGCATTGACCTTTTGTGGTAGAGCAGAAAACAAAAATGGAATACAAAATTTTAAGAATACGAACTTATAAAAAATTTGAGATCTTTAAATTTGGTAAAGCTCAAGTAAATTTGAGAAAAAGAAATGGATATAATATTTGAAAAGCACCGGAAGTTTGAAAGGGGAAAAATATTTCTGTATTATTTTTTTATGATATGTATACAACGGGTTAAATACATATATATTTTTTATAAATTGATACAAAAAATCGAGAAAAACTGCTGACTGAAACTTTCTGAAGAAATCAAGTAAAAACTTTGAAAAGTGCTAGATCTGTTGATAAGTAGTATAGTCATTTCAAACTTTAAAAGTTTGAGTAGCCTTGAAATAATTTTTGAATTAGAAAATGAATAGTACAAAAGTCATATTCATTTGCCAGAAGAATCAAGCAAACACTTTAAAAAGTACTGGAGCTGTCAACAAGTAGTATATTTATCAAACTTTAACAGTTTGAGTAGCCCTGCAATCATTCCTTAGGCAGATAATTTAATAAGTACTCTAGTAATTTCAAACTTTAACAGATTGAGAATACCTGCAATCAGCAATCAATTAACTTAATTTTAAAAATAAATGATGTTTTGATATTTTCACAGGAATAAAAAAAATATAACATAGATCAAGTGAAAACAAATCTTTCTAACTACTTATTTCTAACATAAAATAGGTTATTTATTTAAGATCTTCAAATTTTGCTGTAAATTTGAAAAAGCTTTTTTCTCGAAATGAGCAGAAATTGGAAAGAAATCCAATTTTTCTGCTGATTGTTATTGTTTTATGTTCCTCATCACTGTTGGCTACGTTTTGATGAGACTTTTAGAGACAATTTTGGGAAATGCGAGAAATTTCCTGCAATTGGCCATAAAGTAGAAAAACATGTTTCATTTGGATGTCGGTCGACCTGTTAAGCTATAAATTTAAATTTTTTACATGTCAGCCTCATTTAAGTACCACCACTGTATTATACCCTAGATAGCCTGGCAAATGTTGTCTAGGTTGAGTGTGTTAATAAAAATTATAGACACAACAACTGTTACACGTAGAAAATCACAATAAGGAACACACGCATGCAAACACACACACACACACACCCGCCCACATACGTTTGACTGACATGCCATCAACAGCAAATTAATATAATTCGTCAGGATTCTGTAGAAACGTAAGCAGAGAAAAAAGAAAACAAAAAAAAATAGTTACACACAAACACCCACAACATCCACAACACCCACAACACCCACAACACCCACACACACTTAAACATATTTTTACTGACAACCAACATACATCAATTCTAGTCAGCGGACCCTAAGTTGGTGCGTATGATTTTTTTTTTTTGTTTTTTTTTTAGAGTGTGTGCATGTGTGTGTTTGTGTGTAGGCTTGTGTGTGAGTGAGTGCGTTAGTGTGTAAAAAAGGATGTTGTTGAAATAGCTGCTCAAAACATGCAGCAACAAGCTAGTTGCGTTTCTTTGTGTGGCTCAATGTGTCGCCTGCATTAGCATTAGCAACAACAGTTTGAAAAAATATAACAACAACAAGAATGCGTAACAGCAAAAACATCAATAAAACATAGAAGTAAAAGATGAAAAAAAGTTAATTTAAAGCTTTTTCAAGCGATTTTTCATGTTTGTGAAGCAGCGTTTTGCTTTTTTCCAACGCTGACAAGCAAGCTTATGTTTGCACGTTCATGGTGCATATGTGAGTGAGTGTGTGTGTGTGTGTGTGTGTATCGGTGAGTGGTTGTGTTGGCGCTTGTAATGTGCTCAATGCATGGTAAGCAACTATTTGCTGCTTAGCAGGTCCATATGTTACAATAGAACTGAATGATAACTACAACAAAAACTACAACAACATCAGAACAAGCTCTAAATCTTGGCAAATACCATTTGTTGACCAAAGAAATCTAGTGCTCAACATCAACGTTCACGCACTGCTTTCCCAATAACCTGTGCATCTCATTCTCCTCCACTCATTGCTTATGTGTGTTGTCGTTGCTGTTATTGTTGTTTTTGCTGGTAGAAATGATTTGTTGTCTGCGTAAACTGCAAAGCGTGACACTCAGTCCTTAACTTTTTCTTTTTTGGTTCGTTCTTGTTCTTGTTGATATTGTTGTAGTTCTATTTTGTTGTAATTTTTATATTATTTTTTCTTGATTTTGTTATTAAAACTTTGGGTTGCACACATGAAAGGTTTTTTGCTACAGCACTCATGAATTTTTTGCCACATTTGTTGAAGTTTGAGCTGCAAAAAAGTTATTCCTTTTTTTTAATTTTTTATTTAAAAGTTAAGCAGTTTTATTCCATTAGCAAAAGTAATCAATCTTAAGCTCTACAGGATTTAAAGGATTTTGCAATTTTTTCATTACTTTGGATTTGCTTTTTTCCCTTTTGGTGATGTTGTTGTTGCTGTTGGCTTCGCAGCTAGCATGAGCTGGCTTTTTAAAAAATAATATTAATTCATGTTGCGCATACGTCATGTTGTACCAGGTAGAGAAGAAGTGTATGAAGTAGAGATGCTCTTGAAAGCATTTGAAAGCTTTTGAATTTCTTTGTGTTGTTGGCTTTTTTGACAAAAATAATATATAAAAAAATAAAAAAAAAACAGAAAAGAATCCCGAATGAATGAATGTTATAACAGGAATGAGAAACTTGGTGCGGTTTCACTTTTGACATTCACTTTTGTAGCCATAGCCATGGCTGTCGCCAGCTTAACAATACACTTATGTATGTTGCTGCTTACCTTGCCTGGCTTGAATTTTGGATATGTTGAATATTTGTATGTTTTAAGACTTAAAGTTTTGCAGCCATTGTATAAGCTGGCTATGAACAATTTGCTCTGTCCAAGCAGCAACAGCGATAAGTATTGATCCAAGGATGAACAAAAAAATGCCTTCTACATCCATTTCATGCTCAATGAAAACACTTTTCTTATTTTTCTATTTACTATGACAGATTTTCGATAATTGACAAAGTAAATAAATCAAAAATTTTATAAAATTTGATTAATAAATCCTGACCCACTTAGTTATTCTAAATCTAAGCCACAGTTCCGCTCAATTGACTTATGAATGTGATGGGGGCTAAACTCCCCATAGATTAAAAAATTATAAAAAAGTCGTGGACACACCCGTAGGTTTTGACGTGACAGTGCTTCTTTATCCTTGTCCTTATTTTTGCCCTTATCCTATCTTCTGTTACGAAACTTATCTTCATTGTTCCGTTATTTTTCTATTTGTCCAAATAATTTTCCTACTTTATATCCAAACTCTTGTTTTAATCCATGGCCAAATTATTGACCAAACCTTAGATTCCGGATAACTTTCCGTTTTAATCCATGGACAAATTAATAACTTTCCTAGTTTCGAAAGGTGTGTTTTTGTCCTAATATCCATATCCTAATTCTTGCCATAGTCCTTTTCCCGTTTAATTGTGTTATTTTGTTGTTTGTAAACAATACTAACTTCGTTTTGTTGTAGTTGTTGTTGTTGTTGTTGTTTATGTTGATGTTGATGATGTTGATGATGTTGATGTTGATGTTGCTGTTGATGTTGATGTTGAGGTTGAGGTTGATGCTGATGTTGATGTTGATGTTGATGTTGATGTTGATGTTGATGTTGATGTTGATGTTGATGTTGATGTTGATGTTGATGTTGATGTTGATGTTGAGGTTGATGTTGAGGTTGAGGTTGATGTTGATGTTGCTGTTGATGTTGATGTTGATGTTGATGTTGATGTTGATGTTGATGTTGATGTTGATGTTGATGTTGATGTTGATGTTGATGTTGATGTTGATGTTGATGTTGATGTTGATGTTGATGTTGAGGTTGAGGTTGATGTTGATGTTGATGTTGATGTTGCTGTTGATGTTGATGTTGAGGTTGATGTTGAGGTTGATGCTGATGTTGATGTTGATGTTGATGTTGATGTTGATGTTGATGTTGATGTTGATGTTGATGTTGATGTTGATGTTGATGTTGATGTTGCTGTTGATGTTGATGTTGATGTTGATGTTGATGTTGATGTTGATGTTGATGTTGATGTAGATGTTGATGTTGAGGTTGAGGTTGATGTTGATGTAGATGTTGATGTTGAGGTTGAGGTTGATGTTGATGTTGATGTTGATGTTGCTGTTGATGTTGATGTTGATGTTGGTGTTGATGTTGATGTTGGTGTTGATATTGATGTTGATATTGATGTTGATGTTGATGTTGATGTTGATGTTGATGTTGATGTTGATATTGATGTTGATGTTGATATTGATGTTGATGTTGATGTTGATGTTGATGTTGATGTTGATGTTGATGTTGATGTTGATGTTGATGTTGATGTTGATGCTGATGTTGATGTTGATGTTGATGTTGAGGTTGATGTTGATGTTGATATTGCTGTTGATGTTGATGTTGATGTTGATGTTGATGTTGATGTTGATGTTGATGTTGATGTTGATGTTGATGTTGATGTTGATGTTGATGTTGATGTTGATGTTAAGTTTATGTTGATGCTTTTGCTTTTGTTTTTATTTGTTTCTTCATTGGTTGTACTTTTCCTTGGTGCGTTTACTTTGCCTCTGCTGCATGCAATTAATCCAGCAAAAGTGATGCATATGCGTCATATTAGGCGGTTCACTGAGGGGCCTCATGACGCCGTCATAAAATAAATAAATAAATAACTGGCCATTTCAGCCCTTGAAAGGACTTTGACCTAGCTTCTTATGATCAATTGTGTTGTGCGTGTTATTAAGTTTGTACACAATTGACCGAGAACCGGACCTACATGCTTAACGCCGACTCCGAACGGCGATGAACTGAATGTTCTCGTTCTCAAGAAGCTTTACATGGCATTTTGATTACTCTCTGAGGTTTGCCATTGTCTGCAGAGAGGTGGCGGCCGTACAGAAAAATTATTTTAATTCAAATAATTTTCTGTCGCTGCTGGGGTTCGAACTCGGGTCTCCAAAGTTCGTTGACATAGCGGCCACGCACTTTAACCAACTACGCCACGGACGCCATGACGCCGTCAATATTTTTTTATTTTTATCATGTGCCCGAAGATCTCACTTTCATTTTCGTTCCTTAAAATTTGCCGTTACGCCAGTAATCATAGCGTTAAAATTCCATACAACGTTTTTTCATGGTTGTAGCATTTTTACTGCATTATGTGGTTGCCACCCTGAAAACATGACGATAAGAATTTTTTTTTTATTTTAATAGTGAGTCGTAATAACGCATCTATGATGTCGTAAAACCGTAGAACGTCTCTTGAGTGTGTAATAATTCCATGCAACGATATAACATTTATGTTACATAAGCTCGACCTGACGAAGTCAGATTTTTTTTTTATTTTTGTCGTAAGGCCAAGTATAAATCTTTCATTTTCCTTTTCAAACATTTATTGCTTATATACTCGCAATAAGGTGCTCAAGATTGCGATAGAGCAGAAAATAGCGGTTTTCGTTGACCTCTACAACACATGCCACCAATGTGGAAGCGACAAAGACTTGTGTTGATCCCGAAGAATACTAGTTCCATAGAGGATCCATCGGCCTATCGTCCACTTTGTATGCTCGATACTGCCGGCAAAATCCTCGAACGATTGATAAGCAATAGACTGGATGCGTCAATTAAAGATGCCGGAGATCTTTCCAACCAACAGTATGGTTTCCGCAAAGCTCGGTCAACAACAGATGCAATTGGAGCGGTGAAAAAAATTGCACTCCATGCAATCTCAGGAACTCGTTGGTTGTACGGTGACAAAGAGTACTGTCTAGTTACAACACTCGATATAAAAAACGCATTCAATTCTGCGAATTTGACCAGAGTACTGGAAGATCTTGCGCGCTTTAGCGTCCCCTCCTACCTTTGTAGAATCATTCGAGATTACCTCGAGGATAGAATTCTCTACTAAGAAGCAAAAGGAGGTACTGAAAAGTATAAAGTTACTGGCGGAGTCCCACAAGGATTAGTGTTGGGTCCAGTCCTATGGAACATAATGTTTGACGGAGTACTACGTCTACAGCTGTCAGAGAGGGCCCATATTATCGGGTTCGCAGATGATATTGCCCTCATAGTAGTAGCAAAGCATTTGCACGAGGTTGAAGATAAGTGCAACCAAGCGATTATATCAGTGCGGCAATGACTGAATACAGCGGGTCTCAGTTTGGCTGAGCACAAAACCGAGGCACTGCTAATAAGCAGCCGAAAAGTCGTTGAGACCGCTAGAATATCGGTTGGTAAACATAAAATTGTATCGAAACCATTCGTTAAATACTTTGGCGTTATGATAGATCATAAGCTTTACTTTAACCCCCCTGCGTATGAATTATCCTGGAGTAAACGCTTCCAAATGCATGAATTTTTTTAGACAATGATTTCCGAAAAGTCATGATTGGTATAGGGTTTTTTGGGGCGCTGAGTCCATTTCCGATATCTGTTGGGGCGAAAAAATCCCCCAAGGGGTGAAAATGGGGGTTTGGGTGGTGGAAATTTGTGAGCAAGACAAAAACGAAAAAAAAATAGAAAAAAATAAAAAAAATTAAAAATAAACAAAAATAAAAAAAATTAAACAAGGGATGTATTAGAGACTTGGAGCCTCCACGCGGCACATCCTGGGTATATATTTCCTTCTTGAAAATTATAGCTTATCCAAGTCTTACCAAAGATCTTGAATTTTTCGTTTCGTCAAATTTTTCAACCCCCGACCCCTATTTTCAAACCTTAAGAATTTATTTTCCTACCCAATAATGGCGGATTCAGATCCAGCGACCTCGAAAACCCCCAAGTACCAGATTCCAGCCCCGGGCTACGATTTTTCACGTCAGAAATGATGCTTATTTTATTTCCGGACTCTCCCCTACCCCTGTTTTCAACCCCCCGAAATTTATTGACCATATCAGCAGGGTGTTATCTTGTAGATGACATTTCAACCTTTAATTTGAGCCCTCGCGGGGGTCTCAAAGTTGTATAGATTCAGAGATATGCCCGTTTACTTTTGGACGAGTATACTCGTCATTCTGAATACGGAAGCGACTTCGTTTGGACGAGTATACTCGGGACAGCGCGCAGGCAGCATCTTTTATGCGTAAGTGGAAAAGCGGGAGGCGCAGCTGCAGCGCTAACAAGAATTTTGTCGAATACCAGAGGTACTAGTCAAACCCGTAGAAAGATCATAGTCACTGTCGTCATATCAATACTTTTGTACGCAGCCCCATATGGGTCGAGGCAACCAGATTCAGCTCCTACTTACGAAGCATGGAATCGGTGTATTGTATCTGTGTACTTAGAGTATGCAGTGTGTTTCGAACTGTCTCCTCGGATGCAGCGCTGGTTATTGCGGGTACTCCCCCTATAGACCTTCTTGTGAACGAGAACGTGACAAACGATTCGCTTCCACTCGAATTGCCCAAATCCTCCAAACGTAGGATAGCGCGAGACCACAGTGTAGCAGTGTGGAAGATGCGCTGGGAGGCATCACAGAACGGACGATGGACGCACCGCCTAATTTAAAATTTGGAACCGTGGCTTAACAGGCGTCATGGTGAGGTAGATTACTTCCTCACCCAAATACTAACTGGTCATGGGTGCTTTAAATCGTACCTTCATAGATTCAAGCACGACGAAAACCCGTTTTGCAGTTTCTCTGCTGGAAGTGTTATTGAAGACGCCGAACATGTTTTCTTCGTCTGTCCGACATTTAACGCTGTAAGACTAGAGCTAAGCAATAATCTAGGGAGGTCACCAACAGTGGAAACTCTCCTGGACATTATGCTTAACTCTGAAGAAAACTGGATCTCAGTAGGCAATATGGCATGCGGCATAACCAAAGAACTGAGTCGTGTAGAAAGACTGCGCAGATCAACTGCAGACTCTATGCTATAGACAAAGTTGGTAGGCCGCACCGTGCAGAATTGCTGAAGATCAGAGGAAAGGGTTAGGGGGTGATAAAGCACGGCGCTCATCTTGGAAGGTATTGCAGTCGATTGTACCTTGCGTCTTCGTCTAGGGATTCATATGCCCGAATTGATGCCATTCCAAGAAAAGGCCGCTGTCGATAGCACCCTCAGCATCTTTGGCAAGGGACCATTTCCCGAACCGGCCTCCCCCCGAAATCCCCTCTTTAAGAAGAGACCGCAGTCGTCAGCGTCTTTGGCTAGGGACCATTTCCCGAGGCGATCTCCACCTGATGCATCATCAACAACAACGATGAGCCTCCAACGCTTCATTGCATACTAAGCACAGCACATCATCGCTTTGGAATATAATCAAGCATGATCTGGAAAAAGTTTCTTTGTTAAGAAGAAGCGTTGAATCGTTGATGAGTAAACATACTCAATCCTGCCCTACGAAGTAATGCCTCGATTGGTTGTTCCGTAGGGTCTTGCAGGAGGAGAGAAATGTAAGGAGTGGTTTAGTCAGTATACCATACTAGGGACTCTGACACTATTTGGAAGTACGGGCTTCCATTTGTCTATAAAATGTCTTTAACAAAAAAAAAAAAAAAAAAAAAAAAAAAATATACTCATCGAGTAAAAATTCTATGCAACGCCGTTGCATGAATGTTGCATTGTCGATCTTTGAGCGGCTATCTCTGCGTCCCCATGACGTCGGGAATTTTTTTGTCTAACTTTGTTGTGAGGGCTTAGAACAGGCCTTTATTGGTGTACCATATTTTTAATCCTAGCGCTAATACTCAGTGAGTAATAATTACATGTAACAATAGTTTCAGTTCCGTTGCTTAAGGCAGTTCCCACCGCGTGCCGATGACGTTTTGAATTTTTTTGTTTTTTTATAATGAAGTCGAAGAATTAACCTTTAACCATAGCTCTTCTACTCAGCGAGTAACAATTCAATGCAACGCTGATTTTTCTTAAAAAAAAATCCTTTTCCAACTTTTTTAGAAATCTACGCAGTAAAATGTAACTTCGCCATGTCAAAATATCTAAATAAAGAAGCTTATAAGCAAGAAACCTTAAAATAAGTAAGAAATCACTTCTAATTCAAAATTTTCAAATCGTTGGAGCGGGAGAGTTTTTCTCAAACCAAGCTAAAATAAACCAAATTGGCGGTATAGCAGAAAAAGTTGACAAAAAAAGTCACGACTTTTTTCCGGCAGATCTCAAGTCTTAACTGAAATCAAAGATGAAAATTGTTATGGTTAAAAACTTAACGAAGCTTGACGAAGCCTTCTTTTGATATAAAATTTGTTTTTTGCAGTGTTTTTCATCATCTATTTTTAAGAAAAAATAGCTTCTTCGAGCTCTGGGCCAAGCATGTTGTCAACAAGACAACATGAAGAACAAAGAAGGCAACAACGAACAACAACAACAACGGCTCTGTATAGAGCAAATCACACAGCTTGACTATACAGACTATTTCATTGGCCGCTACACCAACTCATCAGTGGCCTTTGTATGACTTTACACTGTGATCCACTCAAGCTACTTAGGTTCTACATATACTGCCAATATGCCGAGAAATTTACACGGAATTTGTTTTTGGCAGAGAACGCTGGAATTTTTGTAACTGAGTTCTTATCTACTTTTTTGATGCATACTGTACTAAGATTAACAACCTAGATCGTATCATACTTTTAGGCATAGCCTTAATTCATGTACATCTTCGAAATTCGATCACAGGGGTTTACTGCTATCAGAGCATATTGAAATTGTTGTTATTTTTGCTGTTTAGCTCCTCCCTTTTTTCCACACTTTCATTTTAGGGTTCAGTTAGTTTAACTGATGGTACACCTAAGATGGCGTGGAGACCATTTTTTTGTTATGAAAGACTTTGTTGTTTTTTTATGTGATAAACACACAACCAATCATTTATCTTAACATTTTTATGGGCGTGCTCTCCCAGAATATTTCATTTTAATATTTGTATACGGCCTCTTATTATTTATATTGAAAACAAGTTTTTCGAGCTCTGGGCGTACCATCAGTTAAACTAACTGAACCCTAAAATGAAAGTGTGGAAAAAAGGGAGGAGTTAAACAGCAAAAATAACAACAACTTCAATATGAACTGATAGCAGTAAACCGCTGTGATCGAATTTCGAAGATGTACATGAATTAAGGCTATGCCTAAAAGTATGATCCGATCTAGGTTGTTAACCTTAGTACAGTATGCATCAAAAAAGTAGATAAGAACTTGGTTACAAAAATTCCAGCGTTCTCTGCCAAAAACAAATTGCGGGTAACTTTCTCGGCATATTGGCAGTATATGTAGAACCTAAGTAGCTTGAGTGGATCACAGTGTAAAGTCATACAAAGGCCATTGATGAGTTGGTGTAGCGGCCAATGAAACAGTCTGTATAGTCAAGCTGTGTGATTTGCTCTATACAGAGCCCTTGTTGGTTGTTGCCTTCTTTGTTCTTCATGTTGTCTTGTTGACAACATGCTTGGCCTCGAGCTCGAAAAACTTGTTTTCAATATAAATAATAAGAGGCCGTATACAAATATTAATATTAAAAAATAGCTTCTTAAAAATTTTCTAAGAAAATGCAGATTTTCAATTTTTTTTTTTAATATTTCCTTCATCATGTTTGTATGAGCTCAAAATTTAAATAATGTTGTAAATACTTTGGTGAATTTGAAAATAGTTGCTTCCTAAATAAGTGAAGTTTTTGAATATATGGCACGTGGGCGTTTGTTATCGTTTTATAATATCCTTTTGAGCCAATTGTAACTCATATCAAATGCTTTTGGTCTACTATGAATCCTTCTGTATATTGGACATTTATCTTTTTTGCTCAGCCCAGTATTTTACGCCTCGCTGTTTATTTTTGCAAATCCTGTTATAAGAGTTGCATTTCTTTAGTTTTAACTTTTTATTTTCTAGTCTTTCATCGTAAACTTTCACCTTTCTTTACTTCTTTTAAACATCTCGCCGCAACCACATATCAACTTACCTGCTGCAGCTGCTATTTTTGCAAAATTGCTTTGACCGCATTTCCGTTTTTTATATGCTCTCCATTTATTTACCTTCCTTCTTTTTTTTTTCTCCAATATTTTTTACCGTAATTTTTTGCAGCGTTTACAACTCTATAGTAATTGCCGCTAATAACAATCTTGTCATTGGCTTGTGTATGGCTTACATTTTAAATGCTGCACTTAAGAACCGCAGCAGTGGCTTAAATATGCAGCTGATTGCTATTGGCCGGTATTCAGTTAATTGGCCATTTTTAAACAACTTGTTTTGCCAGTCATTGTGATTAATATAATGCAGCATTTAAATAATTAGGTAGGTAGGTAGCCAATTTATGTCAGATTGGTTGAGTGCAGAAAGTGTGCCACTTTATTGTGGCTCCTGGAAGTGTTTTTTTTGCTAGTTGTAGTTTTCTGCGAAGAAAACTCAATTATATGGGAAATAGTTTGGAATGCGTGAATTTATTACGATTTGATATTGATTTGTGTGGTTACAGTTTTTAGGGCAATTATTGGAAAAATTACGGTGCATTTCTTATGCAGTAAATGCTTTGCTCTACTTTGCAGTTGTTGGCATGCAAATATGTTGCATTTTCAACAAATATTGATCGATACAAAAATATTCTCAGAATAAAAATATAAAAAGTGAATTACAAACAATGGTTTATAAAGAAGTTGTTAAGACTCCAGTATATCTAGAGTACTTTATTTCTGCAATTTGATGTTAAAGTTATTGTTCAAATGTTTAAATGTAGTCCATCACTTCTGTAGAAATAATTTTATAGTGTTGAGCAATTCCTGAGCATTAATATCATCTTGGGTATTAAAGGCTTTATTCCATTTCGATACACATTAGGTTCTAATACATTTGGTTCTTACAAATTAAAGCATGAAACGCATTGCAAGCAAATAGTTCAGTCTGACTTAGCGACTTACAGGTGTATTAACCCTTATCCTGTATTTAAAAATAAAAGCGCATTTGACATAAGTGGGTCAATTTAGCCCAATACATGAAAAAAGTCTTTAAAATATTATATATTATTTTTATTCAATGAATATGAAATGGAATTATAAATCTAAAATTTCTCAAGTGGGTTTTGAGCAATAAGTGCAGCTTATCGTTGTTTCGGAATGGGTTTTGGAAATAAACTTTTTGCAATTAGAATACTTATTTGAATAGTTTGTGCTATTTTATCGACTTGAACAAATAAAGCAAAGTCCTCGATTTAAACTTGTAGTTTGTGAAACTTTATTCGATTGTTCTACGTTATAACCTGATCTAGTGTATCTGCGAAGACTCATTGTTGACTTGAAAATTTGACGTCTTTCCGATCATTCTAAAAACTTTCAAGTGCCTCACCTTGGGTTCGAAATACTCCAGCTATAGCAAAAGTTTAAAATATCCCTCAATACATATTTTATCTACTTAAATCCAAGTATGTCCAAAAACAAACTGGCCTAAAAACAATCGCTGATGTTGTCATTTGTTAATAGCTTAAGAAAATAAATTATCTTCTATATTAGTCATCTCGATGATTTTGTTTACAATATCATGCGGCATGAATGAAAGAAATGATGATCAAATGCCATCTAGCAATACCAATGCAGTTGTAGCAATACCATATCGTGTAACACCAGGCACAATATTCATAACGTTATCTTTAGAACGTCTGCCAGCTCCGCTTGCAATTGAGTTTTTAGACCACACATATTTCCCATTTACTGAAGAATAATTTTCTGAGACACCGTCCTTAGGGCCAGCAATTTCTTCTTCGATCCGACTTCGGAAGCATCGTCTTCACTGGCAGTATCATTTGGTATTTTCTCATCAAAATCAGAGTTTTCTAGTAAAGCTTCAAATTTCTTCTCTATTCATCTTGCACTGTAAAACACAACCGCAAAGTTCAAAATTTTATTATGAATGCACAACTGTTGGCACAGAAACTGAGCAACAGAATCAATATTTTTATAATTGTTGTAATTCGCTGTACGTTGCAAAATTTCCTTATAAAAGAAACAATTCAAATAATTGCTATTCAGGTTTTAATTTTTTTTTATGTTGACGCTTGTAAGAAAAACCATTCATAATAACATACTAGTAATTATATTGGGCAAATTTGGCCCACATGTACAGCTTGTGGAACTTTTTTTGCCCAGCCCTACTTAAAAAAGGTAATTTAACAAATAAATATTTTTTTATTGTAGTTTTATGAAAAAATAATTGTCAAGAAATTTCATTAAAATATGTATACCTAGTGCAAATATATTCGATGTTAAACTCATCTTGGGCAATTTTGACCCATGAATACAGGATAAGAGTTAAGGGGACATATAGGTTACAAATTTAAAAAAAATATGAGATAATTTTTATCCGCCGAAGAAAACAAAATGGCGACCGATTTTGTAACCTCGAAAATTGATTTTTTTTAAATGGCCGCCATTTTGTTTTTTTTTCGGCAGATAAAAATTATCCTAGTTCAGGCGGTGGCCACTTAAACAAGGATTAATTTGTTTTTTTTTACTTTTTCCTCAGATGTTTGTGACTGGTGATATCCTGCACACGGTCAATATTTGACATTTTTAAAAAAAAAATCAAATAGCGTCAAAAACCGCTTCAAAAATTCTGTAGAAAATTTTTTGTATTCTTTAAATCTCAATAAATACATGTGCAAAATTTGAAAACGATATATTTTTTCCTTCTATGAAAAAAAAAATTCCGAAATTTTTTTTTGTAAATTTGCAACCGATATGTCCTTTAGAAGAAATCCATTACTTTTCCATGAAATTGAAGGCTTTATTTGTAATAGTTATAATGATCCAATTTATGTCAAATCTGTATCGTTTTGATTGAACACTTTTTGCCATTTTGAAGGTAATTTCATTATGCCCCTTTCATAAAAACCCTCGTCCCTATTGGCAAAAAACTGGGACTGTCTATTTTCGCATGCTTCACTTGAGGTGAAGAAGAGTTCTCTCTTGAGGTGGTTGCATAAAAACTTCCCAATCAAGCTCCCGTAGCTTCTGGTCAGTCACTATCGGTATGTGTAGCCTGGCGTTGTCCTGTTGGAACACAATTCTTCTCCTATTGGCCAAAGCTGGCCGCTTCTGGGTGATTGCTTCCTTCAGACGGTCCAATTGTTGACAGTACACTTCTGAAGTAAGAGTTTGGCCGTAAGGGAACAGCTCATAGTAGATGACTCCCTGCCAATCCCACCACACACACAGCAAAACCTTCTTGGCCGTCAATCCGGCCTTAGCCACAGTTTGCGCCGACTCACTGCGATTCGACCACGTGGGTCGTAAGTGACCCACTTTTCATCACCAGTCACCACCCGCTTCAGAAATGGGTCAATGTTATTGCGATTTAGCAGCGATTTGCAGATGGAAATTTGGTCCATAAGGGTTTTTTGCTTAAAGTCATGTGGTATCCATACATCGAGCTTCTTTTTCTATCCAGTTTGGTTCAAGTGATTCCAAATGGTTTTTTGTGCAATGTTTAGCTCCTGGGCAATCGAAACCGTGCTTACATGACGATCGGACTCGACAATTTCCACGATTTTATCGACATTTTTGACAACTGGCTTTCCAGAGCATGGTGCATCTTTGACATCCAAATTACCGAAACGGAATCGAAAAAATAAAAATTGCGCATGATTGGCTGTTACAGTATCACAGACATAAACACTATTTTCAGCCACCTGCCTTGCGTTTTTCGCCTTTATCGAAGAAAAACTGTAAAATATGGCGTATTTTCTCTTAGCTAGTGTCCATCGTTGACGGAAGCTCAAACAAAACTGAGTGAAGCAATCACAAAATTTTCTGAGAAGTTTTTTTAGTACGAAATCTTATCTTTTTAACGTCATCTAATTTCACCCGATCGCACTTATACCAAGCGAGTTACAGATTACGAAAGCTATCTAGTGGAAAAATAATGGATTTCTTTATACTACAACTATAAATAAAAATCGTGGCGTCCATGGCGTAATTGGTTAAAGTGCGTGGCCGCTATGTCAACGAACTTGGAGACCCAGGTTCGAACCCCAGCAGCAACAGAAAATTATTTGAATTAAAATAATTTTTCTGTACGGCCGCCACCTCTCTGCAGACAATGGCAAACCTCAGAGAGTAATCAAAATGCCATGTAAAGCTTCTTGAGAACGAGAACATTCCGTTCATCGCCGTTCGGAGTCAACGTTAAGCCTGTAGGTCCATTTCTCTGTCAATTGTGTACAAACTTAATAACACGCACAACACAATTGATTCTAAGAAGCTAGGTCAAAGTCCTTTCAAGGGCTGAAATGGCCAGTTATTTATTTATTTTTATTTTTTATTATAAATAAAAACTCTTCAAAATAACATACTTATCGGTTTCCAATTCAACTTTTTCATTTGATGTACTTCATTTGATTTGATGTAGTCATTGAGGCTTGTTATTACTTTCAATGACTGGTGGGAAGGTGCAAAAAAAACTTTTTTGCTCTACATTTGGCTGTTTTGCCTTGATTTTCCATCGTTTAAGCGGTGTCATAGCGTTACATGATAAGATAGTTTATATATATAGTATGTCATTTATTCAAAGCCTTAATTTATTGAGTTTCGTTATTGCTTTCGATGACTTGGGAGATGGTACAAACAGAGAAAAAAAAACAACTTATTCTTCTTTACATGTGGTTATTTTGCCTTGAGTTTATCGTTTAAGTTGGCCCATAGTGCTGTGTAATAAGATAAGTAGTATATCAATAAAATGTCGTGAGAATCCCAAAAAATACTGTTCAAAACTTTTCCGGCTGATTGCTGTGTTTTCGGCAAGTTCAAAGTATTCCAACTTGGCTCAACCCATTGTTTTGTTTATTGTTCCAATTCAGGTGTAAAGTTGTGAATTCAAGTTTCATTACAAGATACTAATTGATGTACAAAATTTTTCGGATCACGATTAAAAATGCCTAAACATTGTTTAGAATCACGAACTTGTTGTTTTTTTTGTTCGATTGTTAACACGCGCGACACCCATCGTGCAAACAGCTTGGTGTACCAAAATTATCATGCAAAATAGAAACTACCAAGCGAATTCATGTCTTTGATATCTTGGATGGATTCTGTTGATCATAATTGCTACCTCTTTTGGGCAACCTGAGTGTTTTTTATCAGAATTACTTCTACGACCATGTTTGAAATTCGAAAACCCATAAATCATGATTGATTTCGATGAAATAGATTCACCATAACATTTGTCAATCCATTCCATTGCTTGCACAGTGATTTTTAACTTTAATAAAACAATGTTTTATCAAAATTTTAAATTAATATATTTTCTATTGTTACAAAAAGAACTAAAGTTCTTTTCTTCAAATGACTGTTATTCACAAACTACTGTATGAAAATGGCTCAAAAATAAGCACTTTTCGTTAGGAAGATCCCTTTATCGAAAATTAGTCGAAAATTAAAAAAAATTTCATAACTCTAATTGTCATTGCTTGTTAATATTATTTGTCTCTTACCTAACATTATAAATATAACAATTACAAATTATAAGGGCTGCGGAGTCGGTTCAAAAAATCACGACTCCGACTCCGACTCCGACTCCGATTCCGCCAAATATTAAAGCACCGACTCCGACTCCGACTCCAACTCCAACTCCAACTCCAACTCCAACTCCGACTCCGACTCCGACCATAAAATTAAAAATCCTTTAATTTTTTTTTCATGCATATAATTTGTATGATGTATCTTTTTAATAAGGAGGTTAAAAATATGAGTAAAGTAATTCAAATTCAATTAAATTTAAAATAAAATAAGGGGTGATTTATGAGAAATGTTTTTTCCAAATTACGTCCGTTTTATGGTTGTCATAATCGACCCACCGAACAGACTATTCAAGGTATTGTGACCAAATTTCGCACCAGTTTCACTTTATTGGACATTTACCCACCAACCCCTATGGGTAAGGAGAGTGCGTACTGAGGAGAATACTACTGCTGTAACGGGCAGTGTCAATGAAGATCGCGATAGTCAAACGTCGCCATTCTCAACAATTGGGCTTGTGTTATGTAACCACCTGGAACATTTTACGCAAGGAAATCGGTATGAAACTATACAAAATACAAGTGTGCAAGAAAGGAAGCCGGGTGACTTACCCTAACTTTATTTGTTTACTGAATGGGCCTTAGACAGTTGGATGAAGATCCACTTTTTTATCGAAAAATTGTCTTTAGTCCCGAAGCTCATTCTTGGCTCAATGTGTACGTCAACAAACAGAATTGCCGAATTTGTTCTGAAGAGCAGCCAGAGGCAGTTCAAGAGCTAACAATGCACCCTGAAAATTGCACTGTTTGGTGCTGTTGGCTGGCCGGTGGCATCATTGGGACGTTCCTTTTTAAAAATAATGAAAATCACAACGTTACAATCAAAATGGAAAAATTGGACGGTGCCACATGCCACATGGTACGCGATACCATGGACCTATTAAGAGGCGAGTTTGGTGAGCAATTAATCTCACGTTTTGGAGCAGTCCAATGGCTGCCACGATCATGAAATTTGACCAAACTAGACTATTTTTTTTATATTAAGTGAAGTCTCTCATGTACAGGGACAAGCCAGCCAAAATTGTAGCCCTGGAAGAAAACATTACAGATGCCTTTGATGAGATACTGGCCAAAATGCTGGCAAAAGTATGCCATAAATTGGAGCTTATGCAAGGAGCACCTCAGACGTAGCCGCGGGCAACATTTATATGAAATAATCTTTTAAATGTAAATGACAGGTATTGATATATCGCTCAAAATAAATATTTGATTCACTTAAGCAAATTTTGTTTTTTTTTTTCAATTTTCAAAAACCAAACTTGCTACAAACTTATCAACTAGATCAACAACTGTTTGATGTCAAACCGCAAAAAATCAAAACTTCTTGTTATTTGACAACTGATTGATAAACTGGTTGAAAAACTAGATATGATACCTCAAGTACCAACAAACGACTAATTATTAACAAGCAGCAACCATTTTATAGACTAGTTTTACGATTCTATGTTATATAGAGCTCTTTACAAATTAATGTTAAAAATTAATAATTTTTCTATAAGATTTTGTGCTATGGCGATATTTGTTACAATATGTATTGATTTCTTTTATCGGAGTCGGTTCATATTTTAAGACTCCGACTCCGACTCCTTCACCCAAAAATTCTTACCGACTCCGACTCCGACTCCACAGCCCTGGTTATAACTAACATTAATTTTATTTTCATATTAATAACTATTAATTGTTAATAATAAATTGTATAAATATTGTAATATATAACAATATCTACAATTATTTCTTCCCACCTGTGTGCAGCCGGCTTAATTAGCTAGTAAAAAATATACACCATGGCGTATGATTAACATTAATTCGCTTAAGAGTTTCGCTTAAGAGTTGCTAAAAGATTGCGTGCCACTTCTTTACGATAAATGGCTTAAATTTTTATATAAAATAAGCTTCCTCTCTGCTAAAGCCTCCGATATGGACAGTCTTATGTACAGGTGCACAGCTAATTCAGGAAGCTGGTTATAATTTGCAGTAGCCAGTGAGTAAATTTATGCAATGCTACTGTGTTAGTGCATAAAAATTTAGCCAAAGAACGTGAGTCTTTTTGAAGCTTTTTACTAGTTTGCAGCTTAGCAGCTTAAAGCGTTTTTGTTGCTACTGCTATTGTTTTCGTTGTTGTTGCTGTTGGTGTTGGTGTTGTTTTTGTTGTTGTGTTCTTTGGTATTATATTGAGCGTGCTTTCCATAAAGCAGCTGCATGTTTCAAGCATTAAGCGCATTATTTTATCTTATTATAGAAGGAGCACGTTTTGCAGCTGTAGATTTTAGAGAACGACAAATTTTTTAACAGCTCTTGATTAATGATTTTTGATGCATGCAGAAAATGAATGAAAGCAATTGCAAGAAATAGAAAAAAAAACAAAAAATAGTAGAACAAAAAACAGATATTAAACACAGAAAAACGTGCAAATATTCTGGAAGCCATATTTATTTCATTTGATGCATCTAATCATTGCTCTGTTTGTTTTGCAATTTTTTTCGTTCTTTCAATATTATAAAAAGCAGGAACAATATTTTGCTTGACACTGCTTTGGCTCGATTCCAATTAAGCAGAAATATATTGAGTTTATTTATATTTATATATTTTGTACATATTTGTTTGTATGTTTGTTTGTCTATTTGTATATAATTTGAATTTCGGCAAACAGAATGAAAAACCAGTTAAATAAACGTCAATCAAGAGGAATAAATCAATAGAGTGCTTGACTCAAATCGAAATGGATGGCTTTGTGTTTGGCTGCCATTCGACTGACATGAGTTTCAACGGAATGTGTCACCAACAGATGTGGCAACGACGCTTCAAGGCAACATGTGCAGTTAATGGAAGAAAATACAAGAAATAAAAGTATGTTATCAAAGTAAAAAGAATTTGTTTTTGTTTTTTTTTTTTTTTGTTGCCTTAGTAGTTTAAAAAATCTTGCAAGTTGTTTTGTTTTTCTTTTTTAATTTTTTAATTTTATTTTTTTTTTTAATAAATCTTGCAAGTGGCTTTTGGGTATCAAACAAAATTTATCAAATGTGATATCATTGAGTTAATAAAAAAAAAAAAAAAAAATGCAACAAAAATGATACGGACTTTGATTTTTTTTTTCTAAATTTGCTGAACCAACTATTTTCCTGATCCTACTGCCGTTTAAAATAATATCCTGCATACCTTCTCTTTACTTAACCCTAGGATGGGCAACTACTTGGAGAGCAGTAAGTTAACCTACATGGTCTGGCCAGACCACAGAACGATTTTTATTATCTAAGTGTGTCCTACTGACTAGACGGTTGACCCGAATTGCTTTAAATTTATTTTTTGTGGTGTGTATCGCTATAAATTGTATGTATAATTGTCGGTATACTTACCAAAATTGTACAAATAATTATAAAAATTAAAAAAATTATAATTATTTTCTTTTTTTGACGTGTGGCCAACAACTAACATGGGAAATACTGGATCGCATTTCCATATGTGGAACTACTACCTGCACTGCCAATTCAGTCAGAAACTTGCGGCGCCGGTTTGATTGCTTCACCTTCATAATTTTACTAAGGATCACAAATGCGGCCAAGGCAGCTACGTCTAGCATATTGAAAAACATGGCTAATGGCCAGTGGTTTGTTCCGCGTTTGCAGCTATAGCCCGACACCATTGGGTCCATTGTGTCCACCCCTGCCTTATTCCGATTGTAGTCAAGGATTTGATTCGGCTTTTTAGAAATATTTGGTCTTGCTGCTCTATCTGGTTCGTCCTGCTCGGTTATGAATGTTGCTATGAGATTAGTATAATGCTGTGTCGACAACAGAATAACAGGTTTATTTTTTTTAAGAAAGTACGAACACAAAGCATATTTTTCGTTGTGGTAACGAAATAAAGTTTCGAATTCCTCACGTGACTTAGATTTTTTGAACGACGATGGTACAAACGTTTTATTTGAGCGAACCGTGCCAACAAGAGCCAGGCGCTTGTCCATCAAATTCTCTGCGAATGCCAATGTTGTGAAGAAGTTACCACAATATACGGTACGCCCTGAATTAAAATACTTTCGTGTTAAGTCCAAGACAACTCTTTCCCCTTGATTGACTTCTCGTACACCATCGGCAGATTTATCAGTATAAATTTGGCCTTTTAGAGGATAAATTGCTTGTGCATCACCACCAAAGTTTGGTGGATAAACTTTCATTCTATATTTGGCTGGCTTAGATGGTATGTATTGGGTGAATCGTGTACGTCCAAAAGGGATAAGGGAAAAGCTGCTCATCGACGCACAAATTAATACTTGGTGTGTATGATGGCTCCAAGTTTGCCATTAGAATTTGCCAAAAGTCATTTATAGCAGCTGATTTGCTCAATTGTAGTCGCTGAGGACGGCTGTTAGAATTATCAAAACTGATGAATCGCAGTAGGAACTGAAAGGGTTTCAGCGATATTGTGCTCTTATAAATATCATGGCGATATGGCGTCCACAATTCCTTAACCAGCTGTGTTGCGCATTTGAAAACGCCGGCAAACAACAGCAAGCCAAAGAATGCGTACATCTCTTTTTACCATTCTCTTGCTGTTTCGGTGGGATGTTTTTTATTCCAAGCAATCAATATCTCTCGCGCTTTTCGGTTGGTTTCATGGACGATAACATCTACCATTTCAGGTGTAAAAATCTGCTTCAAAATGCTGATAGGGTTTGGGAGAAAATGACGAGCTGGGCCAGTTCTGGTAGGCACAGGAATGTTGTGCGCTGTTTACTTGGTGATTGGGGGCATTTGTAGCTTCCACAAGATACCAAATTTGCTTGCGTAATAGCTATCAGCTGGTAATTCAACAGTTGCAGCAAGTGTTGCTTCTTCAGCAGGTATAAGCTCTCCCATATATTTCTAATAATTAAGTCTCATCATCAAACTCTTCAGCATGCTCAGGAACAACAACGTCAGTTTCTGCATCTGATGTATCAGCATCATTATCAACATATGATGGTGCGTAAACGCTTTAGTCGTCACTGCAATGAGATGGATCGCCATCGCTCTCATCGTCGCTATTGGCAAAACATGTCATCATTCGATCGTCATATGCTTCCTTTTGAGAAGGCGATAGGCGTTGAAATTTTGAAGATTTATTTATAACCATATCAACAATGTTGAGCTCAGTGTGATCTTCAATTGAAAAGCTCATTTTTACAAATAAAACAAAAACAATTCGCACAAAGCACACTAAATAGATCTTTACGCGTCGAGTTTTGACCGCTAACTGAACAACTATAAACACCACACACACACATACCCACATCACCAACATTTATAAAAAAAATAATTCGCTTTTCTATGCGCACGATAAAACAAAATTTTTGCATGCATAAACATGTTTTGTGTACATAACTTAACGAACAGTTCAAAATAGTTGTGGTCTGGCTAGACCATGTAGGTTAACTTAGCGCTTTTCAACTTTGAACCCAATTTTTGCACCACCAAATTATCCGAACCAACCCGAAAATAACTTTAATCCACTCAGAATTCATAGCTTATAGAATAATACGAAGCCTCAAATCTCTAGTTTGTCGTGGAAAAAAGATGTTCAACATCAAAGTCAAATTTGGTCTGGCCAGACCCAGTTGCCCATCCTAGGGTTAACTGGAACTTTACTGAACTTAAGCATAATATTTGTTCCGTTTACTTCAGCTTATATTTCCGCTTGTTTTAAATATATTCTTCTGCTAGTGATTATTCTTGCTGCATGTGTTGCAGTGTGCTCGCATACATACACTTAAGACATTCTCTACCTTTAAATGCAGCAACATAAGCTTGCAGAGCAGTTTCGATACATCAGCGCGTATCTATCGCGTGTTTATCCAAACTTATGTTGCTATAAATGTTTATTTGTTTTCCTTTTCTTCAGCCCTTTAATTTTTGCTACTTCCGTTTCATGCAGATACTGAAAGCGCGCAACTATTTAAATGCTTCCTGCGTTTCCTGCGGATGTAATATTTAGTTGTTTCTTCGCGTAAGCAAACAAACAAATGCTCATTGGTTTCAGAATTTCAAGAGATAAATTATATTAAAGTAAGCAAGGTGCAACAAAGCTTTGAATTCTTGTAAACTTTGTTATAGTTAAGTGCTTTAAGTCGAGAATACTTGCTTTATACTTATAGTACAGGACAAAAGTACAGAACAAAAGTTTCATGATTTTTTTTTTTGGATTTTACAATTTAAGTATCAAAATGTTCATAAATGTTGTATAATATTAGTTTTTATTTGTATACGTGATATGAAAATTCGTGCTGAACATATGAAGTTTATGAATTAAATTTGAAAGGGATATCCTTCGAATTTGTATCATTTTCTTTAAAGTAAGCAAACAAATTATTTTAACGTAGAATACGTATTACGGGGGTGTTAATCTGAAGCACAAAATTTTGAGAAAATGTTTGTCACTTTCATTATAAGTTTTTAATACTTTATGCATGCATTGAAGAAAATTCAAGTATGGTCGTAACATATTTAATATGTCTTCTTTTGATTTGTATTTAAATAATCATATTGCTACATATAATTTTTTTGATTCTATAAGTAAATCAAAATTTAACTCCTTCAAATTTTGTATTAATTTTCATATGCTTTGTATTTTATGTATTATAACATCATGTGTAAGAGCAGTACGATTATCTGTGTGTTCATCACAGAACCAGTGTGAGAAAGAGAAGAAGTATAATGACCAAGTAGCGAACGACAACCATGATAAATACAACCATGATTTTTGTTTGTCTTTTCTTTTAATATCAAAGACATGCTCCATATGCGCCCTTTGCAGCATATTTTTATGCGGCGGCCATTGTAAATCCATAGGAATTCTTAATTTTTGTAGAGGTTTTCTATAGTTCAGACACAAACCTTACAATTATAAAGCCTAGTATGCTGTAGAAACGAAAATTTCTGGGCATATAATTCTAGTATTGCGATTATCGAGTGTTGCGTAAAGCGAGGTCGAACTGTTTTCTTATTGAAATGTCAAAATTCTGGTGCCAATTAAATGCCCGGACATATAATCGAGAGCAAAATTTTTACATTTCAACTCTCCACTTGGTTGTTGTACTTGCTAGCATTGAACAAATTTTTCACCTCTACAGCGTACTAAGTAGCGAAAAAAAAATTACGCTGCCTTTTCGCTGTCAAAAACTCAATGCATTTCATATGGAAAGTTTCTTTCCGCTTCTACAGCATACTGGGCTTAAGCAGAAAATGAAAAAATGTTTATGAATAACAATATTAGCAAGGTTGCATAGAAGCTGCGTAAAGCCTTAAACAGTGCGTAACTAAACAAGCGTTTAAAGGTTGTTTAAGGAAATCTATTGAATAAGGCTGTTAATGACTAACGTATTCTACGTCTGACCTAAACGCCCGTGTTATCTAACACAGGCTTGAGTTTTTTTATGAAGAAATGAAAATAATCTTGATAATTCCATTAATTTTTTTTTTTTTTTTGTATATGACATTCTTTGTATATTTTCTCATTCTGCATGATAAAAATTAACGAGAATTTTTATTTTTTTGAAACAATTTTATATAATCACCTACATTAATGTTATCCCCTTCAGAGTAGTCCCCATTAGTAATTATGCTCTTATACCAGTGCTTCTTTCATTTCCGAAAACACTGCTTCTGAAAGCCTTGAGTTCTTTTAGTGATTAACTTTTAATCTCATTTTTGCTTGCAAAAAGACGACTCTTCGAGGTTATTTTTATTTTTGGGAACAGAAAAAAGTCGCATGGGGTAATTTCTGGTGAATACTGAGGCTGGGTCATAAACATACAGAGTTTTTTTTTCGTCAAAAATTCACGAACAAGCAATGAAGTGTGAGTAGGTGTATTATACATGCGGATACATCCGCAGGTTTTGACGTGATATTGTTTATTTTTTATCCTTTTCCTTTTTCTTGTCCCTATCCTTTCCTTTGTTCCCAAACTTATCCTCATCTTTCCGTTATTCTTTTATTTGTCCTGATAATTTTCCAACTTCATGTCCAAACTCTTGTTTTAATCCATGTCAAAATTCTTGACTTAATCCTTGTCTGAATTCCTTTCCAAGTATGAAAAGGTGTGTTTTAGGCGTGTCTTAATTTTTGTCCTTTTCCATATCCTAATTCATGTCAAAGTCCTTTTCCGGTTTCATAGTCTGCTTTCATTGTGTTATTTTGTTCTTTGTGAGTAGTGTTGGTTGCTAAAAAAAACTGTTGTTTTGACGTAGAATACGTCGTTCTCGGAGGTAAGTAGGGTGGTTGATAGTGATCAGGTGTCGGTATTTACATTACTTTTTGAGACTTTGGTGGGCCTAAAGTACTAACCGTACAATGTTGATCTTAGCACTTGTTGGTCTGCTTGATCCTCAATGCGACAAAAGTTCATGTTAGAACTGTCTAACTTATATCAATTTTACACAATTACATGAAATATAAAGCCAACATTTGATGTTTTTATTTGCTTAAACTTGCTACCTATTTATCGACGGCTTCCGGTTTTTTCGACGGCGAAGACAGCGCCATCTAGCGTGAAGACATAAATCTTATAATTAAAAAAAGCATACTTTTAGGGGCATGTTGTTTTTAACAGACTCGCGTAGCCCATTAATGCTGAGTAATTTTGAGGGGCATGCTTTTTTAACAGAATCTGTTATTGAAATGTCAAACGCAGCCAAGTATATATCCGGGCATATTATCGACAGTGAAATTTTGACACATGGGTTGTTGAACTTGATAGCATTGAACAAATTTTGTTAGCTTGTTTAAGTTGTCTACCTATTTATGGACAGTTTCCGGTTTTATCGACAAAACCATAAAATTTGTATGGGAGACCCCCTGAGGAGTGGTCGGAGGGAATAGGTGTCAAAGGAAAAAATGTTCCTTTTGCAAAAGTAATGGGGGTTGGTGATACATATTAACCCTCTTCGGCACTCTCTTAAAGGTCATATCCTCAGGTGTATGGAATAAATATTTTTAATAAAGATGTCATCAAAAGCGAATTGAATAATTCTACGTCTTGTGTTACGACATAGTCGAAACTACTGTATCTTTTTGTTTTTGTTTTTGTTTTTGTTTTTGTTTTTGTTTTTGGTTTTGTTTTTGTTTTTGTTTTTGTTTTTGTTTTTGTTTTTGTTTTTGTTTTTGTTTTTGTTTTTGTTTTTGTTTTTGTTTTTGTTTTTGTTTTTGTTTTTGTTTTTGTTTTTGTTTTTGTTTTTGTTTTTGTTTTTGTTTTTGTTTTTGTTTTTGTTTTTGTTTTTGTTTTTGTTTTTGTTTTTGTTTTTGTTTTTGTTTTTGTTTTTGTTTTTGTTTTTGTTTTTGTTTTTGTTTTTGTTTTTGTTTTTGTTTTTGTTTTTGTTTTTGTTTTTGTTTTTGTTTTTGTTTTTGTTTTTGTTTTTGTTTTTGTTTTTGTTTTTGTTTTTGTTTTTGTTTTTGTTTTTGTTTTTGTTTTTGTTTTTGTTTTTGTTTTTGTTTTTGTTTTTGTTTTTGTTTTTGTTTTTGTTTTTGTTTTTGTTTTTGTTTTTGTTTTTGTTTTTGTTTTTGTTTTTGTTTTTGTTTTTGTTTTTGTTTTTGTTTTTGTTTTTGTTTTTGTTTTTGTTTTTGTTTTTGTTTTTGTTTTTGTTTTTGTTTTTGTTTTTGTTTTTGTTTTTGTTTTTGTTTTTGTTTTTGTTTTTGTTTTTGTTTTTGTTTTTGTTTTTGTTTTTGTTTTTGTTTTTGTTTTTGTTTTTGTTTTTGTTTTTGTTTTTGTTTTTGTTTTTGTTTTTGTTTTTGTTTTTGTTTTTGTTTTTGTTTTTGTTTTTGTTTTTGTTTTTGTTTTTGTTTTTGTTTTTGTTTTTGTTTTTGTTTTTGTTTTTGTTTTTGTTTTTGTTTTTGTTTTTGTTTTTGTTTTTGTT
Organism: Pherbina coryleti; assembly: GCA_943735915.1. Lineage (NCBI taxonomy): Eukaryota > Metazoa > Arthropoda > Insecta > Diptera > Sciomyzidae > Pherbina > Pherbina coryleti. The sequence continues at coordinate 25,268,813 of OX030948.1, forward strand.
TTTGTTTTTGTTTTTGTTTTTGTTTTTGTTTTTGTTTTTGTTTTTGTTTTTGTTTTTGTTTTTGTTTTTGTTTTTGTTTTTGTTTTTGTTTTTGTTTTTGTTTTTGTTTTTGTTTTTGTTTTTGTTTTTGTTTTTGTTTTTGTTTTTGTTTTTGTTTTTGTTTTTGTTTTTGTTTTTGTTTTTGTTTTTGTTTTTGTTTTTGTTTTTGTTTTTGTTTTTGTTTTTGTCCTCGCCTGCACAAATCTGGTACACCAGAGTCAAACATTTGTGCATTCATTGATCTTAACCTTCGTATACTCGCGTCAAATAGTGTAACTCATATACCCGCGTACGGTCTGTGAGACCGAGATTCCTAGGTCCAATTTTGCATGTTTTTAGTAACATATCAATATTAGTAATTACATTATATTGGCTAATAAAAGTCTTTTAACGTCATTTGTTATGAAAATAATAAGTCAAACGTAAATCGTCGGTCTGAGAGACCAATGCGCGAGTATACGAAGGTTAAGAAAATGGCTTGCCAGTTAGAGTTATTTTTATTTTTATTTTTAAGGAACTTCGAGAGATTGCTGTTCTTCAAAGCCTTAATAATAATAAAGTACAGACAAAAATTATAGAAATTTTCAAACAAAGCTAAGGGGTTTTTATATAATTTATTAAGCTGATGATATTAAGCCGAATGATTTTCAATTTTATTACAATTTTTTTACATAAAATGAAATAGATGAAATACTATAAATTTCAAAATAAAAAAAATGAAGTTTTTTCTTCAAAACATATAAAAGGTGACTCTATTTATCATTACCAGGGCTCGGATTATGATGACATGTCATTTTTGTAATTTTTTGTCATTTTTTGTTAATTTTTGGTTTTATAGAATTTTTGCTGGATTTAGTAATTTTTTCTCATTTTTTATGTCATATTTAATTTTATTTTTGACGTAGAAAACGTCATTCTCGGAGGTTAGTAGGGTGGTTGATAGTGATCAGGTGTCGGTATTTATATAACTTTTTGAGCCTTTGGTGGGCCTAAAGTACTGATCGTACAATGTTGATGTTAGCACTTGTTGGTCTGCTTGATCCTCAATGCGACAAAAATTCATGTTAGAACTGTCTAACTTATATCAATTTTACACAATTACATGAAATATAAAGCCAACATTTGATGTTTTTGTTTGCTTAAACTTGCTACCTATTTATCGGCAGTTTCTAAGGAGTGGTCGAAGGGAATAGGTGTCAAAGGCAAAAATGTTCCTTTTGCAAAAGTAATGGGATCAGTCATACATATTAACATTCTCCAGCACTCTCTTAAAGGTCATATGCTCAGGTGTATGGAATAAATAAACAAAAACCATAAAATTTGTATGGGAGACCCCCTAAGGAGTGGTCGGAGGGAAAAGGTGTCAAAGGTAAAAATGTTCCTTTTGCAAAAGTAATGGGATCAGTAAATATTTTGCTAAATATTTTTTAAAAAAGATGTCATCAAAATCGAATTGAATAATTCTACGTCTTGTGTTACGACTAGACAGCGGAATTATATGCAAAATTTATTTGAAGTCCGATTGGAGTAAAATTTTGGATTTGTACTAATTTTGAATTCTTGAATGCATTTTTTACTCCATATCTATGATATGCAAATTTTATGCAAAAAATATGCAAAAGCATATGCAAGAAATATGCAGCATATTTTCTACATATGCAAGAAATATGCTGCATATTTTTGCTTATAGAGTCATTAAAATTTTCTGATATTATAAAATTTCTAAATTCATTTATGTATTGAAAATGTTTCTTGAAAAAGAGAATGTTAAAAATTAAAAAAAAATTATTTTATTAACGTTCTATTAAGGCATGTCCCTACTTGGCGCACTGGGTATTCGAGTGAAAATATAAAAAATTGTTACAGGAAAACGGTAAGAGATAATAAAAAAATTTTTGGGGTGAATAAATACATTAAAAAATTATTTACAAAAAAATTTTTTTTTAATTTTTAACATTTTTTATGTATGATATTTTATAAATTTTATATATTTTATACCTGGTTACCACCGTTACTCAAAATTACCTTGTCCGATTGTCTTCAAATTTTAACCGCATACTTTCCACATGTGAAGTTACCGTGTGAACTAAAATATTACAAACATTTGTATTATTTTTTGCACAAAAACTTGAGATTTTTACGATTTTTTTTTTCAATCTTCATAAATTTTTTTGTTTTTGACCAAACTTAGAAATTTTAGTTCACTCATATTATTTATGAATTCTTTTCTATTTTTTTCTAGTTCAAAGAAAACTTAAAGTTAAAACTTAAGTTATTATGGTAATCAGCTCTTTCCGATATCGACACGTCAATTCAACTTAAAGTTTCGTACATAAAAAATGTTAAAAATGAATAAAAAAATTTTAGGTAAATAAATTTTTAGTGTATTTATTCAATCCAAAAAATGTTCAATTATCTCTTACCGTTTTCCAGTAAAACAATTTTAAATTTCCACTCGAATACCGAGCGTGTCAAGTTGGAGCATGCCTTAAAGGTAACATATATACATTACTATAAATTATTAAAACTTTCCAAGTTGTCGTCGGCAAAATTTTGTCGCTTTTTAGAAAAAATAATTTTATATTACTCCAGGTAATCCACCGAAGTTTTATTTAAAATTTCGTTTGTTTTTAAAACAGATATAAATCTGGGGTTCTTTCCATAACGAGCTTTAATGCAAGACGAAGGTCGTCGCCCAACTTTTCAGGAACTTATTTATAATTCGTTGAGCTTTCTCAAATATTTTGTAAGATTTCTTTAAGCTCATACCCTTTCCTTCCAAACTGGTAATAACTTAAAAAAATTGTCCGAAATGGGTTTTAATAAAAATGAAACTCCTATATAAAAGTAAATTTTGCAATAACTCTTCTGCGGTTTTTACTAACACTGCTTCATTCAAATATAATGATTGTACAACCTGAAACACATATAATAAATTTATACACATGTGGTATAATACATACTATTTATATGTGTTGGTAATAAAGAGCTGCACAGAACATTCTATTCACAGTACTTGAATAGTATACACTATGTTGGTGTAGTTTCAGTGTAGCCATGACATCGAACAAAAATGTGTAGTATGAAGCAAAGCCAACAAAACAAGAATTGCATATTTTAAAAGCTTTTCATTAGTGTCGTTGTATTTTGAAGGTTTTAATATGAAATAAAATATCAAACCATAGAACGACACTGAAGTAAAAGTAACGGGAAATCATAGCGAGCACACCTAGTGCACCATCAAACCACATCGAACCATTTTCAGCAGTCGTTTTCAGTTTTCTGAGGGGCTCACAAGTAAAGAGAGTCGATAATTTAATATAAACTTAAATAATTTGAAAAAGCATAACTCGAAAACGAAGCAAGATAGACCAAGAATGACAGTGATTTTGGGTTATCTAAAGGGAGTCTCAAAATCGAGATGCATAGGTAGAGGGATCGGTCAAAATAATGACCTTAAAAAATTAGAAAGAACGCCATATCTTCAAAAAGAAGCAAAATGGGCCAAAAATAACACCGGATTTCTGTTTTCTAAAAGGGGCCTTGAACTCTTGTCATCGCTTTGATCATCGGTTGATTTTATTTCTGAAGAACTCAACTTCGGTTGACTCAATTTACCTATGATCATCGGTGTCCGCAGGATTTCTAAAAATGTAAAGCTAGGGGAAAGGGGGGTACTTTCCCTGCACCACCTGCATACGCCCATTCCTATGATAGAAGTTGTTGTTGGTTCACAAACACATACAGACATGCAGTTGCGGTTAAATGGACTTGCATACATTTTGCATATGCATATTATATGCAAATATGCAATTTTTTATTTGCATATGCACTAAAAATGTGCATATGCATTTTTTATGCAATATGCAAAATATGCAAATTTTATGTTATGTTTTTCAAGATAGAATTTGACGGGACGCATATCTGTGTCATCGAAATTGTTCTACGGTCATTCAATACAAATATGCAATTTCATATTTTCCGCTGTCTAGTTACGACATAGTCGAAACTACTGGATCTTTTTTTAATATTTTTAGTTTTTTTTTAATCAAATAAAAAATGAAAAACAAATTTAAAAAAATTAAAATTTATTAAAATTTTCAATATTTCAATGTGGCAATTCTATATGCAAGTACATAGCTATGCTGCTTGGATATGTATTTTTTTTGTAAGTATAACATGCTGTCCTGCTTTTGCATATTGCAATCCAAGAGTGTTCATTAATGTTCATTGAAATTTTTCTTATTCCGTCACACTTGCGATAAAGTGATCTTGATGTTGAGCATACTCAATTTACCGCTATTCCTTGAATCAATCAATTTATTTTCATGTGTAAATCTGTATTATAAAAATGCCAAAAGTTAAACCTAGTAAAACATCGCATTTATTAAATTTAGTTGAAGAATTCGGTGCAAATATATTTTCAACCGATGGCCAAATTTTATTTTGTAAGATATGCGAAACGAAAGTAGCTGCTGATAAAACATTTACTGTACTACAACATATTGGGCGAGACAAACATCAACGCTCTTTAAAGTTAGAGGAAAAAAATAAAACAAGGCAATCTTTGCTCATCGATAGTGCATCTAATAGCAATGCCAGCTTTTCTGAATTTTCTAAGGAGCTTTGTGAGGCATTTGCTTCTGCTAACATTCCATTGAATAAAGTGAACAACCCGATATTTAAAGGCTTTATGGAGAAGTACATGCAGCGCAGTATTCCAGACGAGTCAACCTTGCGAAGAACCTACATTCCATTCCAAATAAGAAAAAGTGTGATTGGAAAAAATATTTTCGTTTCCATCGATGAAACCTGTGATGTCGAGAGTAGGAATGTTACCAATGTTATTGTTTGTACTATGCAATCTGACGAACCAGCCAATGTTTTTTTGCTCACGTCTGAAGTACTGGAAAAAGTCAATTACACCAATATATGCAAACTATTTAATACATCCATGTCTTTTCTTTGGCCTGATGGTTTGTACAAAAATCTTTTATAATTTTTTTTTTAAATTTTATTAATTTTTTATTATTTGACTTGTAACGCAGGTATAAAATATGAGGATGTGCTGCTTTTTCTAATGGATGGAGCTCCGTATATGGTCAAAGCAGCCAAATCTATCAGAAGTTTCTACCCAAAATTAGTGCATGTCACTTGTTTGGCACATGGCTTGCACAGGGTGGCGGAAAAAGTTAGATCTAACTTCCCGTTGGTTGATGCACTGATAGCAAACACTAAGAAAGTGTTCATTAAAGCGCCATTACGCAGAGAAAGTTTTAGAGCTTTCGCCCCTGATATACCCCTACCACCAGAACCAATTTTAACGCGATGGGACACATGGTTAAATGCATGTACATATTATTGTGAGCATATTGCAAAAATTAAAGTAGTTGTAGATTCATTTCCCAGCCATGATGCCGAATCAATTAAAGAAACTCAAAAACTATTTGCGGATGAAAGCATAAAGTTACAATTAGCTTTTATAAAAACAAATTTTGAATGCATTGCTTCTGCATTGCAAAAGATGCAGACAAAAGGATTCTCATTAGAAGGTGGAATATCCGTCATTGAAAATATCAAAAACAAATTAAGCGTCGTTCGCGGTGATATTGGCAAGAATGTTTATGAAAAATTTAATACTGTGCTGACCAAAAATAATTTCTGATGTGTTAGGTGGTGAACATTTCGAAAATGTAGACCTCAATGAAATTAATTCTTACGACATAACTTGTTTTAAATATGCTCCTCTTGTGAGTGTCGACGTAGAGAGAAGTTTTTCAATGTTTAAAAACATTTTAAGTGACAATCGAAGATCATTCCTATTCGATAATTTATAAAAGTATTTAGTTATTTACTGCAACGCAAAAAAGACAATAATTAAAAAAAAAAAACATAAAAATAAAATAATTTTTATTAAATTTATTATAATACTTTTAATTTAAAGGCATTTTTTAAAATTTTTTGGTAATTTTTAAAGTTTTTTTGGGTTTTTTGTCATTTTTTTTTTTTGTAATTTTTCATTGTTTTTTAGGTCATCACAATCCGAGCCCTGATCATTACTCTTGCTCTACATTTTTTCCTAGCTGGGTGCATCAACCTCAATTAATGAAACAGGCTCGATTTTTATTAGTTACGATTACCGAGTTTATACTGTTTAATAAAATATGAGAATACCTTAAAAATAACTTCTAACTTACCTGCATTACATTACGGCTCACACCAATTCATTATATATTAAAATTTTGCAATTTTTTTGCTAAACACGATTATGACATGTCTGAGAATTTCAATAGCAAAAAATTTTTATAAAATGTCAAAATAGCAATAATAAAAAATACATACCTTGTTCAAAGAGAAAGGTTCATTTATTGAAAATAATTAAAGTACAAGTTCCAAATCAATATTGTCGCCTTCAAAGTAGTCCCCGTTGGCTGAAACGCACTTATGCCAGCGCTTGATCCAGTCACGGAAACCTTTCTGGAACACGGGTTTGCTATGACCTTCAGAGCGTTCACCGATATTTCCATGACCTCTTCTTTGCTGGTGAAACGCGTTCCTCGAAGCGGTTTTTTATACTCTATCGAACAGAAAAAAATCACACGGAGTCAGTTCAGGGGAATTTGCTGGCTGCTGGATGGTTATCGTGTTGTTTTTGACCAAAAAGTCACGAATAAGATGAGCATTGTGCGATGGTGCATTAACGTGGTGTAAAAGCCATGATTTGTTTTGCCACAACTGCGGTCGTTTTTGGCGAATTGCTTCACGTAAACGTCTCATAACGCCCAAATAATACTGTTTGTTCAACGTTTGACCATCTGGCAAAAATTCATGGTGAACTACACCATTGTAGTCCATGAAAATAGTGGGCATGGCCTTCTTTTTTGACTGAAAACCACAAAACCACATATCATCACCAGTAATGATGGATTCGATGAATGATTCGTCGTTTTCGACCATTTCCAGCATATCTTTCGCGATAGCAACTTAGACTTTTTAACGTAGAATACGTTATACGGGAGTGTTAATCGTGAGCACAAAATTTTGAGAAAATGTTTGTCACTTTCATTATAAGTTTTTAATACTTTATGCATGCATTGAAGAAAATTCAAGTATGCTCGTAACATATTTAATATTTCTTCTTTTGATTTGTATTTAAATAATCATATTGCTACATATTATTTTTTTGATTCTATAAGTAAATCAAAATTTAACTCCTTCAAATTTTGTATTAATTTTCATATGCTTTGTATTTTATGTATTATAACATCATGTGTAAGAGCAGTACGATTATCTGTGTGTTCATCACAGAACCAGTGTGAGAAACGTACACACATATTCCATACAAGCAAGCAGCAACAGCATCGCACACGTACACACATATTCCGACAAGCAGCAACAGCATCGCACTCTGTTCTCTTGCAGTTGCAACCTTAGTTCTTATAATTCTCATTTGGTTTTTGTTGCAAGAGTTGTATAACAGGGATATTTGGCCATACGTGTTAGCCTGCTCAAATAATGCAATGTTGTGGGTTAGAGTGACAACTCGACATTTTACCACCAAAATGTCGTATCGATTGTCATTCGCCTGCATATTTTGCCTTATAACTTGGCTTTTTTTTTCATAAATTGTACATTTTTTATGTTTTTTGTTTGTTTTTTGTTTGTTTTTTCTTATAATATACATTTTTTATTTTTTTTTTTTTTAATCAATTTTTAGTAATTCATTTGTAATTTTTATAAATTTCAAGCGAAGATCTATTTGTTTTCAGTCTTTTTGTTTTTGTTTTTTTTTTTATTATTTAAGCTTAGGTAATATCGCGAAGGCGCGGGTTCAATTCCGGCGGCTGGCATAATTTTTTTTTTCAATTTCGCATTATTTACTATTTTTTTTAAACAATTTTTTAATAAATAATTCTATAAATGAAATTTTGAGCAAAAAATTTACTTCTTTGCAGTCATTTTATTTTGTTTTATTATTTAAGCTTAGGTGGTTAATATATATGTGCATACGCTTAGAGTAAATTTAATTTTTAATTTTTATGATGATTTCGCATGGATGTTTAATTGAATTATAATTTTTTTTCCTCAAATGGTTGCATTATTTAAAAAAAATTATTTCATTTAAAAGTAAGTATTATTAAAAAAAACTGACAAAATGTATAAAATTAATTAAATTATTTGCAAGAAATGGTAAAAAATTAAAATTAAATTTACTCTAAACATATGCACAGACAATACATATTAACTTCCTAGGCTTAAATAATAAAACAAAATAAAATGACTGCAAAGAAGTAAATTTTTTGCTCAAAATTTTATTTATAGAATTATTTATTAAAAAATTGTTTAAAAAAAATAGTAAATAATGCGAAATTGAAAAAAAAAATCATGCCAGCCGCCGGAATTGAACCCGCGCCTTCGCGATATTACCTAAGCTTAAATAATAAAAAAAAAACAAAAACAAAATGACTGAAAACAAATAAGTTCTTCGCTTGAAATTTATAAAAATTGCAAATTATTTACTAAAAATTGATTAAAAAAAAAATAAAAAAATGTATATTTTAAGAAAAAACAAAAAAAATCATGCCAGCCGTAATTACAAAAAAAAAAATGCCAGCCGCCGGAATTGAACCCGCGCCTCCGCGATATTACCTTAGCTTAAATAATAAAAAAAAAACAAAAACAAAATGACTGAAAACAAATAAGTTCTTCGCTTGAAATTTATAAAAATTACAAATTATTTACTAAAAATTGATTGAAAAAAAAATAAAAAAATGTATATTTTAGGAAAAAACAAAAAAAAAATCATGCCAGCCGTAATTACAAAAAAAAAAAAAATGCCAGCCGCCGGAATTGAACCCGCGCCTCCGCAATCATTTCCAATGAAATTGCATTTTGCGAAAAAATGCCAGTTTGCTAGAAATTAAACAAAATTGCGAAATAGTGCGCTGTTGCAAATTTTCGCTATTTTTGTTGATAAAAATAGCAATTACAAACACAATCACAAAATTCAAATGATTTGTGATCTTCGCAACATGAAGAAACCCTGTTTTTCTGAGTAGCGCAGCATGTTTCACGATTTTATCAAAAACACAACATGTTTCACTTCTCGTTGGCCCGTCAGGTTCGCTCACGAAATTCTGTTAAAATAACATTTTGGAGGTCTTCTCTTTTTGTCTTTGGTCTTCTCTTTTTATGTCATTGGTTTTTGTCATAAGCAGAAAATGAAAAAATGTTTATGAATAACAATGTTAGCAAGGTTGCATAGAAGCTGCGTAAAGCCTTAAACAGTGCGTAACTAAACAAGCGTTTAAAGGTTGTTTAAGGAAATCTATTGAATAAGGCTGTTAATAACTAACGTATTCTACGTCTGACCTATGCGCCCGTGTTATCTAACACAGGCTTGAGCTTTTTTATACCCCAACGTTTAAAAAACGTAAAAAAGGTATATTAATTTTGTCACTCCGTTTGTAACGCCCATAAGGAGGCGTGGTAGGTATAGAAAAATATATATATTCTTGATCAGCATCACCACCCGAGTCGATTTAGCCATGTCCGTCTGTCTCTGATCACGATTACAGCCGTAATTTTAAAGCTATCATCACGAAATTCAATATTTAAGCTTATATCTAAAAAAAGTCAAGTTCGAAAATGAGCCAATTCGGATGAAAACCACGCCTACCTCCCATACAAAGTGACTTGATCAAAACGGTAAAATCTCTTCGGATTCCACAAAAATAAATATATGGACTTGAAATCATATGAGTTTTGACGTTCAATATACACTCAGAGTATGGAATTCAAACAAATCGGATGAAAACCACGCCTACCTTCCATACAAAGTGACTTTATGAAAAATGTAAAAATCTCTATAAATACCACAAAAATTAATTATATTGACTTGAACATATGAGTTTTGATGTTCAATATACACTCTGTGTATGAAATTTAACGAAATCGAGTGAAAACCACGCCTACCTCCCATACAAAGTGACTTTATCAAAAAACAAAAGTGAATATTTTCTGATAAAACTTTAACGAAAATGTTTTTAAAAATAAACATTTTATTGATTGCTTAAGGCTTTGAATATACCTCGGTTCGGTCGTGGGAGTTTTTAACTTAGGCCCAGTCGAAGATCATTCCTTACTAGTTTTTGCATGAAATTGAGTTCTTTCGGTACCAACTTCGCAGCGACACGTCTCAAGCCCAATTTATTCTTCAAAATGTTCTGAATGGATCCAATTGAAATGCCGACGTCCTTTGCTCTATCTCTCTTATCGTCAATTTGCTATTTTTGACCAACATTTCTTTGATTTATTCAACGTTTTCTTCGGTAGTCGAACACGATGGACGCCCGGTACGAGGGTCGTCTTATACTTCGTCTTGGCCACTCACAAATCTGTTATACCACTTGTTTGCCTTCTGATACGATAGAGCAGAGTCACTGTAACATTTTACTAATATTTTACGCGTATCGGCGCAGTTGAAACCGTTTTTCATACAAAATTTTTCACACACAAACACGTTGCTCAATTTTTTCTTCCATCGTAAAAATCGAAGACACGAAAAAAGTTGTTGTTAACAAAACACTGTCACTTTACCAAATGTCAACGAGAGACGCTGATATTTGGCAGCCTTGTCATGGACACATGGGTAAGCTAGAAAAAAAAATTTTGGAATCGAACATTTAAGTTCGGTTCACAGTGTAAATGAACTTTTCTTTTTGAACATAAAAAGGGTACATAAAAGCCACAACACTTGAGCTGCTTAGCGCATTAGTCCTTATAACATATGCCTGCGTATGTGTATGTACGCCCTTTAAAAAGCACAAACCTACACATGCATGATAAAAATGTTGAAACATAACAACAATATGCAAACGTAAGATTGTATGTTGGCAACGACTACGATGAGAGTGCGCACGTGTTCAAACATATAAAAACAAAAGCAGTGGCAGAGTATAATGGGATCATGACGATTGGATCGAAAAAAATCACTGATCAGAAAACGTAAAACGCGTCTAAAGAAGTTATAATTTCAAAAAAATATTAAAAAATGTAAAAAAAAAATTTATTCAGATATTTCTATTTTTTAGTGTTAGGCTAATTGTGAAAATAAAAAGAGACAGAGAGTTTGTGAACGATTTTTAACAAGTACATGATAAGTTTTGTAAAATAAGTTCACTTTGACTGCATTTTGTGAAGTTAAACTTCGTGTTACGTTCAAACAACGTCAGGAAGAAATGAGTAAAAAGTAATGCCCTTTTAAACTGGGGAAAAAAAATCCTTAATAGTTTTTCTTTAAATAACAGAAAACGCTTTTTTTTCTATTGAACAAATTTTTTTCTTATCATAGCAACATTGAAAGTATTTTTGTGTTTTAAATCTTGAGGATTTATTTATAACTTGCCTATGGCATAAATTAATTGCAATGTTATTGATTATTATTAATACGCTTAAAATAGTTATTAATTTAGTTATGGCTGCTTGATTGATGTCAAATAATATCAAATAAATCTGCAGAGAGTAATTTGATTGAGTTGGCGTGTGAAGCCGCAGGAATTTTAATTAGTTTAACCCAAGGCTTGTTTAATAATTTCATTTGCGGTTTAACATTATTTTTGTTCGAGTGTTAAGCTGACCTACTTTGTTGAATGCATTGGGTTTGTTTGTTTGCCTTTTCTTTGAAAACAAATGGAATTTGAGGGAGTAGTTTTTTAGTTTTAGTGCTAGAACTATTTACATAGAACATATTTAATATTTTTTCCAGCAAATGTATTCAGTCATTATAGCATATGCCACAAAATCCTTTGAAATTAAAGAATAACCTTAATCCCCTTAAAAAATATTGTAGCTTGACAACTAGTGATGATTTATGCATTAATGTTCACTCTGAGCGTTCGGACTTTGATGAAATTAAGTTGTTATAAAAGCTATAAAAAATAGCACTTTTTGCGCAAAGTACTTGCCATGCACCTTTACCTTTAAACTGCCACATGCAATGCTGTGGACGTGTTTCTTTTGTGATATCATAAACTGCACAAGCTGTTCCTATTATTTTTGTTGCATTTTTTGTATTTTACTTTTTAATTTTTCTACGCAACGCTCTTTGCTGACATCAGTGTCGTTGTTGGTTTCGATGTCGAAGCCGGTGTCCGTGTTGGGAACTAACAAATAAGAAATTTCCGCTATTTGCACGCCAAACACTTTTAAGAACATTTATCAAAAAGTTTGCACATACAACAGGGTTAAACGTATATACTATATATATATAAAAGGGTTAATAGCACCAATAAATGGCTCGCTGGATGGTTGCTTGGATGGATGGATACATGAGTAAAAATAAACGAACATTTGAACTGGCAAAATGGTGAAATAAAAGAGCCGTTTAAACTGTGGCAGGTGTCGGAACCTCAAGCTATGAGTAAATAAAGACACACATACACACACACATACACACAAAGTACGCATACCGCTGCTCACAACATGCTGCTCATATGGTATTAATTTTAATGGTAATGTATGTGTGTGCATGAAAGTTGTGTAACGAAATTTATAAACTTCTTAAGCATGGTTTTTCACTTTAATGCCGCTATTTAGAAAAACACAGACGACTAATATTAACTTAAACGCAATCAAATAGTTAACAAACTTCAAGTTAGCCAAGTTTATGTGAAGTTTATGATTTAAGTATCGTCTAAGCCACGCATAAGCATTAAGGCGGGCATAAATTGTGATTGCAATTAAATGTTAAGTATACGCCATGTAGAACTATGAAGCTTTCAAGCAAATATTTAGCAATGATATTGAAATTTGACAGTTTTGTTGAGATATATAATCATGCAAAACTATCAACTAACGTTTTTATTATGACCTTTATTTCACAGCAATTTAGCTGAATTAGCTTTAATAATAAACTAAACTTTAAATAGAGTTTTAAAATTTTTTAAAGCCATAAAGAACGTTTCATATCAAAGAAAGGTTGCTGAAATCAACCTCAAGCTAATAATACCAACAACATATATAAACCTAGACGTTTAAGACTCATTACTTGATATAAAGCAGTAGAACTAAAATGTTAAAATTTATGGCCACACCATGGGTTGTTATAAAAATAATACATTTTGTATTAAAGTTTAATAAAAAAAATAAAAATTATTTAATTTTAATTTTAAAAGTCATGTCAAAACTCCTTAATTTCGAAATTATATATTAAAAATTAAAAATTCAAAATTAAAAATTAAAAATTAAAAATTAAAAATTCAAAATTCAAAATTCAAAATTCAAAATTCAAAATTCAAAATTCAAAATTCAAAATTCAAAATTAAAAATTCAAAAATCAAAATTCAAAATTCAAAATTCAAAATTCAAAATTCAAAATTCAAAATTCAAAATTCAAAATTCAAAATTCAAAATTCAAAATTCAAAATTCAAAATTCAAAATTCAAAATTCAAAATTCAAAATTCAAAATTCAAAATTCAAAATTCAAAATTCAAAATTCAATATTCAATCTTCAAACTTCAAAATTAAAAATTAAAAATTAAAAATTAAAAAATTCAAAATTCAAAATTCAAAATTGAAAATTCAGATTCAGAATTCAAAATTCCAACTTCAAAATTCATAATTCCAAATTCAAAATTCAAAATTCAAAATTCAAAATTAAAAATTAAAAATTAAAAATTCAAAATTAAAAATTAAAAATTAAAAAATTAAAAATTAAAAATTAAAAATTAAAAATTAAAAATTAAAAATTAAAAATTAAAAATTAAAAATTAAAAATTAAAAATTAAAAATTAAAAATTAAAAATTAAAAATTAAAAATTAAAAATTAAAAATTAAAAATTAAAAATTAAAAATTAAAAATTAAAAATTAAAAATTAAAAATTAAAAATTAAAAATTAAAAATTAAAAATTAAAAATTAAAAATTAAAAATTAAAAATTAAAAATTCAAAATTCAAAATTCAAAATTCAAAATTCAAAATTCAAAATTCAAAATTCAAAATTCAAAATTCAAAATTCAAAATTCAAAATTCAAAATTCAAAATTAAAATTCAAAAATCAAAATTCAAAATTCAAAATTCGAAATTCAAAATTCAAAATTCAAAATTCAAAATTCAAAATTCAAAATTCAAAATTCAAAATTCAAAATTCAAAATTCAAAATTCAAAATTTATAATTCAAAATTCAAAATTCAAAATTCAAAATTCAAAATTAAAAATTAAAAATTGAAAATTAAAAATTAAAAATTAAAAATTAAAAATTAAAAATTAAAAATTAAAAAATTAAAAATTAAAAATTAAAAATTAAAAATTAAAAATTAAAAATTAAAAATTAAAAATTAAAAATTAAAAATTAAAAATTAAAAATTAAAAATTAAAAATTAAAAATTAAAAATTAAAAATTAAAAATTAAAAATTAAAAATTAAAAATTAAAAATTAAAAATTAAAAATTAAAAATTAAAAATTAAAAATTAAAAATTAAAAATTAAAAATTAAGAATTAAAAATTAAAAATTAAAAATTAAAAATTAAAAATTAAAAATTAAAAATTAAAAATTAAAAATTAAAAATTAAAAATTAAACATTAAACATTAAAAATTAAAAATCAAAAATAAAAAATTAAAAATTAAAAATTAAAATTTAAACATTAAAAATTAAAAATTAAAAATTAAAATTTAGAAAGTCAAAATTAAAAATGAAAAATGAAAAATTAAAAATTAAAAATTAAAAATTAGAAAGTCAAAATTAAAAATTAAAAATTGAAAATTGAAAACTAAAAATGAAAAATTAAAAATGAAAAATTAAAAATTAAAAATTAAAAATTAAAAATTTAAAATTAATAATTAAAAAATTAAAAATTAAAAATTAAAAATTAAAAATTAGAAAGTCAAAATTAAAAATTAAAAATTGAAAATTAAGAATGAAAAATAAAAAATTAAAAATTAAAAATTAAAAATTCAAAATTAAAAATTAAAAATTAAAAATTAAAAATTAAAAATTAAAAATTAAAAAATAAAAATTAAAAATTAAAAATTAAAAATTAAAAATTTAAAAGTAATAATTAAAAAATTAAAAATTAATAATTAAAAATTAAAAATTAGAAAGTCAAAATTAAAAATTAAAAATTGAAAATTAAAAATGAAAAATTAAAAATTAAAAATTAAAAATTAAAAATTAAAAATTAAAAATTAAAAATTCAAAATTCAAAATTCAAAATTCAAAATTCAAAATTCAAAATTAAAAATTCAAAATTCAATCTTCAATCTTCAAAATAAAAAATTAAAAATAAAAAATAAAAAATTAAAAATTAAAAATTAAGAATTAAAAATTAAAAATTCAAAATTCAAAATTCAAAATTCAAAATTCAAAATTCAAAATTCAAAATTCAAAATTCAAAATTCAAAATTCAAAATTCAAAATTCAAAATTCAAAATTCAAAATTCAAAATTCAAAATTAAAATTTAAAACTTAAAAATTCAAAATTCAAAATTCAAAATTCAAAATTCAAAATTCAAAAGACAAAATTCAAAATATAAAATTTATATTTGACGAAGTTTTACTTTAAAGTATATAATTTCTAAGAACCATTAACATTAAATGCCGATATCCGCTCTTAAAGTACTTAAACAGCCCGCCAGCTATTCCACACAGAGCAAACAAACAACTGCAGTTCAACATCAAAGCCTAAAAGTAGGCAAAGATAGCTTGACTTTAGAGTAAATTTAAGTGTGTGGGTGTATGTGCAGCAAAAGCTTATAGCTCCTCTGCGTAAACTTGTGCCGCGCACTGATGACACTTTGATGGTAATTAAATAGAGCACAACTTAAATGATGTCAAGCACTAATGCAATAAAACGCAAATCTCGGCAAGTGCCACACAAACACACTAACACAAGCACAAACATACGCAACCATAGACTAGCTGCATTGCATACAAATACACACGCATTCACAAACTCCCTCTTAAGTGATGCTCACCGCTTAGATTGCAGGCGCCCTAGCGGAAGAGAAAAATCCAACGTTGCGTTAAAGTTTTGTTCGAATGCAAGGCAACGGCGGCTACTATAACGGTAACGAACAAGAAAACCATTTCTAAAGTGTGTCCATATAAGCAGACGTGCACTACATGTCGGTGGCGTTGCTTCAATTAAAGGTGCGCACTTTAAAAACATTGTTAATAAAGTTAAAGTTGCGCTATAACCAACTCATGAACGGGTCACGTGTTGGCGTTGGTGTTGGTGCAAAATGCAAGTCAATTGAAGTTAAACGAAGCGCTTTTCTGCTAATTTATGTGACATTTTTATATGCTGCTAGCTGGGGTGTTAAGTCAGCAAAATGGGTTATATAGCGTTAACATGTCGCATGAGTAAATTGTTAGTTTATATTTTTTATTTAAAGCCAACGAGTTCAGCTTTAAAGACAAAACGGCTCGACCGTTTCAATAGTCTTCTCTGTTCATTGCCTGTATAATTTTTTCACCTAAGCTTTATAGAAGTGTTACCGAAACTTTTGAATAAAACTGGCTGCTGAAACGTCTCAAAGGCATTGTGTGACAATTTTTATAGAAGCTACAGCTTCTAATAGTCTAAACTGATTTAATTTGAAATTGGTGTGTTCTTTACGTGCGAACCTTGATAAAACATGTTTTTTTTATAGTCAAAGTTACCGAAGCTTATCGAAACCTTATGGAAGTACTACCGAAGCTTTTGATGGAACCGCGAGTTGAAACCTTTAAGTGTAATAATTAAAATAGAAGCTACAGTTTCTGTAAAGATGAATTGATTTTTTTTTATTGCCTTCTTCTTTGCAATACAGTCTGATCGACACCTATCCATACGATTTTTGGAATTTTTATTACAAAATTCAAGTCTACATAATTTCTTACCGAAATTTCATAATGGCTTTATGAAAGTGTTACCGAAGTTTGTAAAAGAATTGAAAACTGTTACAGAAAAGTGCAACAATTTCCAGCTGTACAACTATTTCAGTTGCAATACCTCTTTCATAAAACACAATTTGGCTGATTGTAGAGCATTTCAGTAGATCAAATCTGTTTTGATCTTCTGCATAAATCTTTCTGTTCAAAAAGGAAAATTCTAAATTATAATTAATCTACCCTTTCTTTCACAAGAACTTTCTTTGGTTTTCCACCACGCTTATTACATCCTACATATGTTTCACTTGATTGCCCTTTTCTTCCCACTAATATAACACCCCATTGCGAACCAAGGCAGACTTGACTGAATTGGTATTCCACCTGAAATCTTTGGTTTAAAGCTAAGAAAAAAAAAAAAAAAATCGAATTATACCACGTAAATTACTACTTCAGAATCTGAGCTTCCATTCGATTTCGTCACGAATAATGGTCCTAATTCAATTTGGGCTCTTGAACCATTTTGCTTTCAAGATGAAATTCAGGAGTGGATTGTTAAGTATCGGATAGAACTTGCTGCAAGTGATCACATTTTGAACAAGTTCCACGGTGCACAGCACCCTTTTCATTACAACTACAAAGAGAGCAAAGCGCTCGTTTCTCGCTACGTTTTACATCAACTACAAGGAGAACAAAACACTCGGTTTGCGCTACGTTTTTGTTCAAATTTCAAAGAGAACAAAGCGCTCGGTTCTCGCTAAGATTTCATATTTGCTACAGCGAGAGCCGAGCTCATACATCTGATGACATGCTCATGTTTAAAAATGCGCTATGCGCAAGGAGTATGGAGCAACTATTTTTTTGTAGCGCTTCAGATGCTCTCATGGAGCGCTTGGTTCCCTGCTGGGATGTTATAAAGTTTTATAATTTTCATAGAAGTCACCGTTTCTAAAAGTAAAAACTGATTCAGTTTCAATGGGTATTTCTATGAATTACAGGTTGGCCGAATCTGATCAAGCAACCGATGTGTTTTAAGCTTCAATCGTGACGATGGTCGGGATATGGATATAAAATTAATTTTTTATATACAATTTAAAGCAACATAATTGTTAGCGAAGTTTTATGGAAGTGTTACTGAAATTATTGATAGAACTGAAAGCTGTAATCTCTGTTATGCAAAGCGATGCAAATTTTTAAAGAAGTTACAGTTTCCATAAGAATTAACTGATTCAGTTTCATTGCCCCTTTACATAAACTACAGTTTGGCCGAGTGTAAAGCAATCTACTAGATCAAATGTGTATGTTTTATTTTGTGGTTTCTTTGCCAGTAATTCCCAGCTTAAATTTTTTTCACAGTCTTATAATAAAAGTATATCTTTTTTACCGAAGTTTTATAGGAGTGTTACCGAAGCTTTGAAAAAGAACTGAAAGTAAAAGTTTTTTTTACAATTTATAATAAAATGTCATATTATTTTTTACCGAAGCTTTATAGAAGTGTTACCGAAGCTTTTAAAATAACTGAAAGCTGATAAAATTATATATTGTTTTTATTGAAGCTTTATAGAAGTGTTACCGAAGCTTTGAAAAGAATGGCAAGCTGATATTTTTATTATAAAAAGTGTGAATAGAGCTGATTCAGTTTCAATGCCACTTCAAGACCTTTATGAATTA
Organism: Pherbina coryleti; assembly: GCA_943735915.1. Taxonomy (NCBI): domain Eukaryota; kingdom Metazoa; phylum Arthropoda; class Insecta; order Diptera; family Sciomyzidae; genus Pherbina; species Pherbina coryleti. The sequence goes on from OX030948.1 coordinate 25,287,393, forward strand.
CGGGTTGATCGAGTGAATTGTATGCTGACCATGTGTATGATATTTTGTGAGTTTCAATACGGACGGTTTTCCTCAATAATATGTTTTAAGAATATTAAATTCAAAATTCTACTGGATCAATAGATCAAACGTGACATGAGACGTGGTTTCCAATCCAAAGATTCTTAGCATAATTTCATTTTTGTAAATTTTAAATAAAAAATTATATATTTTTTAAAACAAGCCCTAGTAGAAATGTTATCAGACCCTGCATAAATTGGTTTCAAAAGCTTCAGATAAAGAGTTTTTATAAAGCTGCAAATGTGTCCTTCATTTCTTAATGAGTCCATAGCACATTGGTCCATAGAACATTTCATTCAAGATACGGGATTACGGGATAAGCCAAAATAAGCGATTTTTTAAAGGCCAAAGTTTTCAATTTAATGTAAAAACAAAAATGTTTTAATTTTTAATTTAATCTCATTGTTTTATTTTAATATTTTAAACCTAATTAAAGCAGGTGAAATTTCGATTAACGAACTATAGCAAAATTGTTGCAAATTTATTGTCCCTTGAAGTTGAAAATGTGGCGTCCGTGGCGTAGTTGGTTAAAGTGCGTGGCTGCTATGTCAACGAACTTGGAGACCCAGGTTCGAACCCCAGCAGCGACAGAAAATTATTTGAATTAAAATAATTTTTCTGTACGGCCGCCACCTCTCTGCAGACAATGGCAAACCTCAGAGAGTAATCAAAATGCCATGTAAAGCTTCTTGAGAATAAGAACATTACGTTCATCGCCGTTCGGAGTCGGCGTTAAGCATGTAGGTCCCTTTTTCGGTCAATTGTGTACAAACTTAATAACACGCACAACACAATTGATCATAAGAAGCTAGGTCAAAGTCCTTTCCAGGGCTGAAATGGCCAGTTATTTATTTTTTTTTTTTAAGTTGAAATTAACCCCAATATTTAATGCAGGAGATCAAATTTCCTCTATTGTCGGTTGATATCATGGCTGAGTTCCCTTTTATCAATTGCTTTGCAGTGCTACCAAGTATCAAGTTTCAAAATGCAACCCTACTTTCATTACGCAATATATCATGTTCCAATTTGCTATAAGCATGTTATCGATACAAATCAAAAAGATATAACACGCATCACTAACTTTTGTGATGTTTTTTGAGCTTGTGAAAATGGCGGATCAAGAGATGTAAGATGTGATTTATATTTTCTTAGTTTTTTTACAAATTAATACAAATATTTATCTGCTATTATTTGTTTTTCAGCAATAATAAGTGGACAAACGTCCTAAAGGTTCTACTTCTAAATGTGCAGTTGAACCACGAACCCGAATTTCGCTCGAAAAGGAAGAAGCTCTCGGTGCTGTGAGAAAATGTGTTAAGAAATATTAAGGAATCCGAGCCGTACTTTTCATTTTCACGCGATGACATAACCAGGAAGTATCTGAACTTCCTTGTTACATACAAGAGAATTAAATGGAGAAACAGTACGTCGGAACAAGCTGCAACGAAGTGGGAATTCTTTGACGCAATGGATGAGGTTTATGGGACCCGCAGCGACATAAGCGTCCCACAAGTAAATCTGGACTCCTCTTTAGACAATGTCGAAGCTGATTTGTTGGGAAATACAATTTACAATGAGCAAGAAGTGAGCAAGGATACGGAGCCACCACGCAAACGCGCCCGGTGTGAAGTATTGAAATTTCTGCGTTGTGAAAGCTTGGAAGATAAAAATGTCATGAAAAAATTTTTAGCTTGCGAAAAAGAAAAAAATCAAGTGAAGATAGATAAAGTGGAAGAGTTGAAGAAATTGCCGGAAATTTTTACAAATATTCTTAACTAAGTATTTACTTAGATTTGTTCCATGCAATGATCTCATTTACATATTGTTGTGTCTTTACTGGAAAATAAAAAAGTTCTTTTTGTTAAAATAAAATGTGTTCGCTTATTTTTGAATATCATTACGCTGAAAATAATGTTACTGAGCTATCTCTTTTGTCCCTTGCAGCTGCAGATGTTTGGGGTACATAGGCCTCATAAACTACGGTGTTTTCACTATCATTGTCTTCAATTACAAGGTATTTTTCATTGTTAATAATAAAACTATGTAACAAGAAAAAACACGACATTATAATTTTATAAATTTTATATTTTGCACATCAACGTAATTCAATATACGGATTTTTTTTTAAAAATCCCGAAAGCCCGAAAATGTTGAAACTAATTTTTTCAGCTGACAAAAACCATTATCCTTGTATGGTACCATTAGGAAAGTTTCCAGCGGTTAAACGGCATCTCCCAGAAGATGGTACTATGGAGGAAATATTATCTGATTGTTTACTATTGCTCTTCTGAGTGAACTGCTCTGCCAAATTGCGACATCATGGCATCGGCCTGGATATCCTATAAAAGCAACTGTAAATCTCAATTCACTGTCTGCAACAGCCTATAATGAAGAGATATGGAGTGTTTTTGATTTTGAAGTATTTTTTGGTTTGGATGAATGTTCTATAAACGCTACCACGACCTATATTAAAATGATCACCTATTTCCCAAAAACTATTTTGATTCCGAACTCTCCATATTGCAAGATAGAGCGCAACCCTTACCGAGACTGCAGGCCGACCAGGCCCATCATAACTATTCCAACCGGGCTTCAGTATTTCAATCAATTTCAAAATTTATATCTTGTGTTCGAAATTATTTATTATTATTTTGAGTTAATACAATATTACCTCAAATGTTTCCCTTTCCATGCGAAAATGCGAAAAGAACACATCAGATGGCATTTTTTCTATGACCGCCAAAAAATTCTCGTTTTTTGTCACTCTTCTGGCCACATTTGGCCTCGGTAACTTATACGAAGCTATAATTTGTCTTTAACGCTTCTTGTTCCGAAAGAGATTAACAATGTTAGCACTGCTGGTGCAACAGTTTTCACACAATTCAATATTATTTTGTATCAGCATCTCGAATATTTTTTTAACTGCAATTGTTGGAGTTTGCTGTGTATGAAAGTGTTACAAAATGGCACAAGTGCTACAAAGCAAAAATAAACTAAGCAACAGGGTGGAAAAATTTGCTCGGTATAAATATTGCATCACTACCACATCACTACTTTGCAATTGGCAATTAGGAAGTCAGCCCATCTCATGATATCTGTTAAAAAATTTGCCTTGATCGTACTTAAAACTTTACAAAATACTCTTAACCTATTTCCGACTGGTGTTCGATTAATCGAACGTAAAATTTGTACATTTTCAAAATTTTTTATAAATATGAAGGTAAATGATATCAGGTAAATCGTTCATATCGTATATTACTTTGATAATTGGCTATTCTAAAATAATGGTTGCCATCCCTCCGACCTCCACCCCTACTTGTGGTAGCGATGGTTAAAAAATACCTTGCTGAAAGACCTTTCTTGCGAATTATATTTAAATTATATAATTAAAAAAAAAAGAAAAAGTAATGATGAGGTCTCATAGCAAAATAACCAAAATGTATTTGCAATCAAAAAAAAGCTCAAGCCTGTGTTAGATAACACGGGCGCATAGGTCAGACGTAGAATACGTTAGTCATTAACAGCCTTATTCAATAGATTTCCTTAAACAACCTTTAAACGCTTGTTTAGTTACGCACTGTTTAAGGCTTTACGCAGCTTCTATGCAACCTTGCTAACATTGTTATTCATAAACATTTTTTCATTTTCTGCTTATGCTTGTAAGGTTTGTGTCTGAACTATAGAAAATCTCTACAAAAATTAAGAATTCCTATGGATTTACAATGGCCGCCGCATAAAAAAATGCTGCAAAGGGCGCATATGGAGCATGTTTTTGATATTAAAAGAAAAGACAAACAAAAATCATGGTTGTATTTACGTAACCTTTAAACGCCAATTTCGGCGTTAAAGTTACGCAGCTCTTAAACAACTACAAAAAATGTTTATGAATAACGTTTTCTTGTTTAAAGCCCGTTTAAAGTTACGCTGCCTCTAAAATGTGTTTATGAATAAGGCTGTAAGACATTGAGGATGTCTTAAAGACGTGGTCAACTGGGTAAGCACAATTTTGTTTCTCTGCTTCGCTTATCAATGTTGTGTATGTACACATCGTTCGCTCTTTTTGCATTTTCAGTTTGCATTTGCCCATACTTGGTCATTATACTTCTTCTCTTTCTCACACTGGTTCTGTGATGAACACAGATAATCGTACTGCTCTTACACATGATGTTATAATACATAAAATACAAAGCATATGAAAATTAATACAAAATTTGAAGGAGTTAAATTTTGATTTACTTATAGAATCAAAAAAAATATATGTAGCAATATGATTATTTAAATACAAATCAAAAGAAGACATATTAAATATGTTACAACCATACTTGTATTTTCTTCAATGCATAAAGTATTAAAAACTTATAATGAAAGTGACAAACATTTTCTCAAAATTTTGTGCTCCAGATTAACACCCCCGTATAACGTATTCTACGTTAAAATCAACACCTGACAACACCTGTATAACGTAAGCTTAAGTCAAAGTCAGTGTCAGAGTCAAAATCGAACGTTGGCGCTTATCCCATACCATAAAAATACATACAAATGAAACATATCGTAATATTAGCGAATAGGATAGGCTTACAAGGTTTTTTCTGTAAAAAATAATTGTTTATTGAGTTTTGTGATTTTATATTATTTATAGAATAGTAGTGAAATAATATAAGCTATTTAGTATCAGTAATAATAGTATATTATATAAATTAAGATATAACTGTTATTGAATAAATTGTTCTAAAAAAATAAAAATAATTTTTCATAATAAATTTTAAAACAATGTGAGTGCATCTGTTTGCCACACTTCTCGCACATCCAAATTGTTACTTTGCCACAGCCTTTCAACTGGCAACGACGATATTTTCCTTCCGACTGACGGACGACAAGGTGTTCACCAACAACCTTTGGTAAGTTACGCGTTCTCTGGAACTCCAGATCACCATCCACTTCCATTTCTTCTTTATCATCGGTCAATAATAGAGACTCGGTGATAGACAACTTAAATTCTTTCTGGCTTATTGGCTTCTCGTTTTTATATTTCGCTACCAAACATTGCAGTTTCCAAGCATTCACAACTGATGAATTCAGGGTGTTTGTTCAAAGTGGCCAGTACCATTTCTTTCCACGGATGTTGACTCGATAATTTTCAATAGCGTTATCGTGGAGATCAACGCCACCCATCCCATTATTATCGCTGTGAAGCACAGCAGTCTGATCCATGTTAACAAATTTGCCTTCTTCGCCCGGCCCCTTCTTTGAAGCTTTAGTTGTGCTTTGCCAACGCCGAACAGGGTGGAGTGGCAGAATCTGATCGTATTTTGTAGCTATGTTGACCTCCTTATTATCTTGCCAGCAACAAAGAGTGATCTGGTTCTTATGTTCGTAGTACATATAATCATGTGCACCGCGGGGCAAATATTTTCCGGTCTTCATATTAGTAGCACCACCAGCTACACGATTACAACGAACAGTGCCAGTGGCACAGAATCCCTTTTCTGATAACAAGCACAGAAGATGATAGGGATGTGAAGAAGTTGTCAAAAAATACCATATGATGCATGGGAGCCTCAACTTGCTGAGTAAACGAAGAACGATATCAGCTCCAAGACCAACCTCTGTGTTGCATTCATCGGATTGTTCACAATATGAGATGAAAAAAAAACAAATAGCCAGTTGATGAACAGAGGCACCCCAGTTTATACCCAAAACGAATTGGATTTCCAAAAATAAACATTTTGCAACTGTGTCGGCCAAAATAGCAATTAAAATTTAACATTTCCTATTTGTATGGGATTTTATGGTATGGGATAAGCGCCAACGTTCGATTAATTGAACATTTGATTTTTTGATATAACGGGAAAACGGGTGGGGATAGATTTTTTTGTATGACGTATTTGGAATCAAAGGGCCCTAATTACTCTATGAATGTACTTTATATTTAAAAAATCAACAATTTTTGCAACGTGGTTGAAAATGGGTTAAAAATGCATATCCTCAGAATAATTTTGTTTTCCAATGCAGCATATCATAGCACATATCGAGCATATTGCGGCACATTTTGCATTTCTTATAAGAACACTCAGATCTTAAAAAATGCAGATAAATTCTAAATGATCAAATATCATCAAATATCATGAAAAAAATACACAAAAATTAATCTACTTATTTAAATCAACTTCACCACAACTTCATTAAAATAAAAACAAAAAATTGATCTGGAGAAATTTTTTTATACTTTTTTTTTTTTTTTTCAACCGACCTGTTGAAGCTCTTTAATCAAGCTCAAGATACAGTCGGTGGACTCTTAACCATCACTTTTTCCTTTTATTTTTGCACCATTTATTTCCATTTGCAACACTTTACCCATGATTGCAGCATTTGTTAGTCTGCTATAACTGAGTATTGCACTTTGAATAGTGCACAAAATTGAATTTGTTCAACATCTATTTTAGATATTCTTCTTAAGCGTTACATGCAATTCTCAGCTCTCCATCCTCTCCCCCCCCCCCCCAAATGCCATTCAATATGCTAGAAAAACATGCAAATCAATAACGTAAAATCACATCATAAGAGAAAAGGGTTGTGTAAATGTGAATGCAGGCTGGTGGCGGGGGAGGGTGTAGTGGTATAAAAATATAATAAATATAAAATCGAACATGATGACTTTGTATGCAAAGCATACAGCATGTGCAGTAGTGAAGTATTAAATTGTGTAAGTGTGTGTGTCTGCGTCTGAGAGAGATTTTGTTGCGCACATTTATGCTGCACGCACTTGGCCTTGACAACACATCCTAGAAATCGAATATTTCTGTTATGCACACACAAAAGGATTTCGATGCTTCTGTGAAAATTTAAGAATATAAGTTCAATGTTGCATGATCAAGGATTTTCAAGGGAGGATATCAAGGAAAAAAAAAGGAAAA
>OX030948.1:25301866-25457044 GCA_943735915.1 Pherbina coryleti
TTGTAGTTGTAGTTGTAGTTGAAGTTGTAGTTGTAGTTGTGTTTGTAGTTGTAGATGGTTGTAGTTGTTGAAGTTGTAGTTGAAGTTGTAGTTGTAATTGTAGTTGTAGCTGTAGTTGTAGTTGCAGTTGTTGTTGTTTTTGTTGTTGCAGTTGTTGTAGTTGTTGTTGTTGTTGTTGTTGTTGTTGTTGTTAATGCTGTTGTTGTTGTTGTTGTTGTTGTCGTCGTTGTTGCTGTTGCTGTTGCTGTTGATGTTGGTTTTCTTTTGTTTTTGGTTTCGATTTTGCTTTTGGATTTGCTTTTCTTTTTTGCTTTTAAATTTGCGTTTGCTTTTGATTCTGATTTTGCTATTGCTTTTGATTTTGATTTTTATTTTGATTTTGATATTGATTTTGATTTTGATTTTGATTTTGATTTTGATTTTGATTTTGATTTTGATTTTGATTTTGATTTTGATTTTGATTTTGATTTTGATTTTGATTTTGATTTTGACTTTGATTTTAATTTTGATTTTGATTTTGATTTTGATTTTGCCTTTGATTTTGATTTTGATTTTGATTTTGACTTTGAATTTGATTTTGATTTTGATTTTGATTTTGATTTTGATTTTGATTTTGATTTTGATTTTGATTTTGATTTTGATTTTGATTTTGATTTTGATTTTGATTTTGATTTTGATTTTGATTTTGATTTTGATTTTGATTTTGATTTTGATTTTGATTTTGATTTTGGTTTTGATTTTGGTTTTGATTTTGATTTTGATTTTGATTTTGATTTTGATTTTGATTTTGATTTTGATTTTGATTTTGATTTTGATTTTGATTTTGATTTTGATTTTGATTTAGATTTTGATTTTGATTTTGATTTTGATTTTGATTTTGATTTTGATTTTGATTTTAATTTTGACTTTGATTTTGATTTTGATTTTGATTTTGATTTTGATTTTGATTTTGATTTTGATTTTGATTTTGATTTTGATTTTGATTTTGATTTTGATTTTGATTTTGATTTTGATTTCGATTTTGATTTTGATTTTGTCTCATAAAAACTCTACTCATATTATTATTTATAACAACTCTACAGCGTTAAGTGTCCTTGAAAAATCTTCCATGAAAGAAGAAAACAATTTAAGAGATTTTTTTTTGTGCGAAATATGACAGAGGGAAACTCAGAAGAAAAACCTCTCTACTGACTTTATCACTAAGCCAAAGTAATGACATGTTACCACAAAGCAACGCTCATGCAAGCGCAATAAAATCATTGTCCTGCCAAAATGCAGTTTATTGTCTGCATTTGAAAGTAAACAAAGCAAAAATGGTCGTAGAGTCTCTCCTTAGATTTAAAAGTCAAAGAAGAGTATTTTTTATAATTTTTCTGGTTATATTAAATAGCTTGTCGGGTTAAAAGGCAGACATAGACACACTTCTTATTGTACGTGTGTGTGTGTGTAGGGGTGTGTGCGTGAGCAGGCAGAAAAACTACAGCTGTCTGAGTAGCTTCTTACAAGGACTGCATTCAAATAGCAAAAACACACAAATATACACACACACACACACACACACACACACACACTCACAAAAAAAATACTAAAATGAAAAATGATGGAATTATTATCATGATGTTTATGATGTTCTGCTGTCTGTAGTTGTTGGTTAAGCTCGTAGCTCCCTAAAATAGCTCATGAGACATCAAGTACAACAACAATAAAAGTCACAACAATAAAGTAAAAAAGAGAAATACAAAAAAAAAAATCTCAACAGCATATGTAAATAAATAAATGCGACAAACAACTTGCAAGACGAATGCAAGGAAACGAAAGCAAAAAAGTCATACATTATTATTGCAGCAGCCATTTTGATATGTTCTCATATGTGTTGCATACTTACAGGCATATCCAATACTGAGCAAAAGCACAAAAGAAAAACAACAGCAAACAAACGGCTAAGCTTGGTTGTCAGAAATACGCACAAAAGCAGTGAGTTCCTCTTGGCTTTGGCTTGATTTTTGTTTATTGTTGGTTTGGCAAAAAAGCAAATTTCACTTTTTGCCGCACACACACACACAAACACACAATAATGTGTCTTAATGTGTGCAGAAAAAAAAATTCATCATACGTTTGATGTGTTCTTGCTGGCTGATTTGTGTTTGTTGTTTTGTTTTTTTTTTTTTTTTTTTCGTTTGTTTTGTCTTAGTGCCGCTTCTTCGTATTCGCTCGTTTGCTTGCTGCTGCTGTTCCTGCTTCTCCTCATGTGACCACAACGCTTTTAACGATGCCACTTAAGTTGTTTTCATTGTTGCTGTTTCGTTGATATTCATGTTATTTTGTTGTTCTATGTTGTTTTTGTTGTTGTTGTTGTTGTTGATATCTTTTTTTTTCGGGCATTTGGCGCGAATGAGTTATGCGCCTCTGGGGGACAGAAAAAAAGTAATTTTAGCAAGAATTTCTGTAACTTCAGGCGCAACGTAAGGCAAAGTGAGTAGAAAGACGGCTTTGACGCTGAAGCCTGAAGGTTCTGAACTCAGCCTCTTGTGGGCGTTTAGAAAACTAATAATATGGCAAACATATTCGCAGTGTCAGTCAGACTGTCAATGTTTTCAATGGCATTATTAAATTTGTCCAAATGGCACTTCGGAGCTGTTTCTGACATGATTGTGTGCAAAATTTGTGAAATTTTGTGGAATTTTGTGAAATGTTGTAGAATTTTAAAGTTGCCTATGCACCGATATTCTGGAAATGTGCAAACAATAAAAAGTGGAAACTCACCACAGATCAAAAAATTTCACCACACTTTTCCAAGCAGTAAATTTTCTTTTCATATAATTTAATTTAATTTAAATTTATAGAAACTCACCACAACTAACCGTACTCCAACTTAAAAAACTCACCATAAATTTTTTTAACTCATCACACTTCCCCATTCTGTAAATTACTTAATTTATCTTTATAAATGTAGTAAAAATGTCTATTACAGCTTTTTACATCTTCAGCTGACAAAATTCACCACTCTGTTATGACAAAATCACAACTTTTCCCCTCAAATCAAATCAACAGCTAATATTTATGCTTTCACCACTCTTACAACATATGAAATATTCGTTAGATTTGATTTCTAAATTCAACTTTGTTGATATATGAATGAGCTAACGTTAGCATTTCTCTTCTCAGCAAAGCTAAGAGAGAGATAGAGAAAGAGAAAGAGAGAGAATGTAAAGCTGTTGTATTTTTTGCAATGCGGTGAGTTTAATTGTGTGTTGAGTTTGCGGCAGCGGCTGCTGCATGTGTTTTTGTGGTTAGTTTCCTTTGCACGCGTTTTTCTGGTCTTCTGCCTGAGAAACTGTAACGAAGCCCCGAACCTGTGCCGTTCCAAGTCAGTTAACTCGGAAACGTGGTGCTGACTAAAGTGCAATCGGTAACGTCGCGGCTCGCTGCAAAAACTTACCGTGATTTATTTTTTTTTCCTTAACTGATTGCTTGCTCAAAGTTTGTTTATCCAATGTTTTTCTTTTTTTTTTTTTAATTTTTAAAAGATGGCTTTAAGTTGTGTTTGTTTTTTACAACAAAGAACTGCTATTTTTTGCAAGCTTAACTGTTTTGAAAGCACCATGAACTACAGAGCTTACAAGTTTTACAGTGAAATTTGATGAGAATATCTTTAATTTTGTATATTTTTATTCAAAATTGAAATAAATACAAAAATGAAAAAAAAAAGTTCTTCGAAATACTATAAGAAGAAGAAGAAGAATCATCTTAGTGTGAAATTGCGTGTCTTTTCCTAGAATTTTTCATAAATTCCCACGAAAATTACAAATTTTTAATTCCTCTAACATCAAAACAAATTAATGCCTGAATTATTTGTTCTACATTTGAAGCAGCTTTTCAAAACTTTCATCCTGCATAATTAATCTATCAAAGTTCTTCCTAGATAAGCTGATACGAAGCAGATACTCGTAGTAATTTAAAAGTTTTATTCAACAGACCATTGAGTACTTTTTTAGTTGGAGCGCTTTTTTACCTTTGTGATCCGAAGAAGTGAAAAGCTTTTTTTTTGTTTGTTGTGACGTTCTAGAAAAGTTTTTATATCAAGAGTTGTAAAGAAGTTGCAATAATCTTGCTGATAGTATTATCGGGATTCTTGTGAACTTTTGATAGTTTGTTTTACACATTTTTTAAGGTTAACGACGTGTAACGGACTTAAGAGAAGATTTCAAATGTAGAGAAGATAAAAACGCTCATCTGAGGTAATTTTTGCAATAATTTATGTTAAGTTAATTTAATTCAAGTGAGTTTGTTGGTGTTTTTTTTTGAATGGTTTTATTCACCTCAAGTTGCAATCCAAGTTTTTGGGCCGTAAAGGCGGGAAGTAAAATTTTGACGTGTTTTCGTTCTTAATGTAGTGGAAAAGCTATGATGTCTATACGATTGCAATTTGAAATGTTCAAAAACTAAAATTTAACTTCAATTTGAACTTAAATTTGGAAATCTATAGCTTCTACAACATAACTCTACTCAAGCCTTATTTTATTCCCCTTACCCCCTTTCAACATAACTCTACTCAAGGGGAACAAATTTTATTTCATATTATTTACTAAGGACTTACAGTGTATTAAAAAATTTAGCAACTCGGTTTCTAAAACGCAATGAATGTCTTATGTTTAAAATGTGTCTTAAATGTATGATGGTTCATAAAAAAATTCTCACTTTACGAGTTATTCGACTTTATTTCCAATAATATAAATAGTGTGAGAAATATCTGGTTTTTATGTAAAGAAATCTATAACAGTGTTGATAAGCAAATTTTTTGAGTTTTTCAAGTTCAAGCAATAGTTTTTTTTTAATATCCTTTTTAATTGTTTTTTTTTATTATTTTATTTTTTAACCGTACGAGGGTTGCCTTTTAAGTCTCCCACCTAACAATGTGAAAACAGAGGATAATCATCAAAAATGCTTTAATTGTTTTCCAAGTATTTTCCAAGATGATCAATAAATACATTTTGAATTCGTTTGTTGAAGTTGGTACCTCCGAAACCAGATTTTTGACCATTTCTTATCAATGGCTTGTACGAGCGTAGAAAAAGGTTGGCCACGTATTTTTTCCTTAATGTTATGGAACAAGAAGAAGTCATTGGGTGCCAAGTTGAGACTGTTAGGTGGAAACAAATACTCTTTTGTTTCTAATTTTGAAAAACACAAACAGTGGATTGCTGCTATGTTTCGGGTCACCACAAGCGTAGGTTTATGATTCATGATGAAGTACGACGTAAAGCCATTTTACGACTAGCCTTTACATTGGAAAACCACAGAACAACAGGACTTAGCACACCTGTGGTGATGTCGTAGACGTGTTTCGAACCACCCCTGTTGTATTTTTACAGCACCTCGTTGCACTTATCGACAGGAAACTGTTTTCTTTTTTGAGCAACTGTCAAACTATGTGGTATCCAACGAGAAAAAACTCTTTTTCACACCTAAATGCTCCTGTAAAATCCAATGTATGCCAGTACCACTAATGCCCAAGGATGACTCCATCTCACGGATATCACATGCCGGTCTGCTTCCAACCGATGTTTTTCTGCCATAAAAGTCTTTATGAAATTCGTCATGGAGAGAAAGACGAGTATTTTACAGTCATCGAACGCAATTTATAGATGCATTCTTTTCTTGTCAATCCACTTTGAAAATTGTAAAAAAGCATCACCTGAATATGATCACGTGTAATTCTTTTGTTTTGCTAATATACAATTTATCAAACCACTGTAGACAAAGCGATAAGCGAAAACTCACCAAAACGTGGTGAGTATATTTGTGCTAGGAAATATCAAATTTTCGAATGGAATTATCAAAAATCATCTGGCTATGACATAAAAGGCAGCTCACGTATAGCAGTTTTGTATATAGCAGTGATTCATATATGGGCTCGATTTGTCTACTTTATAAAATAATAAAATTTAAAGATGCATCTAAACTCCATTTTATTCTAATAGACAAATCATGTTCATACACTCTGTACTATACCTATCATAGTGATTCGAAAATATACACCGTACCACACCCATGGTTTAAAACGCATAACATCTTATCCATTATACAATATCAAAGGTATCATATACATCTTACCAAACCCATCATAAATTACCCTTCATACTGTACCCTTTATCATTATGCGCTATTCATTATTCCATATCCGTTATGCTACACTGATCATACTTTCCAATATAAAATAAGCGTCTTAAAAATCATAGGTCTGTTCCTGTACTTGTCCAATAAAAACTAGTAAAATTTGAAATTTGAGATAGTAAGCAAAAAATCTCTCAGAAATAGCATAAAACACAAAAAGTACTGGAACACTTTTAAGCAAAAAATAGTAAAAAAATCATAACAATCGTGCAAATATCAGAAAATAAAATAAATAAGTAATTAATTATTAAAATTGCAACAGCAAATACAAGTAAATCAACAACTTAAAATCAGAAAGAAATTAATTTTTATATTTTGTTTTATTTGTTTTGACGTTAATAGCTTTTACTATTTTTTACTCGCCAATATTTTTCGAGTAAAAACTTGTAACTTTTTCGCTCTCTTTTACTTGAGTACGTGAACGCGTTCAAGTAAAAAATAGTAAAAACTTTCAAAAACTTTTGCGTACGGGAATATACCTCATATTATATAAAGCATATTAAACCCATCATACCACACCTCAATTCGTACCATACCAATTATTCTATAGCAATCATAAAATACCCATCGTATAGGTCCCATCGTTTCAAACACCCAACATTATCTATTCACTTTATAACCTAATCTTACCATACTCAAAATACTATAATATCTCACCCATAATACAACCAATCATATTAATAATTGGTTTGTTAATCATATTAACAAACCATTCCATTATATTAAATCATTATATACGCATCGTACCATACCTATCATAGGTATAGTCATACTCATCATACGCGACCAGAAGCGCAACAAAAGGGTTGGTTTTGGGGTTTAAACCCCCCCAAATTATTGTCACAAAAATAAAAACATGATAAGTAATAAGATGTTTTTATCAAAAGCGCGAAAAAACCAAATTTAAATTTCAAATCGATTGCGGTTGATGCATAACACTTCGTGACAGACATATTGGTGCTGGCGATTTTTCAGCTGATTATAGACAAAATGGGTTTCCTGATTTCAGATATAGACTCCATTTTTCTCTATCAGCTCGAGTTTTTGAGCTATAGGCAAAAACATGAAAATCTGTTCTTTTTCTGATAATTTTGCTGTACACTAAGGGGAAAAAATATTAAATTTATCCAAAAACTTTTTTAATTTATCCAAAAAGCGAGTCATTTTTGCACCAATAAAGCATTTACTTAAATCGACTACGTAAATATTTAAAATTTATTTAAATACTTTTTTAATTAAATAAAATATGTTGTTGTTTTATCGGCCTTTTTTGTTGTATTATGTTGATTTTAAATGGGCTTTGGCCGTGAATAAAAGACGAAAAAATTTTATTTTTATCTTTTAGTTTTTAATGTAATATTTCGGCTCACTTTGTGGGCAATTAAATAAAATATTAAAATATTTATACAGAATTAATAGAAAATTTATTAAAATTATGCACGAATATATTTAATATTTACTATTTGAAAATAAAACTATCGCATTTAAGGAAAATTTATATAAAAATATTGAAATTAAAAAACAATTTATTTGAATATGTCCCACGAGCTGCGTCCATATAAAACGCCATTTAGTGGTATATTTTATTTTCTTTTTGTGAAAATATGATTTGTGAGTCCGGTGGTGAGTGCGATGCATGATGAAATCATGTAGAGTGGAGTGACATTCTTGAGAAAATAGCGAGTTGTCACTCCACCTTACATGAATTCATCATGCATTGCACTCACCACCGCACTCACAAATCACATTTGCCAAATATAAATGCTATATTACCCTTGCAACATTAACTAAATGAGAACTATAAGAAACCTGCAACTGCTGGTGCGAAGAAACTGCAGCAGCATCGCACAGGAACAGAGTGATGCCGATGCCGACTCAAAACCTAAAAGCACGATGTTGCAAGATAGACTAAACGGCGATATTGACAGAGAAATGACACCATCAGTGGATATTATTTTAAATAAACTCGCTAAAAGTAAGCGTAAACTGGATTTAAAAATATAAGTTAGTTTCTTTTATTATTCTTAATCGCCTTATTCCTATAACTAAAATCTTTTTAATGAAAAAATAATAAATTAAATTTTTTCTGTCCTAATAAATATTTATATATAAAAATTTAATCATTATGGGGGCATGTAGGTTACAAACTTTAAAAAAAAATTTTTTCGGCAATTTTTTTTCATAGAAGGAAAAAAGATATCGTTCTCAAATTTTGCACACATATATATTAACATTTAAAGAATACAAAAAAAAAAATTTGTTTCAGAATTTTTGAAGCGGTTTTTGACGTTATTTGACTTTTTTAAAAAAAATGCCAAAAATATGACGGTGTGCAGGATAAACCCAGTCTGGAACATCTGAGGAAAAATTTAAAAAATCAAATTAATCCTTGTTTAAGTGGCTATCCGTGGCGTCCGTGGAGAAGTTGGTTAAAGTGCGTGTCCGCTATGTCAACGAACCTGGAGACCCGGGTTCGAACCCCAGCAGCGAGAGAAAATTATTTGAATTAAAATAATTTTTCTGTACGGCCGCCACCTCTCTGAAGACAATGGCAAACCTCAGAGAGTAATCAAAATGCCATGTAAAGCTTCTTGAGAATAAGAACATTACGTTCATCGCCATTCGGAGTCGGCGTTAAACCTGTAGGTCCATTTCTTGGTCAATTGTGTACAAACTTAAAAACACGCACAACACAATTGATCATAAGAAGCTAGGTCAAAGTCCTTTCAAGGGCTGAAATGGCCAGTTATGTATATATTTATTTATTTATTTATTTTTTATTTTAAGTGGCTTTCGCCTGAAGTAGGATAATTTTTTCCTCCGAAAAAAAAAGAAAACAAAATGGCTTCCATTTGAAAAAAATTATGGATAATTTTTTCCTCCGAAAAAAAAGAAAACAAAATGGCTTCCATTTGAAAAAATTTCGATTTTCGAGGTTACAAAATCGGTCGGTTTTTTTTAAAATTTGAAACCTATATGCCCCTTATGTTTGCTGCCATTGTGGTAGAATTACCGTTTTGAGTGCAATATTTGGACTCATTACACCATAGCCGCTATAGTTACGTACATTTTCTTTTATATACATATAGTTATAAAAGCCCCCCCAAAACAAATTCCTGGTTGCGCCTCTGTATGATAGTATTGTCTGATGGTAAGATGAGCATAGAATGTTAGCATGGTATAGTTTTATGATACATTATGACGGTATAGGATGATAATATGGTATGATGGTATGGTATAATAACATTCAACTTTTCGAAATTGTATTAAAACAGATTTAATCTATTCTTGCAATTATATGAAATGGGACTTTTTTTAATAAGACTATATTCAAGAGTAAATCAATTAACCATTTAAAAATCTCTATTTCTTTGGGTTCAAGTTTCCCTTCTTCTGTGCGTGGCGGCCCCACATATTTTTTTTTTTTTTTGCTTACTGGTGGTCGTTCTTATTTTTTCCTTTAACTTTTTGCATAAATACGCTTTCTCTCCGCTTCTTTTTTACAAAATTCGACAAGTTTTTTTTAATTATTTCGCTAATTTTTGGATCTTTCTGCACTTTTTTTTTAATATTTGGTTTACCACCTACAAAAGTAATATACAAAAGTTATTTCCACGTTAATTCTATTTGAAAATATCGCCTACCGTTTGGACCTCACTAGGTTTGCCCACTTGATATGAGCTGAAAATTATTTATATTTTAAATCAGCAGACATATTCTGGAAAATGTGCAAAAACTTGCTTTGTAACAGGTTTCAATTTTTGTTTTTAATTAGATTTAACAATTTTATCTAAATAAAAGCCTTTTTTTGTGTCGGACGTCAGAAGAGACTTAATCATATTTATTTTGCAAAATACGCCGTTATGCACAAATTTTGTCAAAGCTAGTATAGCGCTAATTTGCGTAGATAGAAGAGCAAAGGTAAATAAAAAAACTTTTTTACGTAAAGCTTTTATATCAATAGCTTTCTTAGATCAGTAAACAACCGGAAAAAATTAAAAAGAAACTTAACTCGAATATTGACTGTGAATCACTTATTTTTTTATTACATTTCCGAGGTATAGGACGTTAATATCTTCTCACCTCTTTTTCATCAACGCCATTAGGTTGTGGAATGCTCTGCCACGAAGGATTAGGGAAATCATAAGGAGAGGACCATTTAGGCAATCTATTCTATCTTATTTCTCAACTCTATAGTTTTATCCTCTATATCTTACTCTTCCTCTGCTTATACCATAAGTTTTTAACATATCTCAATTCTCTTTAAATTTTTGTTATTTTATTTTTTTCTTTTTAATAAAATTAGATTAAGCTGATTTTGTCTTATAGTTAAGGTTATTATTTATTCTTTTAAATTGAGTTGTTAATATGATTAATGCTTATGCTGTACTATAAAAGAGCCTAGCTCTTAGTGTGCCTATTATACTTATATGCTTAAATCAATCAATAAATCAATGTAAATTTGTTTTTTTGAAAATTTTTACTGCTCGATTAAAGAGCACAAAATTGTACTTCACTACTTCACATAAAAACTCAAGAAAAAAAAATTGATTGGGAACTTACAGTTCCGTGCACACAATTAAGAACGATTGCTTTGTTTCTTTTTCTATTAACTTTTAGTATAATACAAGTAAAAAATTCAATCAAATCCTTACCCATTCGAATGTTGAAGAATCCCTTATTATATGCTTTGTAAAATCTTTATCGGTAGCTTACCTGTTAAAAAGTAGGGCATCTTTTTACGATATCAGAAAGGAATTAAACGTGCACATAATTAAGAACGATATACAAGAACTTGATTTTTTGTTATACAATATTTTATTTCAGTTTTATTTAGTTAATATTTGGTTGGATATCCATTGCTTTTAAGAACCGCTGCACATCGCCGAGGCATTGAGCCCACTAGATCTTCACATACTCACTTGGGAATGCTTGTCCAGGCCTTTTGTACTTCAGCATAAAGTTGTGTGAAATTTGATATTTTTAGAGCACCAACTCTCTCCTTCAACACTTGCCAGAGGTTCTCAATCGGATTGAGCTCCGGACTACACGATGGCCAATCCAATACTGTTACCTTATTGTCTGTAAACCACTTCTTCGTATGACCAGCAGTATGTTTTGGGTCATTATCTTGTTGTAGTATCCAACACACGGGTAAGTTTTCATCTGCATATGGTATCAAATTATTCTGCTAAATTTTGCTAGTGGACCAACGCTGCGCCATGACATACCGCCCCATACCATTATGTTACCTCCGCCGTGCTTTAGTGTTGGGAGTGTGTACCTTGGGCTAAACTCAGTTTGTACCGGGAGTCTAACATATGATCTGCTATCTGCCAGACTCAATTAATTTTCGTTTCATCAGAAAATAATACTTTTTTCCACTCTTGAACAGTCCAGTGCCCATATTTTTTAGCAAAATTAATTCCTTTTTTACGAGTCTGCTTGGACATTAAAGGGGTCTTCCTGCAAACACGTCCAAATAAACCAGCTTCCCTCAAACGACGTTTAACTGTATCCACGGAAGGTCCGGACGCATTTTCACCAAAAACAGCTACTAAAATCTGTTTAGCTGATTTGTGCGGAAAGTTTTTAGACTTACGAACAATCAGTTTATCCTCCATTTTAGTCGTTTTACGTTGTTACGCTTTCGGGGCATATTCTTTGGAGTTGAATATTTTTAAAAATGTCGAAAAGCATTAAAAACCATCGTTTTTGAACATTTTATAACATTGACGATTTCACTATACGACTTTTTTTTAATTAAACAGTTTTCAATCAACTCGCGAGTCACCGGGTCACATGACTTCTTTTTTCCCAAATTTTTTTTCTTATTTTTAACTTTTATTGAAATCAATTGAATGCTTACAATATTTTAATAGCCGTGCAGTACATTTAAATCAACTGAATTGACCTTATCAACTGAATATACTGATCGTTCTTAATTATGTGCACGCTACAAATTAGCAACATGTTAGCAAAAAAATCTCCTGAGAATTTGTTTGTGCTTTAGACAACAACAAAATAATATTTCCTCAAACTTCGTCTCTTGGGTACATTGTGGTAAGAGTAAGAGTTAGGTTTAGTTTAAATTAAATTGGAATTCAGGTCAAAAATGAATACGATGAAATCGTTCTTAATTATGTGCACGGAACTGTACATGTAGATATATTAGGGGTATTCTCTTTGCCTAGGATATGCCGTTGCACGGTGCAAGAATGGGAAATGTACAATCCGCCATTGTTGTTTCTCAATTGCAGATATTATACATTTCCTATTCTTGCACCGTGAAACGGCATATCCTAGAACGGCATAGAGAATACCCCTATTAAGCTTTTAATAAACAATAATGCTCTTGAAAAAGGAGCATCTCTAGTTTCTCACACTTGGTGGACTATTTTTGGGATTTGCCCATATTTAAATATTGAAGATTTTAAAAGAACGCCACAAAAAAAAAAATATCTTTCTCTTCTCTTTTAAAAGTTATATTGGTTCAGAGTTATATCTTTAAAGTTTGATATCTCTGACAGTTTAACAGTAACTATTAAATAATATATATATCAAAGTGAAGGATAAAAATATGACTGTTTTTATTATAATAATTAAAGACTGCTATAATATTGTATTTTTTTTTTAAAATAAGTTTATTGGAAAATCTTTAAAAAAAAAAAATAAAATAGTTATAGCTGAAAAACCATCAAGAAATATAGTAAAAATTTTGAAAAGTGTAATAAAGGTAATTAAACTGCCTTTTCAATAATACCAGTTGTAATGAACTACACTGTGTGTAATTTTTTAAGTCATGGCAAAATAACCATATACGGACTCCACTACGTGATAAAAGACTAAAAAAAAAGACCCGTGTCTCCCAATTTTTCCCAATGTCATGCACTTTTTTGTTAATGGGCCGCCAAAGATTTAGGGCCTCGGTATCATTTTCGCAAAACAGTGATCATTTTCTCAGGCTCATATCTTGCAAACCGTTCAGAATTTCGATTTACACTCTGAGGCAAAGTTGTAGCTCTTGTCATAAAGAACAAAAATTGCGAACATATAAAATCAAAAAAACTTCACCTTCCAGATCAAAATCGCAAAAAACTTAAAAAAATTCGATTTGTTTTTACCTTTTTTCCCGTGTTCAGGTCCATAGGTAGCAAACCGTTCAAAATTCAAGGAAACAATCAACTACAAAAATTTACCTAAGATCTCAATAAACAAATTTTTAGAACATATAAACTTCCTGGGAATTATTCTTAACATCGTTTTTTAATTTCATTTGTTTTTTATTTACTTCAACATTGAGATACTATGCTATCTTTTACAAAAATATTAAAAAAAAGTATTCGTATTATATATATAATGTTGATGGCCCTGGACTTGCAAATCGCGCTCTCTTAAGTTGTGGATCCAAAACGTCGTCCGGATCGTCCGAATCTGACTCTTATTCAGAACTTGTGGCGTCCACAGGCACGTTGCTTCCAGACTGCCCTCCATCATCAGCTCTTTCTTCTTCAAAAACTTCATTAACATCATACAGGGTTATCTTGTGACTCCACCAACATACCTCTGCAAGCAATGCGTCGAGGTTTTTGCCTTTGTACCGTTTTTCCATGGGCATTGTGGTTTGGTGAAACCGTTCTCCTTACTCATCGGATTCGGTAGTAAATAAAAAACAAATGAAATTAAAAAACGGTGTTAAGAATAATTCCCAGGAAGTTTATATGTTCTAGAAATTTGTTTATTGATATCTTAGGTAAATTTTTGTAGTTGATTGTTTCCTTCGAATTTTGAACGGTTTGCTACCTATGGACCTGAACACGGGAAAAAAGGTAAAAAAAAATCGAATTTTTTTAAGTTTTTTGCGATTTTGATCTGGAAGGTGAAGTTTTTTTGAATTTATATGTTGGCAATTTTTGTTCTTTATGATAAGAGCTACAACTTTGCCTCAGAGAGTAAATCGAAATTCTGAACGGTTTGCAAGATATGAGCCCGAGAAAATGATCACTTTTTTGCGAAAATGATACCGAGGCCCCAAATCTTTGGCGGCCCATAAACAAAAAAGTGCATGACTTTGGGAAAAATTGGGAGACACGGGTCTTTTTTTTTAAGTCTTTTATCACGTAGTGGTGTCCGTATATGGTTATTTTTTTCGTGTTGCACTGTGCTATCTTCAAAACTGTCAGAGATAGCACACTTTTAAGATGGAACTTTTAACCACTTTGTCTTCTAAATCAAAAGAGAACTACAAATTTTCTTTTCACAATCTTGTTAATCGCTTCAATATTTTTTTAAATCATTTAAAAATATCAAAAAAAAAAAATATAACAATTTTATTTTGTACTTAAATTATCCCCCATAACATATTTGATCAATACTGTTTATAGGAGGCAACACTTTGTTTTGACATTGTTTAAATTATTTCAATAAAATGAACGAAATTATTTGTATTCTTATTGTTCTTTATTTTTATTTTTATTCTGTAGTTTTTATTGTTTTATTAACCCTTTCAGCATATTTGTTGCCATACGGTAACAGTTCGCTTTGTGGCTCTGTTTCTAGTTTGGGACACCCCGCTTTTTAATAATACATTTTTAATAATAGATTGAAATGTGATGAAAAAGAAGATCAAATCGAAAATACGAAAATTAATTTTTATAACATGTTTTTCAAGGTTATTCCGAGTGAACTCATGTGCGCGACCACGCGGCCACGCGACTTCAAAAAAGAGCAAATTAAAAATTTATATTTTTAAATATTTCCGAGAATTTTCTAAAGCTAAAGATAATTAAATGTTATACTACGAATGTAAGAGATCTTATTTACATTTTTTTTTTTTTGTAAAAAATTTAGCGCTAAAAGTTAAGTTTTTAAGTTTTTAAAATTTTTTTGAATATTTCTAAAAAATTTTGTAGTATCTATATGGAAAGCAATACGGCTTTTAAACTTCATACTCAGCTTATTTTAGTCAAAAACTGACCCTGAACGAAGTTTGGAATGTTTGGCATTGCCAGGGCTAATTTGGTACTGAAAGGGTTAATATGTATTATATATTGTTTATAATCATTTATAATCATTTAGTTTCTTTGGCGAGAAAAATATGAGCGAATAACGCAGCTTTAGCTGGAGAGTCTACATACAAAATTTACTGTCAACCCTTCTTTTTCTATTGACAACTGAGTCAAGACAAGAGCTTTTAGACAAGAATAGGAAATATTGACAGTTGTCAATATATTTACTATTGTTAATATGTTGAACTTTGTCAATTCACCGGAATAGGTCTGTAAAACAGATGATATCTGCTCTATTCAATGAACAAAATGGGTATTTAGTCGGAAGGCTTTGTTTTGAAGAGGTTGTTATTGAATCATGTAAATTCTTCATACATGGCACTTACTTCTTTTGATATAAGTTTTGTTTCAGCCATGTCAAGTGGTCACCCAGACCTTTTTAAAATAAAATTTTTATTTCACTGATTTGATTAAACACAAGTTTATAAACATTTGTATGATGAATGAAGGTATGATGATTCTTTGGTAATAATATCATTAGTGAACTCTACATTAGTCATTAGTCAAAAATCGAATATAATTATTCGATAAATTTGATTAAAATAGAATTTTATTAAGAGTTAGAGAGAATCAATGCATAGATTTAAATCTTAATACCCCTTATCATAGAGTTAAGGGTTATAAATAACCTTTTGGTTAACCTTAATTTTTGAAAAATATTGAGAACGTAAAACTTTTGGTTGATTTTCTGTGTTTAAATTTTCCAAAGATTTTCGATGAGTAAAGCTTAAAATCTTAAGTCTCAAAACTTTGTAAAGAACGAACAACAAAAGCAGACACGCAGTAGATACAAATCAGAAAAAATAAAATTGGCTGAAAAGGTTGTACGTTATTTTTTGTTTTATGCTCAGTATGAGCAGTAATATTCGCATCTTCATTTATGTATGTCTTACCCAAGATGATGGGGCTAAAATATAAAATAAAATAAAATAACGCACCCAAAATGGCAGCTTATTACTTCAAGCCCACTGCGTGTCTGTGATATTCTCCAAGGACACGTTTGAAGTTAGGCAAAAAATTAAACTTAAAGGCTAACAAACTTAAGCAATCAGTTTTTTACATAAATTCATAAAAACCAGAATACATAATATTTCGCAAAAACCGCGTTGAAGAAAAATAAGAAGAATACTCGAAATATTTCATCTGAATGCCTGATAAATCCCGGCAGTGTTGTGCATAATTTTTTGAGATAACTGAAATTTTAATGCGTTAATGTAGTGCAAATAATTTTCACATTTATCTAAACTTTTTTGCGTATCTTTGTTTTTTGCGTTTTTTTTCCATCTCGCCACAGCAGCCGCGTATCTCTTAAAAACTCATCCTCGCAAATACGTTTAACCGCGCAAGAACACGCTTAAGTAAAACAATAAAATACACTGTGAAACAAAAACACGCAAAAAAAAACAAAAACCAAAAAAAAAAAAAAAATCAAATAATAAAACAAGCAAAGAAAGTGAAAGAAATACTTGAAACGTGTTAAGTATGCAAATATTTGCGAAACGTCAGACTAATAAGTAGAAGCAATCTAAGCAACACCAACAATACCATCACCACCACCACCACCATCACCCACACCAATAACAGCAACATCACACAGTGTGTTTGCATTCAAATACATGCAAAAGTTGTGCTATGCTCAGCGTTGCTGCGGCATGTAGGCAAGAAGTCAGACTCTGGCAGCATATCTCAAGTGAAGTAGATACAAGTGAGAATGGATTGCTTGTTTTTGTTGTTGTTGTAGCTGATGGCGTATATTTGTTAGTCAATATGATGAAGATGATGTGAGCGAGAGTGTGTCGAGTGCTGCAGCCAACTCGAGTGCATTGAGTGTTGATGTTAGAAATTAAATGCAATTAAAATGTTTCAAATTGAATTGAATGGAAAAAGTATCGTTTAGTGACAAAATTTTAAAAGCTGAAAATTAATAAAAAAAAAAAAAAAATAAGAAAACTTACTATTCAAGAATATGTATTTAATAAATAATATGTACAAAAACCTTAAAAAAATCACACAAGTTGAATAACATTTCTCTGAACATTTGTCTGCATCCGGTAACTACGCATTCGTTAAATACAAGATTCTGCACATTAGCAAAAGCAACAACTTAGCCGTTAAAGCCAACGTGCTTGTCAGCAATGTGAACAACAACAAAAACAATAACAATAACAACCATTGCTTGCTATGCTGTAAGCAGCAGAGTAAATGCAGCAATTCGCCAGCAATAACAGCTGCTACAAATCTTGTGTTAAATAATGTGACTCACCTTTTGTATGTTGTTCACCTTGTGTACACGTGTGTGTGTGTATATTTGTTTCCGGTGAAACAAAAAAACAACATAAAATATATAAAAAGAAATTCGCATTTATTGTCACAGCTTACAGGTGCTCGTAGAAACATGTTGTTGGTGTAAACGTTTTGCAACTTGCAAAAATGTTGCTTGCAATTGTCGCAGAATTAAGTGAAAAACATTTAAATACGAAAAATTGTTTTCAGACTTGATTTGTTGCACAAGATTTCTGCAACAAGAAAAACAAAGCAATGTTTAAAAGTGAATAAAAAATAAAAAATAAACGTTTTTAAATATACATAAGACTGTTGCAGAAAAAAAAATAAAAATAAATGTCAAGACTAAAATCGCCGAACAAAGAAAGTTCTTATTTGACATCAAATCGTTCGTGTTGCCAAGGACTTGCAGTTCAGAAACAGGTAAATTGAAATTTTTTTTATGACGTATATTTTTCAGTCTCAAGCTTAATTTTAAGGAAATTTTTCATGACGCATAGTTTGCAGTTTTAGGCTTTATTTATTGCATTCATGCCGTTTGAATAAATTTGTTTTTGAATATGTCTGGAATAATGAAGGCTTTTTTTTTTAATGGGGTCTTTAGTATCCAACTTACAATTGACATTTTCAGGATGTTTCATTTTGAAAAAGAAAAAAAAAGAACAGAGAAAAATATATATTCGCATTAAATAAATATTTGGATATTTTGTTTTTAAATATTTGGTGAAGACATTTTCTTTCTAAAAAAAAAATAAATAATAATATCTCAATGATACTGATCGTAACAACCGACTTGAGGTTAGAAAACATGAACAATAAATGTACAAGTCCCGCTTCGATGCACAGTGCGTTGATCCCATCGAGTACTAAGACGGAAAAAAATAGAAAGAGTTGTCTATTTAAATAAAATTTCACACAAACAAGTAAATGAGGTACAATACACGCTAGTAAATTAGAACCACTTTGTTCCTGGGGTAGTTCTAAATTTGGAGAAGTTCTAATTTCCAAAGGTTTTTTTTAAATAAAAAGTAACATAAAAGTGCATCTTCGCTTAGAAAATACACAAAAAACACTTTGGCTTAAAGTTTTTAATTTTTATTCACATAAAAGGAACACAAAACATACCGACACATTAAAATTTATCACAATTTAAAGAAAAAAAAAACTAAATATTTAAAAAAAAAAAAAAAAATTATGTTCGCTCAATTCAAACATATTGTTCTCTCTTATTCAGTCGTTGAGTACACATCAAGAGCGTCGTTGAAGAGAGATATGACAGAACATTCATACGAATAATTTTATATGATATGATGACTATGCAATTTTTCAGTATTAAAAGCAAACAAAAAAAAACGCTCGAAAATTAGAACTGACGGTATTAATTTCAGAGCGTATAATGTATTAAAAACGCTAGTTCTAATTTCCGAAGGATTCGAATTTCCGAGAGTTCTAACTTTCTAGCGTCTACGGTATATGAAAAAAAATGTAGTCACATTATTTCTGAGGCAAAACGTTTTAAAAAACTCAATTTACAAAAAACAAACTTCGAAAAAAAATTGTATAGTACTTTTTTGAAAAAAAAAAAAAAAAAATGGGAAATATATATAACTAGTAAACCCACACGACGCAAAAGCACCGAAACCCATGGCCGTAATATAGGAAGTCAATATATGTGTTTGTATATACAGTAGAGCCTCACAAAAGTTGAAACTCTCAAAAGTTAAAATATACGGAAAAGTTAACTAGGCTTCTATCACCACAGGAAACTCTAAAATGTTAACTTTTGTGCCAACTTTTCTGAGTTCTTGTTTTATCACACTTTTGTTTGTTTTTATATATGGAGAATAAGCTGTACAAATTGACCAACGTAAAAGAAACGGTCTAATTAGTAGCTCTCAAAGCGAAGGCGAAATATATCTTTACAGAAATCTACCCAAATAAAGAAGCAAATGATCTTATGACAAGTCACGGTTGGTTTTTAAAATTTAAGCGCCGGTCTTAAGGCATGTGGAAAGATTCTATTTAGCAAGACTTCAGCATATAACATGTGTTAAGATACACCGCTTTTTTTATATTTCATGTATATTTATTCATATACACATACATATAATTTTAAATTTCACTATTGTCCTTAAAAAGAAAATAATTCACAAAAATTGACAGGCCCAAAAACAAACGGGTTAACTTTTGTGAATCTCTACTGTATTTTATGATTTTGATTTCGTTGTTTGCAAACGCTCTATTAAGAAGAGACAGACAACACCGAAATGTGAGCTGAAAATTGCAATAAAAAAATTTGTATCTTGGTTTCAAACGTTCAGCTCGAGCTTTACATTTTTCTGGCTTTCATTAAGTTGTTTACAGACATTCTATTAAGAAGAGACAGAAGAGAGCGAAATGTGAGCAGCGAATAGTTTTGCTCCGAGTTTGATAACGTTGTTCTAAGCTGCTCTATTAAGAAAAGAAAAAGTAACATATAAACAACAATTATATGCAAACTTTAAAACGCTATAACTTAAAAAACATAAATTTTTAAGAAATTAAAAGTCCAGTTTTCACATCTACAGGTCTAATCCTACCAAACCATACTAAATTTATTAAAATTGGACTTGTAAAGGGTGTTTTTTTTAGGGGTTTGTTTTTCGAATAGAAATAAAACGTGCATTTTGTGGTCAAATCTGGCAACTCTAATGTCATTTATGTTCAGTTTGGTTTGCCATTTCATCATGAACAGGTTGACAAAAGAACAATGCTTGCAAATGGGCCGAAAATGAGATTGATCTCGATGCTGATTTTCATCGCAAAATTTTGTTCAGTGATGAGGCTCATTTTTGGTTGAATGGCTACGTCAACAAGCAAAATTGCTGCATGTGGAGTGAAGAGAATCCACATGAGATCCTTGAGACGCCATTACATTCACAAAAACTGACTGTTTGGTGTGCTCTATGGGCTGGTGGAGTCATTGGGCCATACTTCTTCCGAAATAATGCTGGAGAGTCAGTTACCGTTAATGGAGACCGGTATAGAGTCATGATAA
Source organism: Pherbina coryleti (assembly GCA_943735915.1). NCBI lineage: Eukaryota > Metazoa > Arthropoda > Insecta > Diptera > Sciomyzidae > Pherbina > Pherbina coryleti. The sequence goes on from OX030948.1 coordinate 25,322,429, forward strand.
CCGACTATTTTGTTCCCGAATTGGATGGCATGAATGTGGATGAGTTGTGGTTCCAACAAGACGGCGCTACATGCCACACAGCGCACGTCACAATCGATTTATTGAAGGAAACATTCGATGAGCGCATAATTTCGCGGAATGAACCTGTCAATTGGCCAGCAAGATCGTGTGATTTGACATCATTGGATTATTTTCTTTGGGGATATGTGAAGTCGCTCGTCTACGCCAACAAACCAGAAACGTTAGTGGACTGGAGGCCAACATTCGTGGCGTTATTGCCGACATACGGCCCCATATGCTCGAAAAAGTGGTTGAAAATTGGACCTGTAGAATTGGCTTTATTCGAGCCAGCCGCGGCGGCCACATGCCCGGAATCATATTTAAACATTAATGGCATAAAATTATCCTTCCAATAAAGCCAAATTAATGGACATTAAAACGATTTTCTTGTGTTTTATCTCTATTCGAAAAACAAACCCCTAAAAAAAACACCCTATACTTAAAAAGCCTTATGCCGGACAAATTTCGAGTTTGCGTTCATATACATATAGTATATATATATATATAGGGTCAATTGCAAAAAACAAACGTACAAAAAGAGGTTTTCTTTTAAAAGTTTTTTAAATTTTCCGTTAGAGTAGTCAAATTATATATATATATATATATAGGGTCAATTGCAAAAAACAAACGTACAAAAAGAGGTTTTCTTTTAAAAGTTTTTTAAATTTTCCGTTAGAGTAGTCAAATTATGTGAAAATTTATGGAGAATTCGAAGTTGTTTTTAGGCCCTGCAAAAAATAATTTTTTCTATGGTTTTTATACGATTTTTGTATTAAACGTCACATAGCAGATATACGAGAAAAATAACTAAAAATTTAAAAATGTTGCAAATTAAATCTTACTGTGATGTTTGTAACGTTATTTCATCAGTTAAATCAGCTTTTGCAGAAATCGCCTTTTCAGTTACAGAAATAATAATCTTTTACCAAAAATACCTACATATTTTACAATTTTAACGGAAAAAAATTAACATTTTTCTCCAAAAAGACATCAACAAAGAGGTTATTTTCAAAGTAGTAGACTTGCAGTAATAAATAATAAAAAACTGTTAAATAATAAGCAATTTCAGAAAAAACAACAGAGTGACGTTCAATACATTTTGTGACGTTCAATACATTTTGTAAAATGCAAATAATTTAAATGAAATTGAGAGTTTAACAAAAACAGGTTTGTTCTTTTTTTAAAAAAAAAGTAAATATAAAGTATATAATTCAGCTGTACATAAAACTTTCATCCAATTTTTTCTTCTTTATTTTTTTTTTTAAAATTAAAAAAGTCAATAGCTAGTTGAATTTGTATTGAAAATTTATCAAGACTTCACGTTTTACAATATAACTTCCGAACGCTTTAAAATTTAATATCATTGGGAAGGTATAACCTAACTTAAAAACGTAAAAAAATTAAAATTATAAAAAAGGAAAAAAATATTATCACGTGTTGCTGGCATAGTATTGAACTTAAACAAATTAAGACTGAGTCAACTTATTGCAATATTTTCAGAAATTTTGTACTTTTCCTCAAAATAGATGAAATAACTTTTCCAATGATTCTATATTACCGTTAATCGGTCTTAAGTTGATTAAGCTACGTTGTCTCCAAATAGACCCTATTTTGGCCGCGAACAATTACTCTAAAAATTTATAACTTCGAATTTGGTTTTCAAATCAATAAACCAATGCAAGAAAAATACTTGAGAGAGATCGGATATGGTTCGTGCAACTGATCACTTCAATGTGAAATGAGCGATATCAGTTAGTAAAAACAAAAAGCAAAAATCAGGTCAAAGTCATACATAGGTACCATTCTTTTTGCTTTCGTTTATATTTTTCATTTCGTTCCATATTTAGCTTTATTTTTTCCCGATATCTTCGTGCTCTTTCAGCAGGCGTTAACTTTGCTATTTTACTCTTTAATATACAAAAACGAAATAAAAAATTAATACTTTAGCCAGTGGTGTGACATATCTTAAAAGTGATGTTCAATACATTTGCCACTTTTTAGTTTTTTTTCTTATTTTTTCTAAGGAATTTTATTTTGCAAATAAACGAAAACAAAGAAATTAATCAAAACCTATTAAAAAATGATTTTAAACTTTGATATTTTTGATTTACTAGCTAGTTTTGCTTTAATTAAACTCCGCGTGACGTTCAATACATTTTTACACGTTCTTCGGAGAAAATACAAAAAAATTTACTTTAATATTATTTAATCGTCTTAATTTTAAGAATTTCATGAGAACGAATCTCTGCACTTCCTTAATATAACTTATTTGTCATCTATACCACTCCTAAATTAAAACTAACGAAGTGTAAAAAAAAAGTGACGTTCAATACAATGCGCGGGGACTAAATGTAAATCGAAAGCCTAATTCGCGATGACAATGTTTTGAGAATGACAACAAAATAAAACATAAGAAATAGATGCTATCAGTACAACACAGTTATTATTTGTTATATTTTTGCATTGTTTTCAACTTTTTTTCACGTTTTTCATCAAAAAGTGTAATTGGGGACATGTGTTTTTGTATTAAGCACGTACGAGAGAGCAATACAATATTCTTCAAAACAAATATGCAAACAATTTTAGGATTCTGAAAAATATATTTTGTCAATAAATATTCTTCAGTGATCACTTTCTCATGTTTATTTGTTTTTTTCTTTTTATTTTTACCTAAAAACAGAGTTGAAAGAGCGGGGACAAAAAAAGAGCATTTTGTGTGCAATTAACCTATATACAAATCAATAGATTACATCAAGTTTTTTTTTTAAATAGAAAATTTTCTAAAATTTACTAAAAATAGAGGACTTATAGCGATTTTTGTGAAAAATAGCCAAAATTTTGACCGAATGTTGCACTAAAAAATTCTCGAACTTATAAAATTTCCATTCACAACTTTGGGGCCCCAGAAACGTTTAATTTGCGTCCTACTATGGGGTAGTTATATCAGCTTGTTAAAAACTCAAGGTGAAAAAACGTTGATTTTTGACGAAAAAAATTATTTTTTCAAATCAAAACCCCTGGCATACGGTCAAACCAGTTTCAATATCCTTTAAGATTTTAGATCTTCTTGAATTCAGAATTTAAGTGTTGAAAAAAGTTTTTTTTTAAGCCTGAACAAAACGATTCATCTTAATGCACGTCATTAATTAACTCCACCAAAAACTTCTCTTTTTTTTCAACAGAGTTGTTATTAACCCTTTCATGCCTGAATTGGTGGGTGGGGTTATACATTTTTTGAGGACAAAAATGTGTCAGTCTTGACTCAAATATGAACTGACAATAATTTCAAAGTCCTTGGTGTCCTGGTTCGTTTGCTATAGAATGTTAATTATAGGCAACATTGGGGTGTGGTGGGTATATCATTTTTTTTTAATAATTCTTTTACCTCTATTTATTGTTTGTTCACTTGGTTTTTCAATCAAACAATTATTTTAATGTTTTTGAACGCTCTTTGTAAAAATGCTTTTTTTTCCTGAAACGATCTTGATTTTGATTTGTTTGAAGTGTTTTTTTATGTATTTTTTTTTTTTGTAATTTTTATTAAAACTCCTCCATTTTTTGGCTGATTTTTAATCCCGAGGTATCATTCGAAAGGTGCTGACTGCTGCTCTTCATTCTTCTCATTTATTTACGCTTATATTCCTTTTTTATTCTGTCGGTCTCCATCTATACGATTTCAATACGTTTACTCTTAAATGTGAACAAATTTAGTCAATGTGGCTAATATCCGACTGCATAAAAAATGCCCATAACTTAACCCCTCAACTTTTTTTGCCTACGTGGTGAGTGAGGCGCCTTAATGTACTTAATGTATTATTAATGTACCTCAATGTATTTAAGGTTACAGCATGCATTAAGAATACAATGTACAGCTACAGCTTCTTAAATGTACTCGTATTTACGTTTCAGCTTCTATTCGGTTCATACAAGAAGCATTAAGCTCTAACCAGAGCTTGCTTGAATAAGGGTGTATAAACAAAAATTAAATTGATACGCAAAAGCGTATTTCTTAAGGAAGTCTCTTAGCTGGCTAGAAGCTAAGAGTTTAACTTTCATAAATTTAAGGAATTGGACTTCTAAAATAACTTTAGTAACTCTAAAATACCTTATTTACTCAGATTTACTCATTTACTGTTATTTACTCATTTACATACTCAGATTTCAGCTCGCAAGCTTTATAGAAGCTTTAAAGAAGCTCCAGCTGTAGCAAATTCATTAATTTTGAGCTTCCTACAGCCTCGGTTATAAAAATTATTCCACTTTTGGCTTAATTAAATTTCGTTTTCGCTTGAAAGAGTTGAAAAAAAAATTAAAATGATTTCGGTTATAGTTCTATAAAAGATTTATTCAAATCTTTTCCATGCAATTTCAATTGTTCGTTTTACCGAAGGTTTTTTTAAGTTAACGTTTCTCATAACTTCCTAAAGTCAATAATTCTTTACTGATTAGAAGCTTAGATTTTATTTTTCATAATTATCCCACCTTTGACTTTATTAAGCTTTCATTTATAAAATTTTGCAAGCTTGAAAGATTTAAAAAAAAAGAAGAAAATTAAAATTACTTTGAACACTGTGCAACAATTTTAGGGTCATTTGAAATAACTGCAAAAATTCCAGTGGTTTCTGATAGCCATTGCTTTATAGAACATATCATTTCTATGATTTTTTCAAGGTCATATATTACACTATGGGGCCGCATTTATTTCCTGCAATTTTTTTGAGAAAATTTTAGCCAATTTGAACTGAACACTCTAGATTTTCTTTATTTATTGCTGCTATTGGGAGAGGTGTTACTTTAGGAGGAAGTTTTCAATGGCGATTATTTATAGAAGGACCAGTTTTTTTGTATTGTGATATTTTGCGAAGTTATAGATAATATAGTAAAAATTTTTTTGTAGAAGTAATGAAAGTGATATTGCTTTTTGACCCCCCTGTGTGAATATTAAGGGGGAATAATGTTCCCCAATTTTAAAGGACATTGAATTTTTAAGAATTCTACTGCAGGTCTTAGTCAAAATTTTATTGAAGTTAGTAGTTAAAGGAAATTTACTACGGTCCCATAGTATAATGTGAGATTTTGAAAAAATCGGTTGTTTGAGCTAACACAGAAAAATCCCTTGGGCCATATGTTCTATAGAACATTGGCTATCAGAAACCATCGGAATTTTTTTCAGTTATTTTTTGGTGTCACACAGTGTAATAATTCTAATAAAAATTTACTGAAATTCCTTCCAGGCTTAGATGCAGAAATTCGCAAACACTTCCTGTAACTTCCGTAAGTGATTTTTTCGAAGCTGATAAGAAACTTTGCTCAAAGTCAGGAAAACAAATTGGCATTAAGCTTCTGACCTACTTGACATCAGTTATTTTATCAACTATGTCTTCATTAGCGAGTAGGCTGCTGGCCGTAAGCTCTATATAAACTCTATAGAAACACAACATTTCTTAACCTTATCGCTTATTTGCTAGTTGTGTAGCAACTGTGTGTAGTAAATGTGTGTATATTATACGTTCTATGATTTAACGTATAATATACGTGTAAATTTTTCGAAAAATTTTTTTTTTTGTTTAATGTGTTCTTTATAGTTTTAAGAATATATGTACATACACATTTTTAAATCAATATTTAAAAAAAAAATAGAAGTTATAACGGTTTTCGTTAACCTATGTCTAAGCTCCATACAACAAATAAAAAACTTTAAACGCGATTTTCTCGAAACTAGTTTTTTTAAAACGGTTCGATAGATAACTTAAATTGGTTCAATTTTAATTATTTTTTTTGCATTTTGTTTTTTATTTTGTCCTTTAAGCATCCCCTTTAAATTCAAGTATGTATCTATTTTTTTTTGTTTTTTTTATGTAAACAAAAAAGCGCGCGAAAATGTATCGTTTTTTCGAACTTTTTACTTCAACTTCCACCATAATAAAAAAAAAAGCCCCCGGGGTCTTGCGTAGGGGGATGCTTAATATATGGTATGTGCTTTAAAATGTCATTTGATTTTTTTTGTTTCCGATACATGGGAAAGGCCATATCCATCGAACCGTTTTGGATGTTTTTTTTTTTCAATGCCATTTTCAGCGCCCTCTATATAAAAGCCAGAACTGTATTTACAAAAAAAATTTTTAAAAACCTGTATAAATTAAAAAAAAATAATAACTCCTTATATATGTATAAAAAATTTTTTTGAAAACAGCTTCTGTTTTTGGTTGTTACACTAATATACGTGTAAAAAAAATTTTTTTTTCATTACCTCTCATGCATTCCTATGACTTTTGAAGCGTATTAGTGTGAGTTCCGTAAAAAATTTTTAATTGCGGTTCATGTAAATGTGACTGTTTGTGTGTATGTTTGTCGAAGATATTGTAAAAATTCTCGTAATTCAATTAATAAAGCATGGAATCACATTTAAGCGTATAACCAAGACAACGGAAAATATAAGCAATTCAATTTCTCAAAAAAAAAAAAAAAAAAAAAAAAAAAATATAAAAAAAATTACTGACAGAAATGTCAACACCGCGTAAAGGAATGTTTTTTAATAACAGCCAAACAAACGCACGCATAAACAGCATTCACGTGCTCACTGAAGCACATGCCTTAGAGAGCAGGACACATTAAACCGCAATTTCAGAAAATTTTGAATTCGAACCACCGCTGAAGAACCACACCTGGTGCTGCGGCAAAATTACATTTACGTCACTTACGACAGCAGCAACCAACCGCGATCCCTCCAAAACGGAAGTTATACAGCAACCTCTAACACACACACACACACACACACTCACACTCACAAACACATAGCAACAACAGGAAGGAAGCACTGACAACGCAAGGATGTGACAGTGAAATTGATATAGCGAAAGGAAAAACGATTAAGAAAATAAATTTAAAAATAAATGTACACCGTAAAGGTGGAAGAGGGAAAAATAAATAAAATGCGTTGTTAGCGAAATAAACTTGAAGCTATACAAGAGAATGCTGCACTGAGTATGATTGTGTGTGTGTGTGAGTGTGTGAGTGTGTCTGCCATGTGTGAACCCGGTTTACTGCAGTCAGTGTTGGCTTAATTAAAGCCAACAAAAGTAATTAGATATTCATGTGCTTCATGATAGATATTCATTAACCTTTTATGATAGTAAAAAAGGCTGGCTCACCTTTGGTATTCCACACGTGTCACAGTACATCGAGTTGTGAACATAAATCAAAAATGTTTTTGTCTCGAAACCAAACAAAATAGGTATCGTTGTAAAGGAAATACTTCAAATAAAGTGGCTCCAAATTATCAGTAACAAAAAAAGCTCAAGCCTGTGTTAGATAACACGGGCGCATAGGTCAGACGTAGAATACGTTAGTCATTAACAGCCTAATTCAATAGATTTCCTTAAACAACCTTTAAACGCTTGTTTAGTTACGCACTGTTTAAGGCTTTACGCAGCTTCTATGCAACCTTGCTAACATTGTTATTCATAAACATTTTTTCATTTTCTGCTTAAGCCCAGAATGCTGTAGAAGCGGAAAGAAACTTTCTATATGGAATGCATTGAGTTTTTGACAGCGAAAAGGCAGCGGAATTTTTTTTTCGCTACTTAGTACGCTGTAGAGGTGAAAAATTTGTTCAATGCTAGCAAGTACAACAACCATGTGGAGAGTTGAAAAGTCAAAATTTCGCTGTCGATGATATGTCCGGGCATTTAATTGGCACCAGAATTTTGACATTTCAATAAGAAAACAGTTCGACCTCGCTTTACGCAACACTCGATAATCGCAATACTCAAAAATTTACATTGTTGACTCAGTAAACGCAACTTAAAAAAAAAAATGCACAATTATCGGAACTACCATTTGCGTACACTTCCATAAACTTTTATATTATTTACTTTGAGTTCTTCTTTTCTAGTAAAATACATTTTTGATGTACGAAAAATCTCTTAAAACAATATTTAAGGAAACAAAGTGCATATCTTAATACATAAAACCATAATATCTAGGATTCAGAGCCATAAAGCTTTATGTTAAGAAGTTTAATTGCGTTTCTTCAACATTAACTACGTCAACTGGCCGAATTTCTATTAGTTGCATTGAGCTAGGTCGTACTGTAGTTGTTTTTTCTCCACACAAACATTTTTGACTCTACACTTCTTCGGGTGTAGAATTATATGCCAAGAAATTTTCGTTTCTGCAGAATACTAGGCTTTATGATTGTAAGGTTTATGTCTGAACTACAGAAAATCTGTACAAAAATTAAGAATTCCTATGGATTTACAATGGCCGCCGCATAAGAAAATGCTGCAAAGGGCGCATATGGAGCATGTCTTTGATATTAAAAGAAAAGACAAACAAAACTCATGGTTGTATTTATGGTTGTCGTTCGCTACGTGGTCATTATACTTCTTCTCTTTCTCACACTGGTTCTGTGATGAACACACAGATAATTGTACTGCTCTTACACATGATGTTATAATACATAAAATACAAAGCATATGAAAATTAATACAAAATTTGAAGGAGTTAAATTTTGATTTACTTATTTAATCAAAAAAATGATATGTAGCAATATGATTATTTAAATACAAATCAAAAGAAGACATAATTAATATGTTACGACCATAATTGAATTTTCTTCAATGCATGCATAAAGTATTAAAAACTTATAATGAAAGTGACAAACATTTTCTCAAAATTTTGTGCTCCAGATTAACACCCCCGTATAACGTATTCTACGTTAAAAAATAAAAAATTCGGCGAAATCTGTTATTCTGTTACACATTTTTTGTTATCAATCGTAACAGAAGCCGATCATAAGAGATCTGTTAAAATTGGTACTCAGTATATCGAATTTTTATGGCAGCCTGTTATCAATCTTCAAAAATAAAAATCTATTACAATTCCGTTAACTTCTGTTATGAAACAGCTGATTGTTGTAAATAAATTTATTCATAGCAAACAAAATGCAGAGCGAAAAAGTACGTTAAGGGTTGTTTTAGACAAAAGCTAATTATAAATTAAACAATTTTTTTCTTCAGTATATTTCAGTCGTCCTTAAATTCGCTGCTGGTATTCTGACGTTCATAAGCAAATCGAAAAAAACGCAAGTTAACAAAATGCAGCCAATTTATGTTGTTGTTACCGGCGCTGCCGGCCAAATTGCTTCTCATCTTGCATACTCGAGGGTGTCGTTATGGAATAGCCGATTGTGCACTACCTCTAGTACGTCAAGTTGTACCAACAACTGATCCAGCTCAATGGTTCAATGCCATGTATAAGAGGGGTATGGAATGCAAGGATTTGCTCTCGGCGAATGTGAACATTTATAAGATGCAGGGCCAGGCTGTGGATCTACATGCACGCAAGGATGTTTAGGTGCACAGATTGCTGCAAAGTTGTCAGCCCATCATCGCCGCCCAAAATACCATCATTTGGGTGAATCATTTTTCGACTTAATTCCCTGATGCTAGAAATGTGACAGTGTGTAAAAAATCCGTCTGGAATGCCGACTTACTGCAGGGAGAATTTGTGGAGACCGTGCAAAAGCGTATGCATATCAATGATTTTGCAAAGTCAATACAGATAATGAAGATAATTGTAGAAAAAAAAAAAATACCCAGATAAAAACTTAAGTAATAATTTATAATACACCTTATATTTTAGTTTTAGCCACAACACAAAATGCGTGTTGGTTAAAGCATTTGTATTTGGTATTTTATACTAAAATTTTATAAATATTTATACAGTGTATAAATAAAATGTTTTTATAGAACCTAAATATTTACAATTAGTAAGAAATGATCTTGGACTGAGCCGAAGTTAAAATACCCCCACGGCCGAACCAAAGTAAATTCAAAGTCTTAAGCAGCCAATAAAATGTTTATTTGTAAAATCATTGACCAAGTGCACGTTGATTAAATTGGTTACGAGTTCAATTGACCTCGATGTGCTGGGCTGAGACATTCGAAAAATGTTGTCGCTTCCTATTAAGGCTTGGTAGGATCCATATCCATAAAAATGCAATGCTGTTAATAGATCACGAATTCCACGAAAAAGTCAACCTCATAGGTCAAAAATCAAATTGTAAAGAGAGAAGAGAAACTATATAGAATATTTTCTATCGAATTCGGACAACACGTTTTAAGTTGCATTTTTCAAGATAACGGTAGTTTTTCTGTGTTTTTTTTACTTTCGCGTGGTGAATAAGTTGAGCGAAAATTTTTTAGTTTTATTTTGATATTTGCCATGAGGGCGTGCGCTGTTTATTACAACAATAAAAAAAAAATATTTGCTTAAAATTTTTTAATATTTTCCTAATAATCATACATATATATGAATAAATAATTATCAACGACATACCGTGGTAAGAGCAGTTAAATAAATTAAGAAAATATGTAGCATGTGCGTGACAATATTGATATATGTTTCAATGCAGACTCTAATATAAGAAATTTTTTGCGGAAAATGCTGTTATGTGTGGATATTGAGATGGCAAACCAGATTGAAAAACATTTTTTTTACTATTTCCATTGAAAAAAATTCCACGCGTTTTGCACATGTTACACTTTTTTCTACACAACAATGTAGTTTTTACACACTACGGGGTCTTTCATAAATTACGTTACCAATTTAGATGGGAGGAGGGGCATTAAAATGTATTACGATTAGTAATGATATGGGGGGTCTCATATATGGCAAAGTGACCAAAAATAAAACAACTCGAAAAAATTGAAATTAATACACCCTTCATTTAAAAAAATGTCCATCCTTACATCTGCATTACACGGTCAAACGTCTAAATTGACGGTTAACTATTGACAAGTGTCAATATGAATTCTCATAAGTGAGTTTTATTTAATTTAACCCTTAAATGCCCAGTGTATCTTTTTGGATACAACCGAGAAAATAAGCTATTTATTTTAAATATTGCAAAAATTAAAATGCTGGATGTGTAGTTTCACTCAGAAAATTTCATATATAAAGCAAAAATTTAATTATTGGCATAACTTTGTTGGTTTGGGAAATATTGACCGTCAAATTAAAAAGTTTTTTCATATTTACGGAAAGTTCGGTTTTTGACATGAAATATCTTTTAAACTATTAACAATTTTAGAGTATCATTCAACAAACAAATTTAGAGTTATCATAAAAAGAATCGTTTTCCACGTTTTTGCCTTGAACTCCTACAACCAAGCTGATTGATGGTATACGTCAGAATGCCCACTGTATCTTTTTGAATACAACCATGTTTTCTTTAAACAAAAATTTTTTCCAAAAAAAATAAAAACGGGGTCGTGTTCAGGGGATCATTTAGCACAACATAATTTTAATGATATCGGTGTTGTTGGGCATTTAAGGGTAAAAATAAATCGGAATATAAATTATTATTCAAATAAATCTTTTTTAAGGAATCATATTCACAAAAACACTGAACTTGGTGATGTACTGGTGCAGCCTTTACGGGTACTCTCTCAAAGGCCAGGCAAATTTCTTTGCATAAGAAATGAGAATACACCTGAATAGGTTCACATGGAATCTGTTGAAGAATTTGAAGAGTCCCCAAAGTTCCAGCTCCTTCAATTCCAGTGATTGAGAGCATCGACTTTTGGATCGAATAGAATAGAATAGGTTTTATCGATTAAAATATCTGATTTTCAAATTTTTTTCTTAAATGTATCTAGTCATGACATAAAAGATATTAAAAAAAAGAAAATAAGAAATTTTTAATCATTTTGTTTTGCATTTCAGTTTTTAGTAAATATGGTCGAAGGTAACAGTAATATGAACGTACGGTGTAATTGTGCGTGACGAATGTAACATGTGCGTGACGGTGTTTAAAGTTGAAAAAATTGTTTTATAATTTTTTTTTCTCAAATAACTTAGCTACTAATATAATCTAGGATAACCTCTTATTGCCGTAAAAAAATATGAAAATTCTATCTGAAGTCAATTCGCAGAAATTTCAGATATAAGGTGACATCAAATTTTTAAAGGGAAAATTTTGTAGCACGTGCGTACGCTACATTTTGCTTAATAACACCGAAATTCATAAGTGGATTGATAAAACCTTTACACATTTTAAATAGACCGTAAAATTAATTAATAAAAATTGCAAACCAGTTTTCGCAAAAATTTCTTCTTAAGTAAATCAGTTGCAATTATTCGCAAGCTGTAACGTGACATGGAATTCATGAGATATAACAAGTTATTTAAAATAATTAATTTGAATTAAATCAACAAAAACAGACCAGCATCTTAAAAGGTAGGTTTGTGGCTACTGAAAATGGTTACAATTTGCACGTGAGTCGAGCATTCACCTTATTCAATCAAAAAAGTTACACGAAGCGTACGTCAGGAAGAACGAGCGGTTTGCTTTAAAGGAGGGACTTTAGCATAGTTGCTCGATGGTTTCTTCTAATAAACAGTAAATTGAACACAAACATATATTTATACTTAACAATTAGTTTACTTACATTTTTCGGCTTTTTTTCGGAATTTCTTACTGAAATTCTCAGATAAATATCCATTTCAGAAATAAAATGTCACTTTAATAGAATTTGTTATGATAAAAGACTCGAAAACCTCTCTGTTATTCTGTAATGGTTTTTAACAGGTTTCATAACAGATTTTGTCGAGCTGAATATCAATTATAGAATTTGGAATAGATTTTTTGACAGTTCGAAAATCTGTTATGATTTATAACAGATTTCACAGATTTTGATATTTCATAACAGATTTTGTCGTGCAGAATATGAATTAAGAACGCATAACAGATTAAAAATTTGTACGGGAAATCATAACAGTGTAATAGAATTTTATTCTGTGGATTACATCACACTTTAAAATCACCACTTTTATACAATATTATTGTAGATTCTTTGTTTTTGAGCGTCTACAAATGTACCCTGCAAACATTTTCTGAGTACCTCAAAAAAATTACTCTAAAAAGAGTATTTCTTATGCGTGTTTTGTGAGTACGCAAAAAAAAAGACTCATAAAGGAGTCTTTGAAATGATTCTAAAATGATTGCTCAAAAAGAAGACTCAAAAAATAGTATTTTTTATGCGTGTTTTATGAGTACGCAATAAAAAGACTGATATAGAAGTCTATTATATGATTCTAAAATGATTGCTCAGAAATAAGACTCTTAATAGAGTATTTCTTATGCGTGTTTTATGAGTACGCAATAAAAAGATTCATAAATGAGTCTTTGATATGATTCTAACATGATTGCTCAAAAAAAAAAAGACTCAAAAAATAGTATTTTTTATGCGTGTTTTATGAGTACGCAATAATATGATTGTATATATTTTATATGATTGTAAAATGACTTTAAATTTTTCTACTATTACTTTTTATTTGAAATGTTTAAAAAAAGATATTGAAGTAATTTTTTTTTTTATTTTTCAACTATCAAATATTTTAAATAAATTTGAATCTAAAAATATATTTCAGTCTAAATGGATCATAATTATTTCTATGAGTTCTGAAAGAATCCTCAGTATGAGTCTTTAAAATTCCATTCCATGATTCTTAAATATGACTATCAAAAGTGTCTTAATTTTGAGTCCAAAGGACATTTACATATATGAGTTCTAAAAAAGTATTTATTTAAAGTCTTTATTATGAATCTTAAAAAGTATTTAAAATGAGTCTTAAAATATTCTTAATTTTGAGTCCAAAAAGACTCATTTATATGAGTTATAAAAGAGTCTTTATTATGAGTCTTTAAAGAGTCCTTATTATGAGTCTTAAAAAAGTATTTAAAATGAGTCTTAAAGGAGTCTTAATTTTGAGTCCAAAAAGACTAATTTATATGAGTTCTAAAAGAGTCATTATTATGAGTCTTAAAAGAGTATTTTAAATGAGTCTTAAAAGAGTATTATATATGAGTCTTAAAAGAGTCTTAATTTTGAGTATTAAATGAGGCATAAAACAGTCATTATTATGAATCATATTTTGAGGCCCACAACCTACGAAAATGTACTCATAAAAGAGTCTTTTTTGAGCGCATTATGTCGATAAACGCTCATTTATGTGAGTCTTAAAAGACTCTTTTAAGAGTCATAATGTTTGCTGGGTATAAACGAATTTTTCAACACATCCAAAGAATTTTATTTTTGGTTTTCATAAAAAATTATGAAAGAAACATGGTACAATGAAAATAAGGTAGAAGCATTTCAGAGATTCAGACTGCCGCAACTGTCAAAATGAAATTGACAGCCCATAGAAAATTTTAAAACGATTATTTTTTTATTTTTTTTTTCCATTTTCAAATTACTATTGAAAGACAATTTTGGCTATGAGGAAGAGAGCGCAGTCCGAAATGCGTCTACCTCTCTTATTCTACCATGAAAAGAAAAAGCTATTTTCATTATTTCGAAGAAAAGACTTAAATTGGATTTTTCAGTGGATTTTGAAAATGATCAGATATACAGCCGTACAATGGTTTAAAAGTGGAAAAACATATGAAAATTTATGATTGCCTTTAGTCGATATCAAATTTTTTATTTTTTAAGAAGTGTCTAATTAGCATGTTTTGAAAATGTCCATCAGAAACAGAAACCATCAAAGTTGTTATATAATGAAGCATTCAATAAATTCTTGGTAACAAGAGGTATATTTCAAATTAAATAAAATGCGAGCCATTACACTGAAGCCTCAGTAAATTACAACTACAGTTGATGAATGCGTTATTAGATTAAAAATAAAATAATTAAAAAGTAAGTTAACATTTGTGTTATTTATTTGTCCATGGTTGTAAAGGAAATTTTTAAAAATTATCTAATTGAAGCAGGCAAACAAAAAATTCATTCCGAGTCGCGCATTCATATTAACAAAGATTGTAAGAACGTTAAGTTGACTGACAGTATCTGGAAAAAATACACCGAATTTTACGGATTCTTTGAGAAATCTCATTTTGAAAAATGGTTCAAGATTGGTATTTCACAAAAATTTTGTATTGTCATAGCATTAATTTGCATTAAAAATCTAATATTATATCATAATTAAAATAATAAGCATGTAAATATGTATATCTCATTAAAAAAAAGAGAATGTGTGAGAGTCTTTTCTTTCAATTTACGTGAAAAAAATTTGCTGAATTTACCGATCGTAGTACAAATTTTAAAATTTTCAAAATAAATATTCATGTATAACACTAGGGCTTTTTTAGTACATATCTATAACACTATTTTTTTTTTTTTTGTGTTCTGACCGCGTGTCAGTGTTCTGACCGAGAATATGACATTTTCTAGCAAAGATGTACTCACAAAGCTTTGGTGTGTGTACGCTTATTGTGTTGTTTTAATTGGTTTCAAAATTGTATTCCAGCAAAAAAAAAAAAAAAAAAAAAAAATAAAAAGAATGCATTATTATTTTGAGTTTTGGTGATAAAGCACCACACCCAGTGACTGTAAAATGCTGGTCGAATTAGTTCGAGCGTGCTTGTCATTCTCGTCAAGACGAATTTCGTGAAGGTCGTCCAAGAACGACTGTTGTGGCAGAAAACACGATGTTGTGCGTGAACTTTTGGAAACCGATCGGCATAGATGCCCTATGGGATTTATGTCTGGAGATTGTGGAAGGGTCGAGAGAATGTGTGGCATATGATGATTATACACATAAGCAGTGGGCACATACATGGGCAGTAGAGTGGCCCTTAATTTTGTTTTTTAGAAATTGAACATGTGCAGTGCTCTCGTTTATTTCTTATCATATCAAAAGTATATTGTGAAAATTTCAAGAAAAAAACTTTTTAACAAAAAAAAAAAACCCGACTTCAAAATCACTACAAAGTAAAAAATAATTTTAAATAACTTTTCCCATTCATTTCTTGGTCATATTTTAAAAGCTATTTATACGTGTTATAATATTGGAAATTTTATCATTTTCATTTTTTCTATTTTGTTTTATTATCATCAATATACTAATTGCTTTATGAACATCAAAGCTTTGAAGTCGGCGCTTATCTTACTATGTCCAAATCTTTTTATTTTAATTTTTTCTAATTTGTTTTATCATAAAAATATTATTAACTTTATGAATATAAAAGCTTCTTAGCGATTTTTTTTCTTTCAATTGGCAATTTTTGAGTAAACTGAATGTAGCCAATGTGTTCCATGCATTATTTGTGCAGCTGTTACACACTATGTCATATTCAACATGAGCTCTACAAGCTCACCCAAACCAGTTTAGTGAGAATTTTAATGTGTACAAAGCTTTTAAAATTACTACAGTGTCACCAAGGCACCAAATAGTGCACGGATGGTAAAAGGTCATTATTGTGTTTCAAAGATGAGCGCCGACTTCAAAGCTTTTATGTTCATAAAGCAATTAATATATTGATAATAAAACAAAATAAAAAAAATTAAAATGATAAGATTTCCAATATTATAATACATATAAATAGCTTTTAAAAAATGACCAAGAAATGAATGGGAAAAGTTATTTAAAATTATTTTTTACTTTGTAGTGATTTTGAGGTCGGTTTTTTTTTTTGTTAAAAAGTTTTTATTTCTTCCTTTTTAGAGAATATGAAATATTTTATGTTATTGTATTCTTGAGGAAAATTTTAAACATGAAACTTTGTTCTTAGCAAATTTGATTTATTAATTCCTGAAAGTTTGTTGGGTATTTTCCATTTCTGCTTCTTTACAATTTGTAGTGCCCCGCCCTTTCTCTAATCCCGCCTAATTTATTTACCGTACCATATAATGATTCTACCTACCCCTGTGCCAAATTTCAGTTTCCAAGTATCAATATTAATCGTAATATAGTACTTTCCTTAAAGTGACACATCCTGTGTTCAATCCCGCTCACTTTTTTAATGATTCTACCTACTTATCTACCTGCATACCAAATATTAATACGCTAGTGTCAATACTAACTAAGATATAGTATTTTTATAATATCAACACCCTAGTGTCAATTTTATTTGATATATAGTGTGTTTCTAATATTGCCACACCCATTTGTTGAATAACGCCCACTTTATTTACAGTGATTTTTAAAAATTGTGTCTACTCCTGTACTAAATTTCAGTACCCTTGTGTCAATACTATTCGAGATACAGTGTTTTTCCAATATTGCCACACCCATTTGTCAAATAACGCCCACTTTATTAACTGTAATTTGTAATAACTATGCCTACCCATGTACTAAATTTCAGCACTCTAGTGTCAATATTATTCGATATATAGTGTGTTTCTAATATTGCCACACCCCTTTGTCGAATAACCCACTTTCTTTACAGTAGTTTTTTAAAATTGTGTCTATCCTTGTACTAAATTTTAGTACCCTAGTGTCAATACTGTTTGAGATACAGTGTTTTTTTAATATGACCACACCCCTTTGTCAAATAATGCCCACTTTATTGATCGTAATTTGTAATAATTGTGTCTACCCCATTGTTTTTACTGTAAATTTCAGTACCCTAGTGTCAATATTAACTGAAATACAGTGTTTTTCTTATATTGACACGCCCCTTTGTCGAATATCGCCCATTTTTTTAAAAAAGGACCTCCGCGTTCATGGTATCTATCTGTTGACAAAAAATTACGGAAATCGGGCAAGTGCTTTAGGAGTTATCGATGTACATACATTTAAAAAAAAAAAAAAAAAAAAAAAAGCGCGGACAAACCAACGAAATTGAGAACCTCCTCCTTTTTGAAGTCGGTTAAAAATATTAATATTTAGACGTGCCGCAGAGCGAAACTTCATTCAAAATATGCCTTTATATTAGAAAAAACTGTTTTTTTTCCAACAATAATTAAAATTAAGCCAATTTAATGTTCTTTTCTAGTCTACTCAACATAATATCATATTTAACATAACATTATCTCACAAACGATCTATCATCCGTTGAAATTGGCTACAAAGTGAGAAAACTACAACTATTTTGTCGAGCGAAAAAAAAAATTTAATTTTTTTCGAAAATTATTTTAACTAACGTTCTACAATTATGTTTTACCGATCAACTTATTACATTTAAAACAAAAAATATATGTAATTGAATCTATTAAAAGTGAAAACACTGGTTACCTTCTAACATATATGTCCTTCAAGTATTATTTTTTAAAATAAAAACAGTGAAATTATCTTTGAATTCAAGTGCAAGTCTAACTATAGAAGAATGCAAATTAATTAAACAGTTGTACTTTCTGTGTTTTTAAAAAAGTTCATTATTTTTTATTCACTTCACTAAAACACTCTATGAACTCAAGTGGCTGAGCTGGACTAAAAACCTATCTGTAAAAATCAGTTCTTCTCTTATTTTAAGGCTTTTAATATAAACAAAAGTGAGGATGGCTTGATTTCTTTATTATAAACAAAAGTATTTCATGACAAGATGAAATATTGCATCAGCCAGAATATTTGCAGACATAACAAATTTTAAGCTTAAAAAAAGAATCTTAAGACAAAACCATTCTTGAATCTTTAACATACAATTTTGTTTACATTTACAATTTACTTATTGAATAAAAGGTGATCTTAACTTGCATAGATTTTTGGAAAAAGGCAAGCATACCTGCGAGTTCCCCCATCGATGTGTTCAAAAATTGTTAGATTTGCACAAATGTTCGAAAAATTTACAAAGAAGTCAGAAACGCACAACAGAAAAAACTTTATTCTGCGATAAATTGGACAATCTATTTGATATTTCACACAGGGACGTTCTGCACCTAATCCGAATAGAGGAAGACAGCCAGTTCTTACTACTTCAGAGAGAAAATGGAAGACCCGGTTGCATGATTGACGTTGATGACGTCTGAAGAGCATGGCAGAAGCTCAAACGTAATCGGGGAAAAAAAAGAAAAACATAGGAAGCGCAAACTCGAGGAGAAGAAGCGGGAAAGAAGTATGATTTGTATAATAATTAAAAATTAGTTCAGCTTTGTTATTTGAGATCTTACGAGTATTATAATGTAGAAAGAGCACAGGAAAAATATCATATGAATTACAGTTTCCATGAGTATTAGTACTACCCAGATAGACAAATGTACCTTTTCTCCTCCTTTTGTGTTGTTCGACGAAACAACAGAAATTAAAGTTGACATGGCTAAAAAAATCCAGGAAGATGACCAGTTTGAAAGTGATAGCAGAAAGAAAGTATTTTTATCCAAAGAAGATATACAAGCATTTATTAATAAAAATATCGTCGACTTTTTATCACCACCATCGATGAAACTTTCCCAACGTTTCAAAATTGGAACAGATTTTCTTTAAGTACATTCGAAAGATTGGAAATCTCAAAATGACTACACTGATGTTCTGAAAATCATTACTTCTCTAATAGTGCTGAACGACACAGCTTAACATGCGGTTAAATTAATAACTGATTTTAATAGCCTCCTAACTAAAAACACTAACTAACGGGATTATCTCCTAAAAGTATATATATATTTCTGATTGTTTGATTGAGAATTTAAAGATTTTACTTTTTTAATTGTAGATTATTCGGGACTATCGTAAGAAATATCCAGGATACAGTCGTGAAATTTTATTTCGGCCCTATGAGCAATAACTAAAGTAAAAACAATCTATCTATATATCTATATGTGACCCGGTCTACGAAAAGGGACCTTCGGTGTGAAAATATCATTTTCCACTTTTTTGGCGATTCGGATAGACTAATGTGTGCTCTTTCTAATGGCGCAAAGCAGAAGTTTCCAACTCGTAAAGAAGTTTGTCAGGAATTTATTGAATAAGCTGAAATAAATGAAAAGACGCCATTCAGTGTGCGACAATTAAACGTTTACAAACAGCTGTTTTCTCGAAAACTTGTTTTTACACCGAAGGTCCCTTTTCGTAGACCGGGTCACATATATATAAAAAAGGAAATTATGTTTGTAAGGCCGCAATAGACTCCTAAACTACTCATCCGATTAGCATGAAAATTTGTGTATAAAAGTTTTTTGGTACGGTGCGTGTTCGTGGGCTATTAATTTTGTTCCACCTTGAACACCAGAGGGCGCTGTAGTACAAATTTTTTACAAAACTGCCTAAAACTCATAAACTGCTAATGCGATTAGAATGAAAAATGGTATACAGTGAGTTTTATGTACGTTGAGTGTTCTGCTGCTATCGGTTTTGACCTATCTTGAACACCAGAGGGCGCTATAGTACAAATTTTTTACAAAACTACCTAAAACTCCCAAACCGCTAATGCGATTAGAATAAAAGTTGGTATATAGTAGTTTTCAAAGACGATGAGTTTTTTAGCACTATCTTCTTTGACCCACCTTGGACACGAGATGGTGCTGTAGTACAAATTTTTTACAAAATCGCATATTTTTAGT
Source organism: Pherbina coryleti (assembly GCA_943735915.1). Taxonomy (NCBI): domain Eukaryota; kingdom Metazoa; phylum Arthropoda; class Insecta; order Diptera; family Sciomyzidae; genus Pherbina; species Pherbina coryleti. Next base: position 25,342,771 of record OX030948.1, read on the forward strand.
TGTTTTCTTAGGTTACATGTGCAAATATTTACAAAACATACAATATTTCTTAAATTTAGTAAAATTAAAAAAATTTCCGTTATTTTGATATCAGAAACATGAACATATCTTGAAAACTATGAAAAATTTTACTACAACGATGTATTTAAGCAACATTTTTATACAAAATTACGAAAAAAACAATCAGACATTTAATTTTGCGACTTTCGATTCAAATATCTCCGCTGCTTTTGTATACATTTTGTTAAATTTTTTTTGTCTTTAAGCTTCATCAAAGTACTATGAAAACCTTATTGCAAAAATACCGTTAGTTGAGTATATATATTTTAAATATTTTTTTCAAAAAAGGTCTGAAATTTTGGAGTTTTCCTCACAAAAAGGCTCAAAATTTGTTTTTGTTGTAAAAATAATTTAAATTCAAATTCGAAAATTTTTAACTCTATTTAAAAGTTATAACATTTATAAGCAAAAATTATTTCAATTTTACGCAAAAATTAAAAACCATTTTTGTGATTAAAAAACAAGGCCTACCCCCTGTTTTTTTCGAACAAAATTTTTTTTCTAATATTGTGTTTTTATAATTTTGAAAAAATATACAAGCTAAAAAATTAATTTAATAGAAAAATTTATCTAAGTATCTCTTGCCAATCAAAAGTTATAGCCAATAACGTTTATCCAAAATATATATACAAAAAGCAAAACGCTGTCTGTGTGATGACTGGAAACTTCAAAATTACTTAGCCGATAGAGCTGAAATTTTGGCAGTACATTTTTTTCAAGTACAAGATGGCTTAAGTTTCTGTCACACCCCCTTTTACCGCCCAAAAATCAACAAAAATGCTATATTTCCTACGGCTTTCGTCGATTGGGCTACATTTTGGTAATTTAGTCTGCATGCTTACTGTCGGCAACTGTACTAAAACAGGGTAATGTCCATCTACTAGAAAACTGGGATGAACATTATATAAGAGGGTGTGGCTCCGCCCATACAGTTAAAATTTGTATTATCGAATAGCTTTGAAAGTAAAAGTAGCAATACTTACTTACAAACTCAAAATGGAGTTACTATTTGGTGATCTCCTGCTACTGGGAAACTGTAACGGGCAGTGGAAAATAACAGTGGTGTTAAACTATGAGTCTAAGAAAAGTTTTGAATACACCTTTTATGTTCCCATATAGTTGCAAGGTGCAGCAACGCGCGCCGGGAAAAGCTAGTTATGAATAATAAACGGTGTTAAATTTAAATAAAAAAAACAAATCTATTGATTAAAATTTTATTTTTTGTTGTTATTGTTGTGTTAGGAACGTACAAACTTTATACAATTTATAATTGGAAACATAAACTTTTTTCAAAATAATTAATTTTACATATGTATTTTCGAAAAAAGTATTTTTTAAAAAAGTTTTTTTGCTCCACAAAAAAATTTTAGTTTCCGCATTTTTTACCCGATTTCGACACATAATATCTCCTTGGAAAGAAATGTTTATACTCATACGCCAATAAAAGATTGGAAAAAAAAATGATTACATTAATTTCATTTGTTTTCGGAAAAAAAATATTTCTTAAAAACAATAAAAATGTTGTAATTTTCGCATTAGTCAACCGTTTTCGACGAATGATAGCACGTTGGAAAAATAAATTATATGCCTAATGCGATATTATGTTTCGTTGATTAAAAAATCACACAAAATTGTCTTAATTTTAATTATTGTTGAAAAAAAAACTATTTTTTCCTATATGAATGTGTATTTCGAATGAAGTTTCATTTTGCGGCACGTCTAAATATTAATATTTTTTCCTGAAATTTTCAGAATATAATTTTGGCATGATAAGAAACAAACGAGGGCACCGCACATATTCAATTTATAAAAAAAAAAATTGCGCATACAGTTAAGGGCCACCCTAATGGGCAGTGTGCTTGGGATCGATATTCTGCTGGAAGTAAAAATTATAACGAAGACCTAACTTCTGAACACTGTTGTGTAGGTTTTCATTTAAAATGTTCAGATACACCATGTTATCCATCGTTCCATCGATAAAGACCAAGTTGCTAACACCTGGTGTGGACACACAGACCCTTACCATTACCCCTCCACCAGCATGTTTGACTGTACTAACTGGTTTCGAGCTCGGAATTTGACTTTCTTCACACTCGTACTCGCCCATCAGACTGAAATATATTATATTTACTTTAATCTGTGAGTAACACACTTTTCCAGAAATTTTTAGGCTTGTCTTTGTGTGTTTTGCGAAATCTAGCTTCTTTTTTTGATTCAGTTTGCTTATGAGAGGCTTTTTGCGCGCTATTCTCGAGAAGTTGTTTCCTTTTGCTTTCGACTCATTTTAATGATTATTTTCTACCAAAAAATGACGTAATAGTACACACAACTAAAAGAGTTTGAAAATTTCGAATTCATAATTGCACTTTCCCGAAAGCGGGTGTAGCCATACTATTCAACTATTTGAGTTTGTTAACTTAGTATTGTTTCTGTGTCAACAATTTTGTCCCTAGTCAAATGGATTCAAAATAAAATATTTTTTTAATTATTTTGTAATGGGAAAAGTATTAAAAACTATATCAATCCATCTGGCAACGTCGTCATCTTAACAAGTTCACGTCAACAAGTGCTTGAATAATACTTTAAATTCTTTAAAATTTTCTTATATACCGCTGTGAAAGTGTTTTTATTTTGTTAACAAACAAATTGTTTGTAACAGAGCCTAAAAATTTTGCCGATTTTTCCAACTTATATCTTATTTATCAACTTTACTGAAGTTGTGTAATTTTTCAGTATACTAAATTTAATCTGCCATTTCTAACAAGTGTATATGCATAGTGCTATCACTTTCATGCACATTAATTCAGCGCCTTATACAAATGCGCGCGGAAGTTAATCGCACACAAGTCATGAATACAGGCTGCGCAATCTGTAAATCAGAATGGAGTACATTCGACAATTTCATCTCCTGCTTTGGCTGCTCCCAGCGTTTCCACCAAAAGTGCGTCAAGCTACCTGCCAAAGTTGGTGAAGTACTTCGGGGGACCGCACCAGGAGGACTACAATGGTTCTGCACAAGTTGCAGGTGTTTCTCTTCGAGTATCTTACTGCAAAAGCTAATTGACCTTCGCTCGTCGACGTCCTCATTAAACGACGAATTGGCACGGCTTAACAATTTAGCTGCTGCACAATGGGCTACAATCAATAATCTATGTGACCTCGCTAAATTAAACGCCAATGCAAGCGGTAGCTCCTGCACCAGCTCACCTGGAATAGCACGCAATACGACTAGGGCGCAAGTTGCTGCAGCTAAACTTAAATCTGCGACTACTACTGAGACTGCTAACGCCTCTGGTAATAAATCTCCGCAAATTATGCAACCTGCTTCAACTGAAGTGCCTGTTGCGTACCCTATCATCATGCAACCTGCTTCAACTACCCTGCCGGAAATAAATAATAATAATAACAATATGTCAATTCAAACTGCAACTACAAATGTGGCTAACTCTACATCTGTGGAGAGCCAATATTCGCCTGAGATTCCAGTAATCTGCCAACGAGCCTCAACAAATTTGCCAGTCTTTACTAATAATTCATCAACCAATAACATATCTTCAATTCCTGATTTATCAACTCAACCATGTCCTGGTGACTTGTTAATTTCTACCCCAGCCACATCACCGGAAGATACTGCAGCATTAGTTAACCTAGTAGTTGTTCAACGAGCTCAGCTTAAAGTCATCTTTCTGTCCAGACTCGCCGCCGACACGTCCGAGGATACTATTATATCCTACGTCAAGCAAAGATTGCCTTACTCAACACCATCTTCTTCCTTCAGATGTAGAAAATTCAGCTTCAGCTTTCAGCGTGAAATAGCTTCTTTCACTCTATATGTCCCGGAGGATAAATACGACATGATTCTATCTAAAGAGTTTTGGCCTAGCGGCGTTATAGCTAAAGAATACGCTGCTAAAAGACGACTTCCTCCTGCAAGATTGCAGCAAGCTGTTTTGCTACCTCAGTCAAAAAACTGAACAATTCATTCTCATCTCCATCTATTACGTCTTCATCAGCATCTGCAATGCTAACTCCAACCGCAACAATCCAGCCATCATCTCAAGTCTACTCTCCTGTCTTATCGAGTGATCTGTCATCATCGTTCCTGTATTCTGAGACAGTCCCTAATTCATCATCATCATTGCCAATACCGCCTTCTGCTTCCACCATTTATAATTCTTTTTATTACCAAAATGTGGGTGGGTTAAGAACTAAATTATCTGATTTATTTTTAGCCTCTTACTCTTGTAACTATAATATTATCACTCTTACTGAAACTTGGCTTACTGATAAACATTTAACCTTAGAAATATTTAGCAGCGCATCCTTCAGTGTTTTCCGTAAGGATCGTTGTCCAAACACTACAGGTCTATCGAGAGGGGGTGGAGTTTTAATAGCAATACGGAACTCCTTTTCATGTTGTCAATTGACTCTTCCTCATCTTAAATCTAACGATGTCAATAATTTAGACATTGATCAAGTCATTGTAAAAGTTAATTTTAGATCTAATTTTGAACTTTTCATTATAGTGTCTTATATTCCTCCTGCTAGCTCGATTCTTCTTTACAATACTCATTTAGAAAATTGTCGATTGTTACTAGAGAAGGCAACACAAGCACATCACTTTATCATTGCTGGTGACTTTAACTTAAGTACACTCGTTTGGAAACCTGTAAGTGATGAGTTCTATATCATGCCCTTTAACGTGAATACTGAAACCGATGCGCTGGTAATCGATTTTTTCACTCAGTTTGATTTGGTTCAAATTAATAATATCTTTAATGAACGTAATCGTATTTTGGATTTAATCTTTGTTGATAAAGAATTTATTATCTTCCTAGATTCTACCCCCCCCCCCCCCCCTAATCGGGAATTGTTCACAACATCACGTACCATTAGGTTTGGAATTTTCTACTTATACCTATCAAATTGTAACGTCTACCGTTTCTTTTTTCAATGATTATAATAAAGCCAATTTTGTTGAATTAAATAGAGCTCTTAACCTAGTCTCCTGGTCGGATAACTTATTGTGCAAAGATCTGGATAATATGGATGACTATTTCCTTTCGGTGATTAATGACTGTTTGAGCCTATGGGTCCCCAAAAGGAGGGCTTCTCCTCTCAAAAATCCTATTTGGTCTAACAAAAGACTCTCTCTTTTAAAAAATAAAAAAAACAAATCATATAAGCGTTTCAGAGTAAATCGTGAAAATTCAACACTAAAATTGGCTTATCTATCCTGTCAAAAGGATTACGATGTTCTCAATAAATTCTTATTCCACTCATATATATCCTCAGTTGAAAGTAAAGTAAAACAAAATAGCAAATACTTTTGGACTTTTATAAACAACAAAAGAAAAAGTAATGGCTTTCCGAAATCCATGTCTTATAAGGATATGTGTTCGGATGATACAATGACTATCTGTAACTTCTTCGCTGAGTATTTTAAATCTGTTTACTCACCTTCTTCCACGGTTTCTACAACTTATAATAACCTTCATCACAATACCATCTTAGATATTGGTATGCTTTATATTGATCCTCTCGAAGTTGAATCGGCCCTAAAAGCTCTAAATTCTAATAGCAAAGAAGGTCATGATGGCATTGCTCCGATTTTTCTAAAAAATTGTGCTGCTTCAATTGCTCTTCCACTCTCCATCATTTTCAATAAGTCCCTGACAACTGGCCACTTCCTGGACGCCTGGAAAGTCTCACTCCTGGTTCCAATTTTCAAATCGGGTCCTAAACATGATGTTTGCAACTACAGACCTATATGCAAACTTCTTTGTATTCCTAAATTGTTTGAACAGATTGTGTATAAAAAACTCATATTCCTTGTAAAAAATATCATCTCTCCACAGCAACATGGCTTTATACCTGGCAAATCCACGGTAACTAACCTTGCTATTTTCTGCAGCTATATCTTAAAAAACTTTGCAAAGGGTCTGCAAACGGACGTTATATTCACAGACTTTGCAAAAGCCTTCGACAAGGTAGATCACAATATTTTACTTTTTAAACTCTCTTCTTTGGGTTTCCACTCCAACTTCCTTAGTTGGATTAAATCATATCTACTAAACCGTAGTCAAAAAGTGATAATTTGTGATTGCCTATCTGAACCAATAGTTGTCACTTCTGGAGTCCCACAAGGAAGTCATTTAGGTCCTCTTCTATTTTTACTTTTTATTAATGATCCTCCCTGTTTGATCAAAAACTCAAAAGCCCTTTTGTTTGCTGACGACCTAAAAATATTTCGAGCTATTTCATCTTCTAATGATTTTGTGTTATTACAGAATGACATTGACGCTGTAATATCATGGTGCGAAATTAATAAACTACCTTTAAACATTGCCAAATGCCAATGTTTTACTTTTTCTAGAGCTACTTCTCCAATATTTTGGGACTATTCTATAAACTCAATTATTCTGAATAGGGTCGTCGCCAAAAAAGATTTAGGTATTTTAATGGATGCACGCCTGAATTTTAATGACCATTTTGATTTTATAATTAGCAAGGCTAACTCGTTGTTAGGTTTCCTTAAAAGGAACTCTAAAGACTTTTCTGACCCATACGCTTTACTCACTCTTTTTTCCGCGCTAGTGAGACCACATTTAGAATATTGTTCCACTATCTGGAATCCAATTTTTCAAACTCATTCAAATCGCATCGAAAATGTTCAAAAAAGGTTCAAAAGGTTCACTAGATTGTACATCACTAGTGATGTACAAGCTTAATTGGCATCTACCAGCCGTTCCGTCCTATAGCACCCGTTGTGCGCTAATTAACATTTCCTCGCTTGAAATAAGACGCAAAGTTTCTTCTATCGTGTTCATATGGGACCTTCTCCATCATAATATTCAATGTGATGAGCTATTATCTCATTTAAAATATCATTTTCCTTCAAGACAGCTCCGAAGCCAATTTCATTTTTCCGAACCACTGTTTAGGGCTGTCTATGCTTCAAATATGCCTTTAGCTCGATGTATTAGGGAGACAAATTCGGTACTTGCGCTCATTGATATATTTGAAAATGGCTCTAAAAAGCAACTTAAAAACCAATTATTTATGCATATATTGGCGCGCGATGTTTTGAACACCTAGTTACATCCCCTCACTTCTACTGTATATTTTTGAATTTTTTAATCTTAATAATATTAATGATAATCTTGTATTTATTTACAATGCATAATATTTTTATTATGTAATCTATTATATTTTATATTATATTTTATGAAACTTTCTTAAATTTAATTTGTAGTCTGTAAGAGTTGATCTCTGTTAGATGAAATAAATAAATAAATAAATAAAAAACAACGGACGAACAATTGATAACGGAGAAACTTAAAAGGATATTTTGTTCGGCATCATCGTTCTATATTTAAGATCTCTTAATTAAAAAACATAAAAATATTCATGATTTTGAGTCTCGATATTAATAAAAAGATTTGATCATTGAACATTCTAAATTTATCGATAAATAACATTTCACAATTACTCATGTGAATGCTGGACTCGCAGTAAAAAACCTACAAACCTAAAAAACCTGACTCAATTGAGTGAAATTCCATTGAAACGGTAATATTTTCACACCCTCGCAAACTCTATAAAAGGACAAAAAGGTTACTTTACGGAGGATAGTTGAGAAAAAAAAAGTGCTCGGATGCACTGCAAAACTGTAAAATTTATAGTGTAAGCATTGTTACACTGTTACTCTATGCAGTAGCAGCAGCAGCAGCAACAACAACAGAGTATTACAGCCTGAACAACAACAACAATAACTAAAAGAATAACAACAGCAGAGCTGAGCGTAAAAAGAGTAACTAACATATAACTAAGTCTATGACAGTTGCAACTGTCATGTGTACAAATACGCTGACATTTCATTTAAAACGCAAACGCACACGTACACAAACACACACAGACACACACACACACAGAAAAACAGACGAAAGCTTAGGTGATACACCTTAGTATGGCATTTGGCAAGTTGTTTTTATGATATGTTTTCAAAACATGCCACATGGACTAACAGACACACACATACATACATACATACAGACGCGCACACATGCAACTTAATAACAATGCTAGAGAAAAGTGCAATTTTTTTCACACTAGCTAGCTAGCTGTTATATAAACACAAAAACCTTGCATGTGTAGCAGTGACAAAGTGTTTTTCTTTTTGTATGAGTGTGTGTGTGTGTGTCTGTATTTGAGTATGTGTTTGAATGTGAAAAAGCTTTGGAATGTCCTTTTTATGGCACACATTTTGTTGAAGGACTTAGTTGCATTTAAATGCATAAAAATAGCAAAAGCAAACTGAAGTTTGTAATCCTTGCAACAACAACAACAACAAAAACTTCAATAGCTCCAACTATTTTGTTAGTTTGCTGTTATTGCGGCTAGTCTGCATGTTTGTTTGTCTGTCTGTTTGTCTTGTCAAGCACAAACACCAACTATTTTTTGTTTTATTCAACTTCAAAACCTTTTTTTAACTTTTTTTTTTAATTTTGAAAATTTTTTGCAATTGAAATTTTTAAAAAAAATATGTATTTTTTTGTAACTGCTGCGATTTAGACTATCTTCAATGGTGCATTTTTTACAGACAATTTGTTTGTGCTGCTAACTGCAACAGGATATCCTTTGTTGCCATGTTTTTATGCAACACATTTTTATGCCTGTCGTTTTTTTTTTTATTATTTGTTTTGTTGCAAGCGAAATGAAGTAAAAATCTTTTCGTAATAAATATTAACAGTTAACTACTTTTTGGTTGTTACAAAGTTTTGTTTTTTTTTTTTTTTTTTTTTTTTTTTTTTCATGGCAATTGTTTGTGCAATGCTGACATTTTCGTTGTGCACCCTAAAATTATGCCACACTTTTACTTATAAAAAAAATGTCATCTACTTGAACGTGCAAGGACAGTGGGCAGGGTAGGGGGTAGAGGGTAAAAAAAAAATAAAAAATGGCAACTCATAACTTTAGCCCACTTTTGTCAGTGACACTTTGTCAAGGACAACATATGTGGCATTAGGCTAAATATGCCAGCACGTAAAAGCAACACACTTGCGTGCTTTTGCTGCAACCGAGCAGCAATGAGCAACCAAGCAAGTGTGCAGAATTTTTCATTTTTGCAAGCAAATTTGCTTGAACTCACACACACGCACACACACATACTCAAACTGCTTCCGCTTGCCTTGCACTTGCATGGCCCATATGTGCATAGCTCTTGCTTTCTTTGGAAATTTGTCAGTTTTTTTTTTTTTGTTGTTTTATTAGAAAAATTACAAAAAAAAAAAAACAAGAACGATGAATAAAAGATAAAGTTTTTTAATGCTGCCACAGTTTTCATCATATTTACTGCACTACCCATGATCAGCTTAAAAAATCTTTTGTGGTTTAATTAAAACATGGAAAATGCATAAAAATCCGACTACTTCTTCTTATGTGGTCTAGTTGTTTTTGTTGTTGCTGTTGTTGTTGTAATATTTTGTTTGCTACTAAAAAGCAGCTTTCTACGTAAATCAGCTGCAGCAACAGTAGCAGCAGCAGCAGCATCATAAAAGGCAAAGAAATGCGGAAAATTAAAAGTGGAAAGTGAAAATGCAAAAAATAATGCAACGTTGCTTATGTAGTGGCGTTTTTTTAATTAAAAAAAAAAAATATAAAAATAAAAATATATTCAAAAAGCCTTTTTTGTCGGTGTAAATAATGTCTGCTGTAGCGTTGAGTTGAGTGGCTCAGTACGTATGAGTAGATTATATTAATTATATAGGACAAGAGCTTTGGCAAAGATTTCAAGAGCAGTTCCTGCTTAATCCTTAACACTTTAAAGCCCAAGGACAACAGTATTGTGAATAAAGACTTTATGATGTACAAAAAGATGTCGATGCATATACGACGGAGTTTTTGAGTTTTTAAAAAAATAATTTTTAGTGATTTCATAAAATGTCTCTTAAGATACATTGAGCAAAGCTGAATTTGTGAAGATTAAGAGGTTGCACCCCTGAAAAAAGCTTTAAAGGCTATAACTTCAACACGGCAAGAGATAAATCAAGAATTATTGTGCATTATTGCATTAGTGCATTATTGCATTATTACTTTATTTTCATTTTGATGAAACTTTTAAAGGAGGACGATCCTTACAAAGCAACGCGTGAGGGTCAAGGGGGCGATCTTTACATGGCAACGTGTCTGACTGCCTCAACCTGGTGAGGCCAGCCTTATCCATGTCAAACTCGTCTCAAGTCGACTCAAACCTTTACGTGGTGTCCTTTAAAGGGTGTCCCAACAAGAACGCAATTTTTAAATTTTATATAAAACACAGATATTGTTTCTCTGGCTGTATGACATGTGGCGCCGTCTTGTTGGAACCACATGCCCTCCACATTCATTTCTTCAATTCTAGGCAAGAAAAAACTGGTTATCATTTCACGATACCGAACACCATTGACTGTTTGCGCTTGACCTGCCTCATTTTCATAAAAAAAAGGTCCAATGATTCCTCCAGCCCAAAAACCAAACCACACAGTGACACGTTGAGGATGAATTTGCTTCTCGTGAATCACTCAAGGATTTTCCCCACCCCAAATGCGACAATTCTGCCTATTGACCAAGCCATCAAGATGGAAATGGGCCTCGTCACTGAAGATGATTTTAGCGGCAAAATCAGCATTTTCATGTTGTCTCTCCAATACCCAATTAACGAACTCCCTTCGCTGTCCATGGTCAGCTGGCTTCAGTTCCTGAGTCAATTGATCTTTGTATGCATGAAGATGCAAATCTTTCGTAAAAATTCGCTGCATAGTGGATTTGGAGACACCAATTTGTTGAACTCGGTGTCGAATTGAGGTGGATGGAGTTTGAGCGACATCATCACTTACAGCTGCGACATTTTCGGTCGATCGACCTGGTCGAAGACGCGTTGTTGTCTTTACATCACTAACAGATCCAGTTTCGGCAAATTTATCCATTAATCTCTTTACAGTTGACTCTTTTGGAGCCTTATTGTGACCCCAAATTGATCGCAATTTGCGAACTGTAGCCGCAAAACTTTCACCATTTTGGAAAAACAATTTCACAATGAGAATGCGTTGTTCATTCGTGTAGCGCTCCATTTTTACTAACCTCGTACCTTCTACTAGCAAACAGTAACAATTGTTCAAATGTCAAACAATGACACTTCCAGTGTTGCCACATCTAAAAATTGCGTTCTTGTTGGGACACCCTTTAAAAACGGCAAACTGGCAACCCTTAGTTTGATAGATGATCTGAGCAGCGGGCTACCTGCCTTTAAAGGGTTGTGCGTTGGGTTTGAAGCCCACGACGTAAAAACACATTTCAATGAAAACTATAAGAAAAAAGATAAAAATTATCCCCAAATCTGATGACGACCACTCCAAACGAACAACTGACAATGATTTAAGGATATGCACTTGGAAGGTCCGAACCTTAATTGGGATGGTGCCTCTATCAAACTGAAAGATATCTTAGAAAGATACAAAGCTGATATCACTGCAATTCAATAAATACGATGGAAGGGACAGGGTTGCTCATGGCAAGCATCCTGTGGTATCTTCTACAGCGGCCATGCGGTGAAGCACTAGTTTGGATGTGGAATCGTGGTTGACAAGAGACTACGGCATCATGTCCAGCGATTCACACCTGTGAACGAGCGACTTGCCATAACCCGTTTCAAGGCAAAATTCTTCAATATAAGCCTGATATGTGCGCACGCTCCGACAGATGACAAGGATGATAAGACCAAAGACAGCTTCTATGAGAGCCTTCAAGAGGCCTATGAGCGCAGCCCCCGCCACGACATAAAAATCGTGCTTGGTGATTTCAACGCAAAGGGGGGAAAATAAAATATCTTTGGTCCAACAGTCGGAAAGTTCAGCCTCCACGACAATATCTCCGATAACGGAATGAGGCTGATTGACTTTGCGGCAGCAACTTCAACTTGTCTGTCTCCTGATCAAAAGACGCGTAACCAAATTGATCACGTTTTGATTGACGGTAGGCATACTTCCAGTGTTTTAGATGGACGCACGATCCGTGGTGCCAGTATAGACTCGGATCATTATCTTGTCGCAGCCAAGATCCGTACACGCCTGTGTGCAACCAAGAATGCGTGTAATCCCGCACAGAGAAAGCTAGACGTCGAAAAGCTGCAATCAAAATAAACAGCCGAAGACTTCGCTACTCAACTCTCACTCCTGCTTCAAGAAAGCACTCCTCCGAGCGACGATATATGCGCGCAGTGGAATCACATTTCCCACTCTATGCATACGGCTGCCGAAAAGGTGATGGCTATCAACGCCCTCGCCGAAACCAGTGGCATGACCAGGAGTGTCGCGACGCCACTGTAGAAAAAGACTTCGCCAACAAAAACACCCTGCAGTCCGTTGTAACGCGTGCTGCTAAAGAGTGATACAAAGAGAAGAGGAAGAGGAAGAGAGACGCATTTTCAGGCGAAAGAAAAGAGAAGCGGAAATGCGTGAGAGCGAGAAAACTGAGATGCATGGTGACAGGAATGAGGTCCGAAAATTTTTCGAAAAAATAAGACGCCTGGCCGATGGTTTCAAGACCGGGGCCTCTTCCTGCAAGGATGAAAATGGGAATCTAGTGACAGATATCCAGAGTACACTGATGATGTGTAGGGAACATTTCTCTAGGCTTCGGAATGGTGACGACGACAACAATCCCGCTAATAGAGATGATATCCCGGAAACCCCAATTGTGGACCACAGCGCTGAAGTTCCGCTGCCTGACCATAGTGAAGTCTTGAAAGCTATAGCTTGGCTTAAAAACAACAAAGCCACAGAAGCCGGTGGCTTACCTGCTGAGCTCTTCAAGAATGGAGGCGAAGCTCTATTTAAATGCATTCATGAGCTTATATGCAGAATATGGTCGGAAGAATGCATTCCAAATGATTGGAACCTCAGTGTGCTCTGCCCAATCCACAAGAAAGGCGATCCCAAAATTTGCGCCAACTACCGTGGGATAAGCCTTCTTAATATCGCATATAAGGTCCTGACGAGCGTATTATGTAAAAGACTGAGGCCCATCGTAAACCAGCCGATTGGACCTTATCAGTGTGGCTTCAGACCTGGCAAATCCACCATAGACCAGATATTTACGCTACGACAAATCTTGGAGAAGACCCTAGAAAAAAAAATCGACACACATCATCTTTTTGTCGAATATAAAGCCGCCTTCGACAATCCAATAAGGAATCATCTATACTCCACCATGTCTGAATTTGGTTTTGCTGCAAAGCTCATCACAGTTAAGATCGGGAAAGATCTCACTCCTCCATTCGATACCAAACTAGGCTTTACGTGATTCCTTATCGTGCGACTTTTTCAACCTAATGGTGAAAAGATCATCCGAGCTGCTGATTTGATACTCTACACGATATTCTACAAAAGTATTATGCTACTAGCGTATGCTGATGATATCGATATCATTGGCTTTAATACTCGCGAAGTCAGTGCAGTATTCTTCTGATTAGCGAAAGAGTCGGGATTAGCGTTGGGTCTTGCAGTGAACGCAGATAAGACGAAGTTTCTTATACGATTTCTTATACGGTTGTAAGCGCCAGATAAGTAAGTAAGTAAGTATGAACATAATAATCTTAAAAAATTTAATTTAATCATTTAAATATTTAGGTTTTTTCTGAATTAATAAAAATTAACCTTAATTTTTAATAATTCATTAGTTAATTTTTTGTTACTTTAAAGTTCAATTTTAAAACTGAACTATCGAAAACTTCAAAACGTTTAGTTCTCAACTTCAACTTTCTGAGTGAGTCTAACAAATAAATTGCTGCTTTAAGATTTTGACCAAGGATTTCATATTTTGTCCAAATTTGTGAGACGGTTAAGAATCTAGTTTATTTTATTATTCACTTAATTGAGTTATTTGTGTGCTTTACCTAAGTGAATTCCTCAAATTCTCAGTAAATATTTGAATAGTTTTATAATGTACTTTTTCACTGCCACCATAACTACGCGGCACACCCACACACACACACTTACGTATGTTCACACTGCCTAAAAATAACTACCATATTTCTGTAAAATAAGAGCAGTTATGCTTCAAAAGACCCTATCCAGCAACTTACTGGCCACTCTAACCATTAAACGAGGTCATTGTTTGTCTTCAAACATTGTGTCGAACCGGGTAACTCCACTCAGCTAAAGGCTGACGGCTTGGCTGGCATGCAAATAACCATATTGTGTGCATAGAAAAATCACTCCAAGTGCTGCTGACATTGTTGCTGCCACTGCAGCTGCTGCTGTTACAACATGATACGAGTATCTACTTCCGAGTAGACAAGCAGAAGTAGCAGCTGCTGCAGCAACAAATTAAATAGCGTTTCACTTACCGTTAGCACTTGGCTATATGAAGCTGCACTACTTACAGCTGCTGCTGGTGCTGCTCCGAATTCGCGCCAAGTTGTTATCTTTTCAAATGGATTTATTATTAACTATGTAAACTTTTAAACAAAAGAAAAGAAAAAAAAAAAGAGAAACTAGAAAAATTCATACATAGACGGTTGTTATCATAATTTTTTTTTTTTTTGTTTTTTTAATTTTAAAATATTTACCATTAAAGCTGCTCTACACTCAAAAAACTGCTGCCAAGTTGATCTTTTTAGCATGTGCAAATATAATGAATTATGAACATATACGTAGATGGATTGAGTGCACTTTCAGCGTGATGTGTGGAAATATGTTCCTTACAATATTTTATATTGAACAAAAAAAAAAAAAGGTTTGTCCCACTCTACCTAGTGAGTTTTCGAGCCACGACCACTTTAATAACGGCCATGTAAATAACTTCGGAAAGTTCATGGTAGAGAAAACGTCCTACAAATAAATTGAAAAGCACAATTTATTGTTTAAATTGAATACAAGAGTAGCTATAATCATGAACGTGATATTATAAGAAACATGTACCAAAATCATATTTTGGAATTCGAAAATCTATCAAAATTTTTACATTTTTTCCAATGTATCTTTATGAACAATTGAGATATTAACAATAAAAAGTAACACTTTGTGAAACTTGCCTTCATGAAACTTGAGTAACATCTTGGTTAAATGATTTATTCGTTTTTGACGTTCACAGAATTAAAAGTAAAAACAAAAACAAAAACAAAAACAAAAACAAAAACAAAAACAAAAACAAAAACAAAAACAAAAACAAAAACAAAAACAAAAACAAAAACAAAAACAAAAACAAAAACAAAAACAAAAACAAAAACAAAAACAAAAACAAAAACAAAAACAAAAACAAAAACAAAAACAAAAACAAAAACAAAAACAAAAACAAAAACAAAAACAAAAACAAAAACAAAAACAAAAACAAAAACAAAAACAAAAACAAAAACAAAAACAAAAACAAAAACAAAAACAAAAACAAAAACAAAAACAAAAACAAAAACAAAAACAAAAACAAAAACAAAAACAAAAACAAAAACAAAAACAAAAACAAAAACAAAAACAAAAACAAAAACAAAAACAAAAACAAAAACAAAAACAAAAACAAAAACAAAAACAAAAACAAAAACAAAAACAAAAACAAAAACAAAAACAAAAACAAAAACAAAAACAAAAACAAAAACAAAAACAAAAACAAAAACAAAAACAAAAACAAAACCAAAAACAAAAACAAAAACAAAAACAAAAACAAAAACAAAAACAAAAACAAAAACAAGAACAAGAACAAGAACAAGAACAAGAACAAGAACAAGAACAAAAACAAAAACAAAAACAAAAACAAAAACAAAAACAAAAACAAAAACAAAAAATAAAACAAAAAGATACAGTAGTTTCGACTATGTCGTAAGACAAGACGTAGAATTATTCAATTCGCTTTTGACGACATCTTTTTTAAAAACTATTTAACAAAATATTTATTCCATATACCTGAGCATATGACCTTTAAAAGAGTGCCGGAGAGGGTTAATATGTATGACCGACCACCATAACTTTTGCAAAAGGAGCATTTTTGCCTTTGACATCTATTTCCTACGAGCACTCCTTAGGGAGGCTCCAATACAAGTTTTATGGTTATTGTTTATTTATTCCATACACCTGAGCATATGACCTTTAAGAGAGTGCCGGAAAGGGTTGATAGGTATGACTGACCCCCATTACTTTTGCAAAAGGAATATTTTTGCCCTGGACACCTATTCCCTCCGACCACTCCTTAGGGGGGCTCCCATACAAAGTTTATGGTTTTTGTTTATTTATTCCATACACCTGAGCATATGACCTTTAAAAGAATGCCGGGAAGGGTTATTATGTATAAAAAAACCCCATTACTTTTGCAAAAGGAACATTTTCGCCTTTAACACCTATTTCCTCCGACCACTCCTTAGGGGGGCTCCCATACAAATTTTATTGTGTTTGTGCCGGAAAGGGTTAATATGTAGCACCGACCCCCATTTTTTATGCAAAAGGAACATTTTTGCCCTTAACACCTATTTCCTCCGACCACTCCTTAGGGGGGCTCCCATACAAATTTTATGGTTTTGTCGATATAACCGGAAACTGTCGATAAATAGGTAGCAAGCTTAAGAAAACAAATACATCAAATTTTGGCTTTATATTTCATGTAATTGTGTAAAATTAATATTAGATAGAGAGTTCTAACATCAACATTGTACGATCAGTACTTTAAGCCCACCAAAGGCTCAAAAAGTGATATAAATACCGACACCTGATCACTATCAACCACCCTACTTACCTCCGAGAATGACGTATTCTACGTCAAAAAAAAAAAAAGAAAGAATTAAAAATTCGTTATCGAGGGTTTATTGAATGTTTCAATCATTTTTATAATTCTCTCATTAATGGAGCAAAAGAGATTGTTAACTAGCTTTTGAACGTTTATGAATAATATTTTTAAATTATTTTCGATTTTTTTCTTATGAAAGCTTTATAAGATGTTCATAATTTTATGAATACAGCCGTTAAATTTTTTCATTTTGAAATAGAAGACAAACAATTTTTTAATTTTTTTCCACGATACCTTTTTGAGACACGTAGAAAAATAAGAAATATTCCATGAAATAAGGAAAACAAACAAGCTACGAAAAATTATTTTTCACCAAGACAACGCGAGCTTGAGAAGTTTTTGAGCACTCGAAACATCGAATTAATGGGTCATCTTTCGTAAAGACCTGATTTTTTACCCAATGTTTTCTTTAAATTTAGTTCCCGTACATCAAGGACAAAATCTTTGGACAATGATATTCGACACCATAAGATGCCGTTGATGCGTTTAAAAACTTTTTTTTGGAGTTGTCTCAAGCGGAATGGGATATGGGAGAAAGGTTATGACAAATGGTTCGAACCCATGCAAAAATATATTAATCATAAAGCAAGATGAAGTCAAAAGAATGAAAATTTGTTCGCCTCACGAGAAACATGTTAATAAAATTTTTATTGAAAAAATGTTTTAACATAGATTGATTTTTTTTTCCAACTTGCACAGTTTTTTTTTTTTGTTTGAATAAAATACAAATAATGCATATTGTAGGAAAGTGATTAATTCAAGGCAATCTATGCAATTACAACATTGATGCAGTCCAGCGCATGTAGGATATTTTAATTAAGGATTTGACGCATATGTACCTACACATGACACACAGATATTTCAAGCAATCAATTAAATTATTTCTCCTAAATGTAGGCAATCAAAACCAATGAATGCAATTTCTAATAATAACAATAATAATAATATTTTTACCGTTTGAAGCAAATATTTGTTGTTCCAAATAAATGCCTTCGATTAAGTTTCTAAATGTTTTGATTTAGCTTTTATAATTATTGTTTTTATTATTATTTTTATTGTTGTTGTTATTTCAGTGGCTTATGTAGTTGCATTGTTGCTGTTGTCATTGTTGTTATTGTTGTGCTTGTTGTAAAAATTTGTCTATCATGGCAGCAGCTACATAAATTTTGGCATTTAATGAAAATGCTTGGCATATATTATTTATTTTAAATTGTTGTTGGTATTGCAAGCAAGGTTTATGTTGTTATTTTAAGTGTTGCTGGGCTATTGTTGTTGCCTTTGCTATTGTTGTTTCTATTGTTGTTGCTATAACTGTTGTTGTAATTGTGTTATTGTTATTTTTTATGGAGCATATATTTTACTTATAGAACAAAAATTAATGTCAACATTTATTGCTGCTTCTATTGTTGTTGTGTGCAATAATATTGTTGTTGTTGTTGTAATTGCTTTTATGGTTGTTACCGTTGTTGTTGTTGTTATTGCTATTTCTACTGGTAAAGCTATTAAATGATTGAATAGCTCCATTTGTTTGTTGCTAGAATTCACGCAGCGTGAATTTGACGCGTTTGCTTTTTGCTGTGAGCTTTAATTAGAAAATTTTACGCTTGACTTAGTTTTTTTTTGACGTGAGCTTGTCACGTGCATTTGCATATGTATTTGTTAAACTTTAATTGGAATATATAACACTTGACAGTTTTTCTTCTAAAATAAACATTGAGTTATTTTTTTCCCCCCAACTGCAACGGAATATTTTAATCAAAAATGTTGGCAACTATTTGATATAAGAAAAAAATAAAAATAAAAAAATTGGTTTTTTGTTTATTTTTCCCATGACCCAATTTTAAACATATTTTTTTTTTAAATGAAGGTTGAATCAGAATTTTTAATAAAAATACATTTTCCTCTTTGTGACAGTATGTTGGTAAACTTTATTTTTTTTTTCATTGTTCTATTTTTTTTTTCTGTCTAACTACGCCATTGGAATTAATTGTTCTTAAAGTTTCTTTTTTTAATCCTTTTTTATTTAATCCCTTGCTTTATCCTTGAAACTATTTCAAGAAATTTAGCCACAGTTTAAGTAAAAATATTAAAAGCTCTTCAGTGTAGCACCGAGTTTATTAAATAAAGGCGTGCTTGGTAGAAGCAACAACATCAACAACAACAACAACTACAACAGCTACAGCTACAACGACAAAAAAAAAATGTTGCAAGGCAAAATTTCAAATTCAGGCATTTTTCATTACCATTAAGAATCAACGCAATGGAAGCGATGTTGCCGCTTCCTTCGGCTGCCAGTGCTTTTATGTTGCTACATTTGCAAGCAATGCAGACCGTTAGTGTGACAGCGATAACAGTACAGTTGTTGTTTTCTTGTTGTTTTTGTTTTTGTTGTTGTTGTTTAGTTTTAACTCTTAAGAAGTTTTTGGATGATGTTGATGTTGCTATTTGCCAAGAATTTCCAGCGCAACTTGGCAGGCAGCATGACGAACAAATGGCAAGAACACGAACAGAAGCAAAACAATAACAGCAGCATCATTAACAACAACAACAACAACAACAACAACAACAACAACAACAACAACAACAACAACAACAACAACAACAACAACAACAACAATAAAAACAACAATAAGCAACAACAATTCCTATGACAACAGCAAATATCAACATGCGGAAGCGGAAATGATAAACTAAACCGAACATGTTGCGAGACATCCCAGCAGCCACAACGACAGCGAGAGTTGCTTGAGTTTTCCCAGCCGCAGCTAAATAGCAACAATAGCTCTACATGCTACAACCAACTGCTTTTTCTGCACCTTCTTCTTCTCTTTCTTCTTCTTCATTTTCTTAGTCTTCAGCTTTTACTTGTTCTTGTTCTTGTTCTTCTTTTTATTCATATTTTCGCATGAATTCTTGTTTCCCGCTTCGCCTGGCCGCAGTGCCAACACAATAATTTGAATGTTCAAACTTGCGGTTAAGATTGCGCTGTAGCGCTGAGCTTTTGGCACTAACAGCAGCTGCAGCAACAACAGCAACATCAACAACAATAACAACAAAGACAACAAAGGCAAAAACAACAACAACAACAACAAAAGCTCCTACTCAATGTGAATAACATCGAAACCTCCACTTTATGCGTGCGTGTTGTAAGCGAGGCATTTTAAGCGTGCAACTTTTTCCAAAAGTTCCAACCAACCAAGAATTTTCAGCTTTATCCAAGAGTGTAAACAAATGTTTGCTTGAATTAATTCAGTGATATTTTGCTGCTAAACAAAAGTTGAACAAAATATATGGATTTGTCTGTAAGATGAACTCTGAGCTGTTGTTTGATCGTGATTTCAAGTAAAAATAAGAAATTATTTCCAGACCTTTGCGCTTCTCCTGAGAAAATAGAATACTAATCATTCGCCTTTAAAATTTGTTCTATAATTTTAAATTTTAAAAAATCTTTTTTAAAAAAAAAGAACTTTCTAGCTTAACAAAATTTTTTTTTCTCCAAAGTAAAGTTTTTAAGTAATAAAAATAAACCTGTTATGCCTGCCATTATGCAAAATTCAATTAATTTTTCTCTATAAATATGTCCCTAATGCGCTGCGCTAGCAATGTTTTAAAGTTCACCCCGGCGTATGAGCAACATTTAATTGTATTTAAAATTTATTTTCATCCAACTGGGTACGCAGCAGCAACAGCAGCAGAAGAACTTTTGCAAAAAGCTTGTTTCATGAAATTAAAACAACAAACATTAAACATGATTTCGCTAGTTATACTAATTATGCAACTTTTTAATCCCTAAGCGACTAATCCTTGACGCTGACTTGATGCTGACTGTTTGTTAAGCTGAAGCTGAAGCTGTAGCTAGAGCTTGACGTGCTCGTTGCGCTGCTCTTGAAGGTGCTAAAGACAGAAGCAGGCGCTGGCAGAGCAATCTTAACGCATGAAAAACTTTTGGCTAAAAAACAAAAAGAACAACGCTAAATTCTACTCGTAGACGTTGCTTGAGGAAGGAGCGTAACGATTATCTTCATCCAAGTTCCAGCAACACACTCAGTCCATATCAATTATGCGCGCAGCTAGTCAGCGGCAAGAATGCGAGCAAGCAGCAGAAAGTTGCTAGAGTGAACGAGTCGCAATAGACAAAATCTTTGAAAGTGCAAAGTTTTATGGCTAACATAAAGCTGAAAATTTGGCACAGAAATAAGTAGAAATTTTTAGCTTTTGTGCGCTGTGAAGCTGCGCAAAATTTTCTACAGC
Organism: Pherbina coryleti; assembly: GCA_943735915.1. Classification (NCBI taxonomy): domain Eukaryota; kingdom Metazoa; phylum Arthropoda; class Insecta; order Diptera; family Sciomyzidae; genus Pherbina; species Pherbina coryleti. Next base: position 25,363,888 of record OX030948.1, read on the forward strand.
TGCAAATTTTTCAAAAGTTTTGATTATCAACAAGCTTTCAAGCTAAATTCGGAATATAATTTTGAGTTTTAAGCAAATTCTAGGGAAAAGCATGCCAAGAATTTGCTTGCGTGTGTGAGGCGAAGTGGTAGCTCAGTAAATGGTTTGAGCAACCTTAAGACTGTAGTTATAAATCGCTGTTAAGCAGCTGAAGTTGGAATATAACAATAACAACAATAAAGCAGTTTAAGTGAAGAAAAAAAAAACAAGGAAGGAAAATAAAAGAGAGACAAAAAACCAGAATAATAAGCAGCATGAAAGTTATACAAGCCAAGCGGTGATGAGAAGAGCTGTAAAGAGAAGAACGAAAAAATACAGAAGAAATACAAAAAACAGGAAGCAGCGCTAGGATTAAAGGTTATTCATGAGCATGGCAACGGCGACAATTGTTCAGATTGTTGTTTTTTGTTTTTTTGTTGTTGTTGTTTTTGGTAGGTTTTGTAGTTTTTCTTAGTGTTATTGCTGACTGGTATCACTAGAGGACCATTAATAGGCTTTAGCAGGTGCTAATGTCCTCTGCTTATTATTGTACTCTGGAACTGCGAAGGCGTAGACGTCTGAGTTGTTGTTTTTGCTAAAAAAATTGTTGCTTTTTCTGTATTTATTTCCTATATTTTATGTGCTTTTCACCTTTTAAGGATTCACTACTGTGTGAATTCTGTTGTGAGGCATCACACTTCAGCTTAACTAAAGCAGGAGTGTATATAAGCTACCTTATGAGTCGTTTTGGTATGAAAGCTAAGCAATAAGCTGACAAGCTTTTTATGTAGAAATTTTGAAGAAAACTCTTTTTTTTCAATCTTGCCCTAAATTTGAATTTAAGCGAGCCAAGTCTGGCATAATTCTTGTCCTAGTCCTTTCCCAATCCTTGTATGAATCCTTGTCCTTATACTTGTCCACTTCGATCCACTATTCCACTTCAGATTAAGTATACAAGAGCTGTTACAATGTTAGATAAGATAAGATAAGATAAAATAAGAATAGATAAGATAAGATAAGATAAGATAAGATAAGATAAGATAAGATAAGATAAGATAAGATAAGATAAGATAAGATAAGATAAGATAAGATAAGATAAGATAAGATAAGATAAGATAAGATAAGATAAGATAAGATAAGATAAGATAAGATAAGATAAGATAAGATAAGATAAGATAATATAATATAAGATAAGATAAGATAAGATAAGATAAGATAAGATAAGATAAGATAAGATAAGATAAGATAAGATAAGATAAGATAAGATAAGATAAGATAAGATAAGATAATATAATATAAGATAAGATAAGATAAGATAAGATAAGATAAGATAAGATAAGATATGATAAGATAAGAAAATATAAGATAAGATAAGATAAAATAAGATATGATTATCTTATAAGATAAGATAAGATAAGATAAGATAAGATAAGATAAGATAATATAAGATAAGATAAGATAAGATAAGATAAGATAAGATAAGATAAGATAAGATAAGATAAGATAAGATAAGATAAGATAAGATAAGATAAGATAAGATAAGATAAGATAAGATAAGATAAGATAAGATAAGATAAGATAAGATAAGATAAGATAAGATAAGATAAGATAAGATAAGATAAGATAAGATAAGATAAGATAAGATCAGATAAGATAAGATAAGATGAGAAAAGATAAGATGAGATGAGATAAGAACGATGAGATGAGATGATATGAGATGAGATGAGATGAGATGAGATGAGATGAGATGAGATGAGATGAGGATGAGATGAGATGAGATGAAATGAGATGAGATGAGATGAGATGAGATGAGATGAGATAAGATAAGATAAGATAAGATAAGATAAGATAAGATAAGATAAGATAAGATAAGATAAGATAAGATAAGATAAGATAAGATAAGATAAGATAAGATAAGATAAGATAAGAGAAGATAAGATAAGATAAGATAAGATAAGATAAGATAAGATAAGATCAGATAAGATAAGATAAGATAAGATAAGATGACATAAGATAAGATGAGATGAGATAAGAACGATGAGATGAGATGATATGAGATGAGATGAGATGAGATGCGATAAGATAAGATAAGATGAGATGAGATGAGATAAGATCAGATAAGATAAGATAAGATAAGATAAGATAAGATAAGATAAGATAAGATAAGATAAGATAAGATAAGATAAGATAAGATAAGATAAGATAAGATAAGATAAGATAAGATAAGATAAGATAAGATAAGATAAGATAAGATAAGATAAGATAAGATAAGATAAGATAAGATAAGATAAGATCAGATAAGATAAGATAAGATAAGATAAGATGACATAAGATAAGATGAGATGAGATAAGAACGATGAGATGAGATGATATGAGATGAGATGAGATGAGATGAGATAAGATAAGATAAGATGAGATGAGATGAGATGAGATGAGATGAGATGAGATGAGATGAGGATGAGATGAGATGAGATGAGATGAAATGAGATGAGATGAGATGAGATGAGATGAGATGAGATGAGATGAGATGAGATGAGATGAGATGAGATGAGATGAGATGAGGTGATGAGGTGAGATGAAATGAGATGAGATGAGATGAGATGAGATGAGATGAGATCAAGAATGATAGAAAAATAGATTGCGCAGATCGTAAAAATAATTTTCAACGGTATGCGCATCTACGTCACGATAGACTTACGATATGGCTCTCTGTCAAGTCTTTTTCAGAATGTAAACAAATATGAAACAATGGCAAAAGATTCAAGAAACAAACTTGGTGTAGCGTGACGTCATGATCGTAAAAATCTCTTGTTCGTAGCTAGAAATGTCAAAATGAAAAGTAAACAACATAACGGACCTGCGCAATGCGTTATCTATTTTTCTATCATTCTTGAGATGAGATGAGATGAGCTGAGATGAGATGAGATGAGCTGAGATGAGATGAGATGAGATGAGATGAGATGAGATGAGATGAGATGAGATCAGATGAGATGAGATGAGATGAGATGAGATGAGATGAAATGAGATGAGATGAGATGAGATGAAGTGAGATGAGATGAGATGAGATGAGATGAGATGAGATCAGATGAGATGAGATGAGATGAGATGAGATGAGATGAAATGAGATGAGATGAGATGAGAGGAGATGAGATGAAATGAGATAAGATGAAATGAGATGAGATGAGATGAGATGATATCAGATGAGATGAGATGAGATGAGATGAGATGAGATGAAATGAGATGAAATGAGATGAGTGGAGATGAGATGAAATAAGATGAGATGAGATGAGATGAGATGAGATGAGATGAGATGAGATGAGATGAGATGAGATGAGAGGAGATGAGATGAAATGAGATGAGATGAGATGAGATGAGATGAGATGAGATGAGATGAGATGAGATGAGATGAGATGAGATGAGTTGAGATGAGATGAGATGAGATGAGATGAGATGAGATGAGATGAGATGAGATGAGATGAGATGAGATGAGATGAGATGAGATGAGATGAGATGAGATGAGATGAGATGAGATGAGATGAGTTAAGATAAGATATGACAAGATGACAGAGAACAATAATATTATCATTTTCTAAAAAAGCTTTATTTCAAATCTTTATAAAGCTTTAGGGGATCTACAAACGAATAAATTTTTATCAAATCAACCAGGTTTTCTGGTTTCTGGTTTCAACCAAATTACAAGGTTTTTGTAAAAAACTTTTACAAAAACTTTGTGAAATTAATTTGAGGAAAACAGTGACTAATAAAACAAGTAATTCTAAAACAACAATTTCTTAACAATACCAAATAAATTTTAAAAATCGGTGCAAAGTCATTGAAAAAGTGACTTAAAATATTTTTTCTATTTTTGTTTTTTTGCTGTCTGTTAGGTTCAAATATTATCAAAACCTCGAAAATATACATATTTGGAAGATATTTGATAGGAGACTTATTTTGTAAAAGATTTTCGAATTGTTCTCAATTTATTTTTTTTTCTTTTAAGCAGTTTGTTATGGCTACGTTCGCAGAAATATATAGAAAATATTTTTGCCTTAAAATGTTTCCAAAGTACTGTCAACTGATGAGCTAATCTTTTGTCTCGAAACGGCGACAAGTCTTTATTTAGCTTTTCAAACCTTTATTTTCAATATTGAACTTTTCAAAAGTAAAAATAAAACACAGCATATTTTTGGTACACTTTGAAGTTTACATAAAACTTGCGGTGATTTAAAGTTTTAAGGTTTCCAAACTGAATTAATTTGTTTTTTTGTATATATTTTAATCTATTTTTCAATAAAATACAAAAGTTATCGAGGTGCAATTATTTTGAAGATCACAAGCCTTTGTTCAAAGTATTTAAAATTGACAAAGTTTGCGGTTAAGCTTCAAAACAATAAGATTTTATTAAAAACACAACTAACTGACGCCCCAACATCTGTGAATTAACTACTGATGAAAACTACTTCAACTAATTGCTGAATGCCTAAAAGTATGCAAGAAAATAAGACTAGTGCTGTTTTTAACCTAAAGTCCCAAAACAATTTAAAAGTTTTGAATATTAAAATGCCAACACGATGACAAAAACAGCAAACTAACAACAACAACAACAACAACAACAACAACAACAACAACAACAACAACAACAACAACAACAACAACAACAATAACAACAACAACAACAACAACAGCAACAAATTAAAAGTATTTAAAGTAGGAACAAGAACAAAATCATCACCAACAGGAACAGCAACAAAAAAAAAATCATAACAGCAACAGCAAAGCAAAGCTCTGCAACAACATCAACAACTAAAACTATACAAAAGAAGAACCTTAACCACAAGAAGCAGCTCAAGATGTCTTTGGACAGCAAACGTACGTTAAGAACATGCACACGCACACACGTTCAAACCAAAAAAAAAAAAAAAAAAAAAAAAAAAACAACATTTACACTATCTCCACACACTAAAGCAACAACACGCACACCCACACACTTATAACCTCATATGTAGAAAATCAGTCCATTTCAAAGCACTGTCATAAATCAGCTTAAAATGTTGTTATTGTGGCTTGTTGAACTTTTTGCAACTAAACGAGTAGAGTTGAGGATATTCCCAGAGTAGATGGCATGTTTAAGGGCGCTTTCACTGAAATGACTTGCCTCCAGGGTGTTTTCTAATGTATGAGCTGCAAGTTTATTTAAAGCAGTCGAGAAAAAACAAAAATAGATAAAAAAATGGAGAAACTAACTTATTCAAAACATACTTATGATGGTTATAGGAGAATATAAGAAATAGCTTTACAGTTGTACTCTCAGTTACACTGAGTTTGTGGTTAGAGCTTTTTTAAAGGAAATCTTTGTAGATTTGCAAAATATTAAAATTGTATTCAGAATAATCTTGTTTTATATGTCAAAGTTATAATTTCTGTTCATATTCATCAGACAGCTCAGCTGACCGATAGTTCCTTTACATACGATAACTTTATATCAGAAAATTTTTGAATTTATTAAAATCTTTATCTTGGAGAGAACTACACAATTTTGATTTATGACTAAAAGTTCTTCAATTAATAATAATTTTTATTGGATTTTTTTTTCTCTTGAATTATTCATTTATGTATAAATTCTTACTCTGCTTGAATGCAACATTTAACATTACCATAATTTTTGTTTTTTTTTTTTGTATTCTCCTACTCACAGTATTAAAAGAAGCACCTCAACTGTTGCTTTAACTACTTCCTATTTCTTAAGCTTCAAGTATAAATTAACATTTATAACTTTTCTATTCAAAACATGATATTCTTTCATATTTGAATAACTAGTTAAATTGTAGTTTTGTTTCTTATTGAACATTAATGGCCATTATTTTAATTTTTTTTAATTTTTTTAGTAAAAAGTGTACAAAGTACTTTGTTTTATACTAGTTGATGTTAGTAATGGTAAGTTTAAGAAAAATTAGAAAATTGTACTCATTGTAAATAGCTTTTAAAATTAATTACTTTTCCTAATATTTCAGGAGTTTTGTGATAATTAATATTAAAGATATAAATTATAATGCAATAGCCCGAGATTCATCTTTTTGATATCTTCTTATTAATTTAAAATTTTCTAGTTTTTGTAATCGTTTTAGATTAGATATTCAATCCATAGATTAATTAGATATTCTATCCATACAATAAAAAAAGTTCAACCCATATATATATGGGTAATTCCATGAAATTTCGCCAAATCAGCGTCACCACGGGTCTCCGGAATCGCTGCGCCAGGTTGATCATCGACAGTTGGCATGAATACTAGATGATTTTCATAGATTTCAAATTTCGGAACCACCGCCCCTGCTCTACGGTACACTAGCAAAGCTCAAAAAACAACTGTTTTAGGCCATGTATTAAAAAAATCATATCTCGGCGTAGAAATAAGATTTCGAACTCGTTCTTACGCCATTCTCTTTGTAATAATACGTACTTTTTAGTAAAAAATTGCAAAACCCAAAGTAACGGACTGTAAATGTATTATTCATTGATATATGCATACGTATTTAAGCCTTTTTACAGCATCTTCTTGGGCTTATAACTTTGACGAACGATAATATTTTCTAACTTCCCGGGTTGCATTTTGTTTGTTTACTCAATTTCCAACATTTTGCGACCCAGAACGATCAGTTTTGACCATTTGTTGCCTAGTTATAGCGCTTTGAAGTTTGCATTTTTCTTCATTTTAGCCATTTCAGCCATTTTTACCTGCTTATATCTCGCTTCTACCTTAATTTTTTTTCAATTGATTCCCACCAAAATTTAGTTTCAAACACGCATAGTATGATCCAATAGGTCCGGGGGTGTTGTTTCGATATATAACATGCTAATGAGGCCAGGGAAATCTGCGCAAATCGAGTACATTTTTATACCCCTATGTTTAAAAACGTAAACGGGGTATATTAATTTTGTCACTCCGTTTGTAACGCCCATAAAGAGGCGTGGTAGGTATATAAAATATATTTATTCTTGATCAGCATCACCACCCGAGTCGATTTAGCCATGTCCGTCTGTCTGTCCGTCTGTCCGTCTGTCGTCACGATTACAGCCGTAATTTTCAAGCTATCATCACGAAACTCGATATTTAAGCTTTTATTTAAAAAATAAAGGTCAAGTTTGAAAATGAGCCAAATCGGATCATAACCACGCCTACCTCCCATACAAAGTGACTTTATCAAAACGGTAAAATCTCTTAGAATTCCACAAAAATTAATATATGAAATTGAAATTTTGCGTATGAGCTTTGATATATAATATACACTCTGAGTATGAAATTCAACTAAATCAGGTGAAAACCACGCCTACCTCCCATACAAAGTGACTTTACCAAAAATGTAAAATTTCTTTAAATAGTTCAAAACTTAATATATGGACTTGAACTTTTGCATATGAACTTTGATATATAACTTGTACTTTGTGTATGAAATTCAACCAAATCGAGTGAAAACCACACCCACCTCCCATACAAAGCGACTTTATCAAAAAACAAAAGAGAATATTTTCTCTTAAAACTATGACGAAAATGTTTTTACAAATAAACATTTTTTTGACTGCTTAAGACTTTGAATATACATTGGTTCGGACGTGGGAGTATTTTAGCTTCGACCCAGTCGAAGATCATTTCTTACTAGTTTATTTTTGTGTTGCGGATATAATATTCTCTCGGGTCCTGGTGAGGTAAAATTGTCGATCACAACGTTGAATAGAATGCACATTGACTCTTTAATATCTATATGTAATATGAAATTTCTACACATCGTACGGAAATTGGCATGTGCACGTTAGTAGGAGTAGATCAGATTGTAAATGTAAAAATTATCTGATACGTTTTCTGACTTTATTTTCATAACATATTTTTAAATTGATAACGAAAATGAAAATTGAAATTTTCTACATTAAAATTCATTATTTGATGTCTGATTGATGACTGAGACAAAAATTTGCAAAATGTCCATAAACCATAAATGTTTTTATATGATCTGCACGATCTTAGAGTCTTTCTCATCACACAAGACTTTTACCATAATAGAATCTATACTTACAGGTTTAAAATAATGATACTTTCGACATCAGACGTCAGAAAACGTATCAGTTAATTTTTACATTTACAATCTGATCTACTCCTACTAACGTGCACATGCCAATTTCCGTACGATGTGTAGAAATTTCATATTACATATAGATATTAAAGAGTCAATGTGCATTCTATTCAACGTTGTGATCGACAATTTTACCTCACCAGGACCCGAGAGAATATTATATCCGCAACACAAAAATAAACTAGTAAGAAATGATCTTCGACTGGGTCGAAGCTAAAATACTCCCACGTCCGAACCAATGTATATTCAAAGTCTTAAGCAGTCAAAAAAATGTTTATTTGTAAAAACATTTTCGTCATAGTTTTAAGAGAAAATATTCTCTTTTGTTTTTTGATAAAGTCGCTTTGTATGGGAGGTGGGTGTGGTTTTCACTCGATTTGGTTGAATTTCATACACAAAGTACAAGTTATATATCAAAGTTCATATGCAAAAGTTCAAGTCCATATATTAAGTTTTGAACTATTTAAAGAAATTTTACATTTTTGGTAAAGTCACTTTGTATGGGAGGTAGGCGTGGTTTTCACCTGATTTAGTTGAATTTCATACTCAGAGTGTATATTATATATCAAAGCTCATACGCAAAATTTCAATTTCATATATTAATTTTTGTGGAATTCTAAGAGATTTTACCGTTTTGATAAAGTCACTTTGTATGGGAGGTAGGCGTGGTTATGATCCGATTTGGCTCATTTTCAAACTTGACCTTTATTTTTTAAATAAAAGCTTAAATATCGAGTTTCGTGATGATAGCTTGAAAATTACGGCTGTAATCGTGACGACAGACGGACAGACGGACAGACAGACGGACATGGCTAAATCGACTCGGGTGGTGATGCTGATCAAGAATAAATATATTTTATATACCTACCACGCCTCTTTATGGGCGTTACAAACGGAGTGACAAAATTAATATACCCCGTTTACGTTTTTAAACATAGGGGTATAAAAATGTACTCGATTTGCGCAGATTTCCCTGGCCTCATTAGCATGTTATATATCGAAACAACACCCCCGGACCTATTGGATCATACTATGCGTGTTTGAAACTAAATTTTGGTGGGAATCAATTGAAAAAAAATTAAGGTAGAAGCGAGATATAAGCAGGTAAAAATGGCTGAAATGGCTAAAATGAAGAAAAATGCAAACTTCAAAGCGCTATAACTAGGCAACAAATGGTCAAAACTGATCGTTCTGGGTCGCAAAATGTTGGAAATTGAGTAAACAAACAAAATGCAACCCGGGAAGTTAGAAAATATTATCGTTCGTCAAAGTTATAAGCCCAAGAAGATGCTGTAAAAAGGCTTAAATACGTATGCATATATCAATGAATAATACATTTACAGTCCGTTACTTTGGGTTTTGCAATTTTTTACTAAAAAGTACGTATTATTACAAAGAGAATGGCGTAAGAACGAGTTCGAAATCTTATTTCTACGCCGAGATATGATTTTTTTAATACATGGCCTAAAACAGTTGTTTTTTGAGCTTTGCTAGTGTACCGTAGAGCAGGGGCGGTGGTTCCGAAATTTGAAATCTATGAAAATCATCTAGTATTCATGCCAACTGTCGATGATCAACCTGGCGCAGCGATTCCGGAGACCAGTGGTGACGCTGATTTGGCGAAATTTCATGGAATTACCCATATATATATATAGAAGAATCATTGGCGGTATGGGATGAATACAATAACGTAGGCTGCATACTTCAGGATCTGGTAACGCAAATGTCATTACAGCCAAACTGACGTTTCCATTGAAAAGTTTGACATTTTTAGCGAATACATACTCACAAACTTCTGATGTACATGTGCATTTGTAGTGCTTAAAGTGATTTTCAAATTTTATTTTAGCAAAAAATGGACTTAACACGTGAGCATTTTCGTAATGCACGGCTTAAACGAAATTGATTTTGATTTTGATTTTGATTTTGATTTTGAATTTGAATTTGATTTTGATTTTGATTTTGATTTTGATTTTGATTTTGATTTTGATTTTGATTTCGATTTTGATTTTGATTTTGATTTTGATTTTGATTTTGATTTTGATTTTGATTTTGATTTTGATTTTGATTTTGATTTTGATTTTGATTTTGATTTTGATTTTGATTTTGATTTTGATTTTGATTTTGATTTTGATTTTGATTTTGATTTTGATTTTGATTTTGATTTTGATTTTGATTTTGATTTTGATTTTGATTTTGATTTTGATTTTGATTTTGATTTTGATTTTGATTTTGATTTTGATTTTGATTTTGATTTTGATTTTGATTTTGATTTTGATTTTGATTTTGATTTTGATTTTGATTTTGATTTTGATTTTGATTTTGATTTTGATTTTGATTTTAATTTTGATTTTGATTTTGATTTTGCATTTTGACTTTTATTATCATTATCATTATCATTATCATTATCATTATCATTATCATTTTCATTATCATTATCATTATCATTATCATTATCATTATCATTATCATTATCATTATCATTATCATTATCATTATCATTATCATTATCATTATCATTATCATTATCATTATCATTATCATTATCATTATCATTATCATTATCATTATCATTATCATTATCATTATCATTATCATTATCATTATCATTATCATTATCATTATCATTATCATTATCATTATCATTATCATTATCATTATCATTATCATTATCATTATCATTATCATTATCATTATTATTATCATTATCATTATCATTATCATTATCATTATCATTATCATTATCATTATCATTATCATTATCATTATCATTATCTTTATCATTATCATTATCATTATCATTTTCATTATCATTATCATTATCATTATCATTATCATTATCATTATCATTATCATTATCATTATCATTATCATTATCATTATCATTATCATTATCATTATCATTATCATTATCATTATCATTATCATTATCATTATCATTATCATTATCATTATCATTATCATTATCATTATCATTATCATTATCATTATCATTATCATTATCATTATCATTATCATTATCATTATCATTATCATTATCATTATCATTATCATTATCATTATCATTATCATTATCATTATCATTATCATTATCATTATCATTATCATTATCATTATCATTATCATTATCATTATCATTATCATTATCATTATCATTATCATTATCATTATCATTATCATTATCATTATCATTATCATTATCATTATCATTATCATTATCATTATCATTATCATTATCATTATCATTATCATTATCATTATCATTATCATTATCATTATCATTATCATTATCATTATCATTATCATTATCATTATCATTATCATTATCATTATCATTATCATTATCATTATCATTATCATTATCATTATCATTGTCATTATCATTATCATTAACCTCCTTCATAAGCTTCAAAATGGAGATGTGGCTATCTGAACAATTTCTCAACATTAATATTTATATTTAATTTTATTCTCTTAATTCATACGTTTTTTCTTTCCTAACGGTACCAAGGATTCTAAACGCTTTCAGAACCTTAACATGCTTAACTTTCGACTTAATAAAATTTTAAAGAAATACTCACAACTTTAACCTTGTTAGTCAAAATTCTAAATTGAAGGCTTTATTTTACTTTCAACTATATTACTAGCTGAAAAAAGGCAATTCAATTGTCTACAAGTTATTTTAAATCCTCAAATGTTTGCTTTTTATTGAATTCAGTTTAATTTGGCAGAATCCCGCTTTATAAAAATTTCGTGCAACTAAATTTGGTTAACTTTTAGTTTTCAACTAACTGTAAATACACTTTCGGACTTCTCGTTGCGGCTGTTAACCTAAAATTTAGCACTCCAACCAATAGTCGGTGTTGTTGTTGTTGTTTTTATTGTCGTTGTACTTATTTTTGCTGTGTTGTATTAGATTTTGCTGAGTTTGAAACAACGTTGCAAAAAAAAACTCAAAAAATAAAACAAATACAATTGTAGAGTTTTAACTAGAAGCCAACGACTGGCGACCAAACGGCAAACCTTGCTAAAGCTATTACGATAATAAAGCAAAAGGTAGAGAAAGAAAACAAAAAAAAAACAAAAAAAAAACAAACGAAAAAAGGTAGAAAACAAACAAAGCAAAGAACAAAATAAAAACGAAAACACAAACGGAAAACAATTCAAACACAATAAAAAATGCGCTACAGCTTCCGAAATGCGGTGCTGGTGCAGCGTTTTTTGCACCCACTACTTGTAAAGCTGCAGCTTGCTGAGCATTGCTATGTTTGGCTTTGAAACTAGGCCATTATGGCACCCTTAAAGAGAATATAAAGCACATTAAGCAGTAAATTCAAAGAGCTTTAAAAACGTAAAGTGACTGCTTGTGATTATTTTTGATGATTTTCCAAGAAGTAAGGAAACATTTTTTCTTTTTTTTTTAATATTTTCCTTATAATATTTAAAAAATACATGTAACGAAAACATGAAAACCTGCTCAAAGCTTGTCACCATTGATCCTGATCCCTGCTTCCTCTACTGAGGACATTCAACTGACTTTTTAAGCACAAAGCAAGTCAGCATAAAACTTGAATTAAAATAATAGCAGAAACATGCACACACAACAGGCAACAATAACAATAAGAAAAACAACAACAAGAAGAAAAGCAACAGCAGCAACAACAGCAACAACAACAGCAAAAACAAAAGCTATTGTGACTAAGACAATAGCATCTTAAGATACACCCTCTCACACACATGCAAATGACTTGCACTCACACATACTCCCCCACTCATTCACACACAAAAACACACGTACTCATGTCATAGCCTGGATAACAAAAGCCAACAACATACAGCTAAGTGCAAAAGTTTAAATGACAACTTTAAAAGAAAATAAAAAAAAAAAAAAATAAAATAAAAATAAAAAATAATGCGTTTTAAGAGCAAAACTTTCATTTGCAAATCTTTGTCGCATCATAAAAGAAGACAAAAATGTCTGCATTAAATACAGGAAATGAGAAAAATTTTCGCTCATATCTCATGAGATTAAATTATTTTCCTACTAAAATGATGAAGTTTTTCCATTTGAATAACCGAGATAACAAAGTTTTATGCAAAAAAAAAAAAAAAAAAAATAATAGTCGTAGTATTTAAATAAAAAAAGAAAGATACTTTAGTAGAATAAAAATGTAGTAAAATAAAAAGTTTGAAACTAGAACTGCCTAGAAGAAACATACAATGCTCTATAAAAGTAAACGTACAATTTATATGAAAATGTAAAATGTTAACGTAGAATTTATTTGTAGGCAAAGATGATGGAGTAGAAAGTAAATAAAAAGTGTATGGCTATAAAAATGCAATAAAAAACAGGCTGTTTATTTTAAAATGATGGATGAAAAAGAATCAGCAAAAAGTTTTTTAAAAAAATAAATAAAATGGTTTCAAATTTTTTAAAGCCACAGATATTTTTTAAAAATATTTCGATATTTTCATTTGCACTTATAAAGTTATTTGAAAAAAGAAAGCCTTTAAATTCAAGTCAAGTCGAGTAGTTCTGTCTGTTTTAGAATATAATAGAATATTATGGAACATAAACTCTCGAATATGATCTTCACTTTTAACTTCAAACAACAGGAGCATGGTGAAAGTATTAAAAATATTAATACTTCTAGTACTCGTCCATTTCACATTGAAGGATAACATCAGTTGCACTAACCATCTCCAAATTGGCTCAAATTTTGTTTTTAAATTGGTTTATTATTCAGAAAACCAAAGCAGGAGTTTGAAATTCTACGAATTTTTTTCGCGGACAGCCATGCGAATGTCAAAATAGGGTATATTTTGAGACAACATAGCTCAGTCAATTTAAATGCAATTTTCATTAGTAGGGCATCATTGGAACGGTTAATTTGTCTTTTTTAAGAAAAAAAAAAAGAGTTGTCTGTGCCGTGGACACACTTGTAGGTTTTTACATGACGATGTTTCTTTATACTCTTATTTCATTTCCAAACTCTTGGTTTAATCCATGACCAAATTCTTGACCTAATCCAACACAAAAGAGACACAACTCAAAATTTTGAAATTTTCAGGAAAGTCAAAAAACTTTTTCGTTTTCAAGCAACTTCATACAAAAAAAGGATACGAAATGATGTTTTAAAAAATAACGAGCAATCACGTGCCGAATCTTTCATGAGAATACATGAGAAAATACTCATGAGATTCTCATACGATTAATTTTTTCTCATACGAAAGCCGTTTCGTTCACGGAAGCGCCGATTCGGCCCCAGATTAAAACAAAATTTTGATAGTCGATGCAGATGTGAATTACGAGTGTGCGAAATATATAGAAAACTTTCCTAGCTTAAAATGGAGTGTTTAAGGTGTGTCGTAATTATTGTCCTAATCCATATCCTAATTCATGTCCTAGACCTTTCCCGGTTTCATAGTCCGGTTTCATTGTGTTTTTTTTTTGCTTGTACGCAACGTTGGTTGCCACGAAAAAACTGTTGAAATCATAACTAACATGATTATTATTGTTTTTGTTGTTGTAGTTGATGTTGATGTTGATGTTGATGTCGATGTTGATGTTGATGTTGATGTTGATGTTGATGTTGATGTTGATGTTGATGTTGATGTAGATGTTGATGTAGATGTTGATGTTGATGTTGATGTTAATGATGATGTTGATGTTGATGTTGATGTTGATGTTGATGTTGATGTTGATGTTGATGTTGATGTTGATGTTGATGTTGATGTTGATGTTGATGTTGATGTTGATGTTGATGTTGATGTTGATGTTGATGTTGATGTTGATGTTGATGTTGATGTTGATGTTGATGTTGATGTTAATGTTGATGTTTATGTTAATGTTTATGTTTATGTTGATGTTGATGTTGATGTTGATGTTGATGTTGATGTTGATGTTGATGTTGATGTTGATGTTGATGTTGATGTGGATGTTGATGTTGATGTTGATGTTGATGTTGATGTTGATGTTGATGTTGATGTTGATGTTGATGTTGATGTTGATGTTGATGTTGATGTTGATGTTGATGTTGATGTTGATGTTGATGTTGATGTTGATGTTGATGTTGATGTTGATGTTGATGTTGATGTTGATGTTGATGTTGATGTTGATGTTAATGTTGATGTTGATGTTGATTATGATGTTGATGTTGATGTTAATGTTGATGTTAATGTTTATGTTTATGTTTATGTTGATGTTGATGTTGATGTTGATGTTGATGTTAATGTTGATGTTGATGTTGATGTTGATGTTGATGTTGATGTTGATGTTGATGTTGATGTTGATGTTGATGTTAATGTTGATATTGATGTTGATGTTGATGTTGATGTTGATGTTGATGTTGATGTTGATGTTGATGTTGATGTTGATGTTGATGTTGATATTGATGTTGATGTTGATATTGATGTTGATGTTGATGTTGATGTTGATGTTGATGTTGATGTTGATTTTGATTTTGATGTTGATGTTGCTGTTGATGTTGATGTTGATGTTGATGTTGATGTTGATGTTGATGTTGATGTTGATGTTGATGTTGATGTTGATGTTGATGTTGATTTTGATTTTGATGTTGATGTTGATGTTGATGTTGATGTTGATGTTGATGTTGATGTTGATGTTGATGTTGATGTTGATGTTGATGTTGATGTTGATGTTGATGTTGATGTTGATGTTGATGTTGATGTTGATATTGATGTTGATATTGGTATTGATATTGATATTGATATTGATGTTGATGTTGATGTTGATGTTGATGTTGATGTTGATGTTGATGTTGATGTTGATGTTGATGTTGATGTTGATGTTGATGTTGATGTTGATATTGATGTTGATATTGATATTGATATTGATATTGATGTTGATGTTGATGTTGATGTTGATGTTGATGTTGATGTTGATGTTGATGTTGATGTTGATGTTGATGTTGATGTTGATGTTGATGTTGATGTTGATGTTGATGTTGATGTTGATGTTGATGTTGATGTTGATGTTGATGTTGATGTTGATGTTGATGTTGATGTTGATGTTGATGTTGATGTTGATGTTGATGTTGATGTTGATGTTGATGTTGATGTTGATGTTGATGTTGATGTTGATGTTGATGTTGATGTTGATGTTGATGTTGATGTTGATGTTGATGTTGATGTTGATGTTGATGTTGATGTTGATGTTGATGTTGATGTAGATGTTGATGTTGATGTTGATGTTGATGTTGATGTTGATGTTGATGTTGATGTTGATGTTGATGTTGATGTTGATGTTGATGTTGATGTTGATGGTGATGTTGATGTTGATGTTGATGTTGATGTTGATGTTGATGTTGATGTTGATATTGATGTTGATATTGATATTGATATTGATATTGATGTTGATTTTGATATTGATATTGATGTTGATGTTGATGTTGATGTTGATGTTGATGTTGATGTTGATGTTGATGTTGATGTTGATGTTGATGTTGATGTTGATGTTGATGTTGATGTTGATGTTGATGTTGATGTTGATGTTGATGTTGATGTTGATGTTGATGTTGATGTTGATGTTGATGTTGATGTTAATGTTGATGTTGATGTTGATGTTGATGTTGATGTTGATGTTGATGTTGATGTTGATGTTGATGTTGATGTTGATGTTGATGTTGATGTTGATGTTGATGTTGATGTTGATGTTGATGTTGATGTTGATGTTGATGTTGATGTTGATGTTGATGTTGATGTTGATGTTGATGTAGATGTTGATGTTGATGTTGATGTTGATGTTGATGTTGATGTTGATGTTGATGTTGATGTTGATATTGATGTTGATATTGGTATTGATATTCATATTGATATTGATATTGATGTTGATGTTGATGTTGATGTTGATGTTGATGTTGATGTTGATGTTGATGATGATGTTGATGTTGATGTTGATGTTGATGTTGATGTTGATATTGGTATTGATATTGATGTTGATGTTGATATTGATATTGATGTTGATGTTGCTGTTGATGTTGATGTTGATGTTGATGTTGATGTTGATGTTGATGTTGATGTTGATGTTGATGTTGATGTTGATGTTGATGTTGATGTTGATGTTGATGTTGATGTTGATGTTGATGTTGATGTTGATGTTGATGTTGATGTTGATGTTGATGTTGATGTTGATGTTGATGTTGATGTTGATGTTGATGTTGATGTTGATGTTGATGTTGATGTTGATGTTGATGTTGATGTTGATGTTGATGTTGATGTTGATGTTGATGTTGATGTTGATGTTGATGTTGATGTTGATGTTGATGTTGATATTGATGTTGATGTTGATGTTGATGTTGATTTTGATGTTGATGTTGATGTTGATGTTGATGTTGATATTGATGTTGATATTGATATTGATATTGATATTGATGTTGATTTTGATATTGATATTGATGTTGATGTTGATGTTGATGTTGATGTTGATGTTGATGTTGATGTTGATGTTGATGTTGATGTTGATGTTGATGTTGATGTTGATGTTGATGTTGATGTTGATGTTGATGTTGATGTTGATGTTGATGTTTATGTTTATGTTTATGTTTATGTTGATGTTGATGTTGATGTTGATGTTGATGTTGATGTTGATGTTGATGTTGATGTTGATGTTGATGTTAATGTTGATGTTGATGTTTATGTTTATGTTGATGTTGATGTTGATGTTGATGTTGATGTTGATGTTGATGTTGATGTTGATGTTGATGTTGATGTTGATGTTGATGTTGATGTTGATGTTGATGTTGATGTTGATGTTGATGTTGATGTTGATGTTGATGTTGATGTTGATGTTGATGTTGATGTTGATGTTGATGTTGATGTTGATGTTGATGTTGATGTTGATGTTGATGTTGATGTTGATGTTGATGTTGAAGTTGATGTTGATGTTGATGTTGATGTTGATGTTGATGTTGATGTTGATGTTGATGTTGATGTTGATGTTGATGTTGATGTTGATGTTGATGTTGATGTTAACGGTTATGTTTATGTTTATGTTGATGTTGATGTTGATGTTGATGTTGATGTTGATGTTGATGTTGATGTTGATGTTGATGTTGATGTTGATGTTGATGTTGATGTTGATGTTGATGTTGATGTTGATGTTGATGTTGATGTTGATGTTGATGTTGATGTTGATGTTGATGTTGATGTTGATGTTGATGTTGATTTTGATGCTGGTGTTGATGTTGATGTTGATGTTGATGTTGATGTTGATGTTGATGTTGATGTTGATGTTGATGTTGATGTTGATGTTGATGTTGAAGTTGATGTTGATGTTGATGTTGATGTTGATGTTGATGTTAATGTTGATGTTGATGTTGATGTTGATGTTGATGTTGATGTTGATTTTGATGTTGATGTGGATGTTGATGTTGATGTTGATGTTGATGTTGCTGTTGATGTTGTTGTTGTTGTTGTTGTTGTTGTTGTTGTTGTTGTTGTTGTTGTTGTTGTTGTTGTTGTTGTTGTTGTTGTTGTTGTTGTTGTTATAGTTTTTGTTGTTGTTGTTGTTGGTGGTGTTGTTGCTTTTGCTTTTCCTTTTTTTTTATTTGCTTCTTTATTGGTTGTGCTTTTTCATGGTGCATTAACTTTTCTTTAGCTGCATGCAATTAATCCATTAGGCGGTTCCCTGGGGGGCCTGTGCCAGAAGACCATACCTTCATTTTCGTTCCTTTAAATCTACCGTTAGGCCAGTAGTCACAGAGTTAAAATTCCATGCAAAGCTTTTCCATGGTTGTAGCATTTTTACTGCGTTATGGGGTTGCCATCATAAAATCATGACGATAATATTTTTTTTGTAATTTAGTTGTTAGGTGTAATAACACATCTATTCTGTTGTATAACAAAATTTACCGTAGCATGTCTCCTGAGTGAATAGTTATTCCAATGAATGATATTACATTTCTGTTACATAAGCTGCTATCTTCACGACCTGGTGACGTCAGAATTTGTTTTTTATTTTTGTAGTAAAGCTAAGTACAAATCCTTAATTTTTTTTTTAACATTTATCGTAGCTTATATACTCACCGAGTAAAAATGCAATGCAACGCCGCTGCATGAATGTTGCATTGTCGATCTTCTGTGCGGCTCTCTCTGTGTCCCAATGACGTCAAAAAGTTTTTCTCTAATTTTGTTTTGAGGGCTTAGAACAGGCCTTTATTTGTGTATCGTATTTTTAATCTTGGCAGTAATACTCAGCGAGTAATAATTCCATGTAACAAAGTTGCAGTTGCGTTGCTTTGGCAGCTCCCACCACGTCCCCATGAGCTTTTGAATTTATTTATAATTAAGTCAAAGAATTAACCATTACGATCGTATCATTGTTTTAATCATAGCTTTTACATTCATCTATTAACAATTCATACAATGCCTATGAATTTTTAAAAAATGCCTTTTCAACTTTTTTGGAAACCTGCACAGTGAACCTTGACGTTGTTATGTCAAAATTAAAAAGGAAAATTATTTACTCTTTAGAGAGGACCTACAGCTATACAATTAAAAACAAATCCATCAGGGTTGTATCAGCTAAGCAAGAAATTTTCGATAAAACTTTTGATAAAAAATCGCTGTTAGTTAAATAAATAACCGATGCTTAATAACATCCAATCACAATTCTTCTGAAAGTTAACACAAAACCTTACACTCAAATTTTGAATTTTTCCAATTTCTCAATTACTTAAATTACTTTCATGATAAATTGATAGACATACTTTTTCTAGTAGCTTTGGGCTAATTAAAAACGATTAGAAATAAAAATAAAGCAGAACTTAGTCAACCATTTAAAAAGGGCATTAAAATTAAAAGGTCTGCCAAGAGTTAAAAAAATAAACTTGCAATTCTATTCATAGCAGCTTCAAAGATAATTTTGTAAATTAATTTAAGTTCATTAATAAAACAAAGCAAAAGGGAAATTGAAAAAATTTTTTCCTATTTGGTTTAATTGCAAAAATACCGTTACACAAAAGGCACGATTCTACACAGTGTTGCAATGCATGGCAGGGATACAAAAAAAAAGGCTCGGAATGTTAATAATATCTCGTTAAAAGTTTGCGGTGCGCTGGACAACAGCAGCAAAAACAACAACAATAAAAACGGCAGCAACAACTACCACTAAGTAAAGGGTGTAAAAAAAAATGTTAAATGAATGTAAATAAATGAGTTTCGTTAAAATAACTACGCGGTACAAACAGAGTGACAGCAATAAAAAAAAACTCCAACCACACTAACAACAACGGCAACGTGAACACTGCAAGAAAAACAAGCAGCGAAAAAAAAACACTGGCAAACATTAAAAATCAAACAAAAAAGAAAAAATTAATGGAAAAAAAACAGCAACAGTTTAAAAAAAGCGCCAAAGCAAATCAATTTTATTGACAGCGCTGCACAAAAACAAAAAAAGAATTTGTTTTAAAAGCAAAACCCAATTAATAAACCATAAAAATGCCAATTGCTCAAACCCTGCAACAACAACAACAGCAAAAACAACAACAACAATAAAAAGCAATGCCCTTTTAAAGCAGAAAATGCAACAATAAGGGTGGCCAGCGTTTAAAATAACGTCGATGTGATTTATTCTGACCCTGTTTTTAATACGAAGCCATTTTTTGCGCGTAATTCTTTTTTATTGTTTTATATTTTTTTATATTATCTATTCCACAGTGGGTCAAACTGTATTTAAATGAGATAATTTCAGTGATTGAACTTTTCAAAGAATTTTGAATAAAAAAACGTATTGATTGATACACTCAAAAAAAAAATGTCTTAAAATACATTATTAGTATTATTCTTTTTATTATTATTATTATATTTATTATTATTATTATTATAAAATACAGTAAAATGAATAAAAAATGCAAATTTATAGCTTTTATTTTGTACACACAGAATACCTGCCAGTGCTCGGGATTATGCTTTAATTTTGAACTTACATATTTTGAGCGTAACTTTCTTCGGAATTTTTAGTATGGTTAGAACATGTCTTATCATGAGCGAGGGCAACAGTAAGTTTTATTTCCGTTTTCACTTCCCCCGTGTTTTCTGGAAACAACTAGACAAAAATATTTGTAAAAAGATGATGATGGCAAAGCTGAATTATGGTTAAGTTATTGTTAATGTTGTCATGAGTATCTGGTTTTATTTTCAGGTCTTCACTTTTTATGAATTAAAGCATTATTTATAAGCTAAGTTCACGTACTCCATGCTTTTAATGAAAGTACTTTGTTCCAAAATGGAATATTCTTTGACTTGGTGGAGCTTTGCATAGGATATGACACGATTTCATGTTGGCATAACATAACATACGATTTGTTTTACTCCAGTTAATTTAACAAAAACAAAAAATTGTTCACTCTCTTTGTATTTTTGACGTAAAAACGTTACGTTTTACCTCGTAGAACTACAAAAAAGTTGGTTAGACATTTTTCCAAAATGCATCGGCAATTGTTACTCGCTGAGTATTGGTGCTAAGAAAAAAGTTAGGATTTGTGTTTTTGTTTTTTTTCGGCGGATAAAATTATCCTAGTTCAGGCGGTGGCCACTTAAACCAGGATTAATTTGTTTTTTTTTTTAGTTTTTCCTTAGATGTTCCAGACTGATGATATCCTGCACACCGTGAATTTTTTGGCATTTTTTTAAAAAACATCAAATAACGTCAAAAACCGCTTCAAAAATTCTGAAAAAATTTTTTATATTCTTTAAATGTTAATAAATATATGTGCAAAATTTGAAAACGATATTTTTTTTCCTTCTATGAAAAAAAGTTCCCGAAAAAACAATTTTTTTTTAAAAATTTGTAATCTATATGTCCCCTTAAGAGATTGGTTAATTTTCGGATATAAGCTTATACATCAAATTTCATTGCGATAGCTTACAAAGTACGGCTATAATCGTGAGTATGGGCGAATGAACAGACAGATATCTCTAAATACACTCGACTGATCAATAATGTTTATACTTTTCTATACCTACTACACCTCCTTATGGGCATTACAAATGGACTTCAGAGAGTAAATAACAACATGTAAGGCTTCTTGAGAACATGCACATTAGCCGTTTGGAGTCGGCATAAAAATAGTAGGTCAAGTTCTCGATCAATTTTTTACAAACATTTAATAACACGCACAACACAATTTGATCATAAGAAGTTCGGTCAAAGTCCTTTCAAGAGCTGAAATTACTAGTTTATTATTATTAATATTATTATTATTATTATTATTATTATTATTAGTATTATTATTATTATTATTGTTATTATTATTATTATTATTATATTAGGATATGGGAGAAAGTCATGGTTCTATATCTTTAATAGGATATGCTACATATTAAAATGCCAATTCTAAAAGGACAACGAACCTAAACATATTTCGAAGAAATGATCTTTGGACAAAAGAGTGGACATTGTGACATGGCTAGTCCAATCTTTGGATCTCAATCTAATCAAATTCTTTATTTTTTCTGATAAGAACTGAAAATGTTTCTATTCACCTTATTTTTTTGACGTGACGAAAATACGTTGTACTGCTCTAGTTTCCAAAAAAGTTAAAAAATGAATTTTTTAAAAATTCATCTGCGTTTCATTGAATTGTTACTCGCTGGGTATAAGAGCTATGATTAAAAAAAATAGTATGACCATAAAGGTTAATTCTTCGACTTCATTATAAAAAAACAAAAAAAAAAATATAATACGGCATAGGGACGTAGTGGGAGCTGCGTACGCAACGCAACTGAACATTTGTTACATGTAATTATTACTCGCTGAGTATTAGTGCTAGGATTAAAAACACGATACGCCAATAAAGACCTACTGGAAGCCCTCACAACAAAATTAGACAAAAAATTTCTGACATCATGGGGACGCTGAGAGAGCCGCTCAAAGATCGATAACGCAACATTCATGCAGCGGCGTTGCATTGAATTTTTAATCAATGAGTATATAACCTACGATAAAAGTTTAAAAAGGAAAATAAAGTTTTTATACATGGCTTTACTATAAAAATAAAAAATAAAATTCCGGCGTCGTCAGGTCGTGAATATAGCAGCTTATGTAACAGAAATGTAATATCGTTGCATGGAATTATTACTCACTCAGGAGGAGTGCTGCAGTAAATTTAAGTTTACGACAGCAGGGATGCGTTATTACGCTTCACAACTAAATTACAAAAAAAATTTTGTTGTCATGATTTCAGGGATGCAATCACATAATGCAGTAAAAATGATTCAGCCATGAAAAAACGTTGCATGGATTTTTAACTCTGTGACTACTGGTGCAACGGTAAATTTTAAGGAACGATAACGAAGGTGAGTCTTCGGGCATATGACAAAAATAAAAAAAAAAAACTGACGGCGTGTCAAAGACCCTCAGGGAACCGCCTAATGTGACGCATATGCATCACTTTTGCTGGATTAATTGAAATTAGAGCACAACCAATGGGGAAGCAAAAAAAAAGCTTAACGAAAAGCACCAACTCCAAATCTAACAACAACTACAACACCAACACCAACACCAACACCAACACCAACACCAACACCAACACTAACACCAACACCAATACCAATACCAACACCAACACCAACATCAACATCAACATCAACATCAACATCAACATCAACATCAACATCAACATCGAAATCAACATCAACATCAACATCAACATCAACATCAACATCAACATCAACATCAACATCAACATCAACATCAACATCAACATCAACATCAACATCAACATCAACATCAACATCAACATCAACATCAACATCAACATCAACATCAACATCAACATCAACATCAACATCAACATCAACATCAACATCAACATCAACATCAACATCAACATCAACATCAACATCAACATCAACATCAACATCAACATCAACATCAACATCAACATCAACATCAACATCAACATCAACATCAACATCAACATCAACATCAACATCAACATCAACACCAACATCAACATCAACATCAACATCAACATCAATATCAACATCAACATTAACAACAACAGCAAGACTTCGTCACGTCAAAACCTACGGGTGTGTCCACGGCACAGCCAACTCTTTTTTTTCTACAAAAAACTGCCCAGTGAACGAAAACTACCATTTTCGAATTCACTTACGAACCTGTTCGTTAATTTTTGGCTCTCATAAATGCACCATTTTTGTGTATCATTCGTCGGACTAAAATGCCTCTCAAAATTAACCTTATTTTATTCGGAAACGAGTTAAAAAAAGGACCATAAAATGTACTTACTTTTTTTGTTTGGAAGTGAGTTAAAAAAAAAATCACAGAGAAGCTATTTTTCAGCACTCGGAAATGTATCCTTTTTGAACCAATCATCGGACGAAAATGTCTCTCAGAACCGAACCTTTTTTTTGTCAGAAATGAATTAAAAATTTGACCCTAGAAAAATTCTTTTTCGGCACTCGGAAATTAACCCTTTTTGTATCAGTCGCCGGACTGAATTGCCTTTCGAAAACGAACCTTTTTTGTTCAGAAATGAATGAAAAATTAATCTTTTTGAATTATAAATTTTACTATTACATAATTTGTATTATATTATTACATATCGATAAAATGAAAAAAAAAAAGTTTGTGTATGAAAAATTGCTTCTACTGATATAATAAAAAAATCTTTTATTTATTTATTATTCATTTCTGAACTCATTTATGAACAAAAATGTTCCATTTACGAGAAATTTTTTATAATTTTATAATTTATAAATTATTAAAAAAAAAATTATTATTTTTCGAATCAAAATAAGTTTTTTATGAATTTCGCTAAAGAAGTACAGTTTTTATTTATGGGAAAAGTTTTCACAAAATTGAAACTTCTATAAAAGGCACTTTTAACCGACAACAAAAAAATTTCAAGCCTGTATTAGATAACACGGGCGCATAGGTCAGACGTAGAATACGTTAGTCATTAACAGCCTTATTCAATAGATTTCCTTAAACAACCTTTAAACGCTTGTTTAGTTACGCACTGTTTAAGGCTTTACGCAGCTTCTATGCAACCTTGCTAACATTGTTATTCATAAACATTTTTTCATTTTCTGCTTATGATTGTAAGGTTTGTGTCTGAACTATAGAAAATCTCTACAAAAATTAAGAATTCCTATGGATTTACAATGGCCGCCGCATAAAAAATGCTGCAAAGGGCGCATATGAAGCATGTCTTTGATATTAAAAGAAAAGACAAACAAAAATCATGGTTGTATTTACGTAACCTTTAAACGCCAATTTCGGCGATTAAGTTACGCAGTTCTTAAACAACTACGAAAAATGTTTATGAATAACGTTTTCTTGTTTGAAGCCCGTTTAAAGTTACGCTGCCTCTAAAATGTGTTTATGAATAAGGCTGTAAGACATTTAGGATGTCTTAAAGACGTGGCCAACTGGGTAAGCACAATTTTGTTTCTCTGCTTCGCTTATCAATGTTGTGTATGTACACATCGTTCGCTGTTTGGTCATTATACTTCTTCTCTTTCTCACACTGGTTCTGTGATGAACACACAGATAATCGTACTGCTCTTACACATGATGTTATAATACATAAAATACAAAGCATATGAAAATTAATACAAAATTTGAAAGAGTTAAATTTTGATTTACTTATAGAATCAAAAAAATTATATGTAGCAATATGATTATTTAAATACAAATCAAAAGAAGACATATTAGATATGTTTAGACTATACTTGAATTTTCTTCAATGCATGCATAAAGTATTAAAAACTTATAATGAAAGTGACAAACATTTTCTCAAAATTTTGTGCTCCAGATTAACACTCCCGTGTAACGTATTCTACGTTAAAACTCAAAAATTAATGAAACGAAAACGTTCGCAAAACTCTCACCTTCCGCAAAACCTTCGCATATCCAAAAAATTTTTACCAACAACTTACAATTTATAACAACATAAATTAAGGCGATGAAAATCTTATAATATATGCTATTTTGCCATACACCTAAAGGTTCTCTGTACTATACGGTGAAGAAATGAAAAATTATCTTTAATCGTTCTGAAAAGAAAGAGTGAAAAGTTCATTTTTGTTTGCGGCTCTTATATCATAAATTCGTGTTTCCTTGGACCTAGGTAAATAGATTATTCTATTCTAAAATATAAAATTCTAACTTATAACATTATTTTTTTATGTATTGTCTGTTAACGAAATGTTTGTTCAGGAAAAGGAATTTAAGGAATCAAAAATATTTTATTTTGCTCTTGAAAAATATCTTCGTAGTAAATTTTTTTACTTCTACCAAACATTAATCCAAAGGTATTTCACATAAATTCATCATTTTGTTGAACTATTTTATAGCTATTTCTTTTATCTTTTAAAACTTTGATGCCAAAGTCTCAAACATTATTAGTTCAAACAATAAGAACCTTAATGAGTTAACCCTAAAAATGCTAGAATGCCAAAAAAGCACACCCCAACGCCATTTACTCGATTCGTTCTAACCTATCATCATCTACTTTACTTAAAGTTTTGTACTCGTTTTACGGCTTGACTACTGTTTAAATATTTTTACTTACTTCTGCTTGTGCAGTTTTTTTAGTTTTTGTCCTTTAGCTATAAGGGCTTAAACATGTAGCTACTAACATGTCTATAATGCAGGCCATTTATATTTTGACTATTTTCGACTTTTACGAGCACAACGCATGTTTTCACTTTAACTATTTTTCTACTCTTTATATACTAAGAGTGTGTTTTTTTTTTTATTTTTTTATGTGTTTTGTTTGCTGACTACGTTCCACCCATATTTAATGGCGTTGCTCCTTTGTAGGTCTTCATTTAAATGGGCACAAATAAATGTGATGCCCTTCGGTGTGGTTGGCTGTGGCATCATTTAGTAGTTTTTTTTTTTTTTTTTAGTTTTTGTTTTTTCCTTATTTTTGTTTGCATCAGTACAACCACAAGTTCGGTGTGTGCTCAGTGCAAGTCCTTTATTAAGTGTTATGTGTGTGTGTGTGTGTGTGTGTTTGTGTGCTTGTGTGTGTTTTGTATGTGTGCCTGTGTGGCAAGTGGGTTCGTTAGCATAGATTAGATTTAGCTGTCTGTCTATCTGCCAGTCTGTCATGTTTTTACTTTTTTGTTTTTTGTTTTTTGTTTTTGTTTTTGTTTTTGCTTAGCTTTATTTTGCTGCTTTTGTTTATCATGTGTTTCTCACTTAGTACCTTTTTTTACTACATTATCTTTATGTGCTTCATAATGAGCACATCCTGACTCAACGAAGCTGTCAGGGTGACAAAAACAACAAACACTACAAAAATAACAACAATTCCACTGAGCAGGGTTTTACGTACGATATAAAGCTAAAGCTAAAAATTAAAACCAACACAACCAACATGAATTAAAATGAATTAAGTTGTGCTGAAAATTTCTGCTGCTTTTCTCCTTGAATTTCTGAATTTCCGGATATCCCTTTAATTGAGTAACCAACAAATTTTCTAACATATTTTACATGCTTGTCAAAAAGGAAAACCTTTTTTTTTTGTACATTTCAGCAGTTTTTTTTTTTTTTTTCTGCTTTGCGGTCATGCTTGCCTGCCTGGTTAATCTAGAAATTATTTCTACCTTATGGAGTGAACTGGTTTTTTTTTTTTTTTGATGTTGTGTGTAGATTTTTCCTTTTCTCTCTGAACTACTTACTTTTGGCTGGTAGTTTTCTTGTAGTTAGATTTTATTGTGTGTGGCTTGGGACTCATATGATGTTGTTTTACACGCAGACAGCCAAAGGATCTGATGGCTTGAAAGGATATTGACAATAAAGCTGCTTTTATCTATAAACTTTGCTTACTTCCAGCGGTTGCAATAAAAGTTACGAAATATGTATAAATATTGAGCATTATTGCTTGTTTGGCTTAACACTTTGGGAGCACTTTGAGAGGAGGAGGAGGTGGAGGAGAAGGCGCAAGCAGAAGAATGAATATTGTTTGAAAGTTGTGCAAAATTTATGACTCACAGAGATAATAATGATAATGATGTGTTGGCAAAATATCAATAAAGTGATGAAAATAGAGAGATATGTTATGTTAAAGAACTTAATTATCATAAAATATCGTCAAAAAACTTTCGTAACTTTTATTGGTTTTATTTAAAAATTCTTTCAAATAAACTCAGTTTTATGTAATTAAATTTTATGTTGACCCAAATAGTAGTCTCTACATTGTATTTCTTTTCCCTCAATATTGTGTGTTATTTTTTTTTTTTATTTTTTTATGCGAAATATGTAAAAAATTAATTCTTTCCAGTTAAATCAGTACAGTACAAACACGCTGATTGCACAATCTGATTGTGCATTCAACCACAAATCAACAAAGAAATTTTGCAATTTCCGCTCGTTGACCTCAGTCAATTGCAAACGTTTCGTTACAATTTTTCCACCACCTCTTGTTTTTGTTTTATTCTTTGTGTTTTTTTTTTTCTTTTGTTACATAGCATCAGCATTTAAATAAATTATTGTAACCGCTATGCATTGATGGGAAAAACGTAGTGAATTTGCTTCCAAAAATACTACGATTTGTAATTGGTAGTAACTGTGAGTGAGGGAGTGTTTTTGGAATGCAAAGTAAAATTAAATTTATTTTGCAGCCAAATGTTTAAATCAGAAAAAATAGTTTAAAGAAAATATTTCCATTTTCATAAATAACACTGTTGAATAAGTCCTTGGTCTGACACATAGCTGCCATCGCTCGATATCGATGTTATTTTCAGGATCTGCCATGTTTTTTATTGGGAAAAACACTGTGCAAGCCAAGGAATAGATTGATAGAAGTTATGTTATCTATATTCTTCTATCTTATCTTCTTATATATATTATATATATAAAAATAAGTTGCATTGTGTACAAGGGCGTCCACAGGGGGGGGGCACTTGTCCCCTCCTCAACTGAAAAATTTTATATATTTTTATTTGCTTTGTGTATATGTAACATTTTTGTTTATATGTTACAAAGTTTTGAACTCTTAAGTTATGATTTCTTATACTATGTTACCTCTTATAAGTTATGATTTCTTATACTATGTACCTCGAAACTACACAGTTAACTTTGAAATTGGATACTTAACTGCATAGTTTCCCATACAAAATCTTAACTATCTCGCAAAGCAGTTAAGTTGAAACTGCGACCTAAATTCATCTCATTTTGCTATGCAACACTGTGTTTTCATCAAGAACAAAAGGAAATTAAAAAAAGGACAAGGAAATGTCACATAAAAAACGCAAAAAAATATTTGAAAAGAATTCCTTTTCTTTTGATGATTCGGTCAAAGACCACCAGTTTAGAAAACACTTCCTGCTGATGATGAACAAAAACTCCTACAAGGCTTTTATCACATATATTGTAATATTTTTAATTTTTTTTTTTTGCATGAAAATTAATTTTTCAATATGTCTCCAAATTATGTGAATCAACGAAAAATTAACTCAAATAATGACAAAGTTAACTACGCTACTGGCAGTGTAAACGCCAGAAACAGTTACCAAACTATTATAGTCAAACTACATAGTTAAATGTGTAATGTAAACATGATATTAGGTGGTACGAAACTTAGTTTTATCTGACTTTTTGTTAAGATTTTATTAATTAGTTATGGGCATTGTTCATATCGCTCATTTGGTGCAAGAACGGCATAACTCAAAATTCGCGATTTTGAGATAAATGCGTTTTAAGTGTTCAATTGACTATAGCTCTGAAGAAAAATGAATAAATGTAAATATTTTGATATCATCTTGTAAATCAACTTATATTTAATATATCCGAAATATAAATAGAAAAAAGTAGAGTAAAAAATTTAATAAATTCTATCTTATATCTATCAATATAGAAAATAAAATCGTGGCCTTAAGCTGGTATTTTAAATTAAAACTTTTAGACAGGGTGTTGTTAAGAAATATTTGAAGAATCCAAATTGAGCAAAGTTTCTTCAGTACCATTTCTGGTACTCGAGATATAAAATCTTATATT
Source organism: Pherbina coryleti (assembly GCA_943735915.1). Classification (NCBI taxonomy): domain Eukaryota; kingdom Metazoa; phylum Arthropoda; class Insecta; order Diptera; family Sciomyzidae; genus Pherbina; species Pherbina coryleti. The sequence goes on from OX030948.1 coordinate 25,394,029, forward strand.
CATTTTTTTGAAAAAGTTAAAAAATTGCATTCAAGTATACATTTCTCACAAATAGGAAAATGCATATGCAAAAATTATGCTAATTATCAATTCGGCAACTTTAAGGAATACGTTGTCACTATAATCAATACCATCAAAATTTAGACTATTGGGTAACAATCAAAAGTTCTGTGCTATCTCGATTACAACTTTTGCTTCGAATATCCTTCACACAGGACACTGTAGATAAGAATCGTGAGTGGCATCGTGCTTACGAATATATTGTTTGCTTAAGCCTATACCTACTTTTGCTTTAAGACATACGTAGTTTGTTTTATAAGAGTCAAAGCATTTTAAGGTCGTTATTTTTTACTGTTTTCCTCAAAAAGCAACTTTGTCCTTGCGGGGCAGGAAGACATCCTTTTTTTTTCTTGAAATTTTTTTTGGGTAATCTTGACTACCCCATGCAACTTTTGAGACCTCTTAGAATGTGAAATTCGAAAAAAAATTGTAATTCGATACGCCCTATTATACATGTTTTGATAGTGTAACTTGATATGTAGACGTTATGGGGCCAAGATGTAGTAACTATATATTTGAGCGAACATTAGACAGGGGGAATTTGGTCACACAGGCCAAATTTATGATATCGAATTGCTTTGGAACTAAATGTCGTATGTAACTATGCAATAGACTCCTAAACTACTCATTCTATTTGCATGAAAGTTTGTGTATAGAATTTTTTTGGTACGGTGCGTGTTTGTGGGCTTTCAATTTTTATCCACCTTGAACACCAGAGGGCTCTGTAGTACACATTTTTTACAAAACAGGTATACATTGATTTCAATGTAGGTTCAGTGTTTTTCTGCCATTTTTTTTTTACCTCTCTTGAACACCAGAAGGAGCTGTAGTATACATTTTTTGCAAAACCACCTAAAACTCCCAAACCGCTCAGGTACGATGAGTTTTTTTACAGTATCTTTGAACCACCTTCGACACCAGATGGTGCTGTAGTACAAATTATTTACAAAATCGCATATTTTTAGTTGTTGCATATGCAAATATTTACAAAATATAAAATATTACTTAAATATAGTAAAATAAAAAATTTCCGTTATTTTGACATCAAAAACATAATATTTAATGCAACATCGTGCTCAAAAATGAGAAAAACACAATCAGAAATTTTATTTTGTGAATTTCGATTCAAATATCTCCGCTGCTTTTATATACACTTTGTTAAATTTTTTTTTTTGTCTTAAAGCTTCATCAAAGTACTATGAAAACCTTATTGCAAAAATACCGTTAGTTGAGTATACATATTTTAAATATTTTTTTTAAAGAGGTCTGAAATTTTGGAGATTTCCTCAAAAAGAGGCTCAAAATTTGTTTTTGTTGTAACAATAATTTAAATTCAAATTCAATAATTTTCAAATCTATATATTAAATATTATATTATTATAATAAATATATTCAAATATTAAAACTATAATATTTATAAGAAAAAGTTATTTCAATTTTACGCAAAAATTAAAACCCATTTTTGTGATTAAAAAAACAAGGCCTACCCCTTGATTTTTTCGAACAAAATTTTTTTTCCAATATTGTGTTTTTATATTTTTGTAAAAATAAACAAGCTTAAAAATTAATTTTTTAGAAAAAATTATCTTAGTATCTCTTACCAATCAAAAGTTATAGCCAATAATCTTTATCCAAAATATATATAAAAAAGAAAAACGCTGTCTGTGTGATGAGCAGTACCTACACTAAGGGAAATAACGCATATTAGCATTATCCACGCCTGAGTATAAATTTTATTCAAATATTTACGTGGATAAATCAAATGTTTTCCTTACAACTCGTGTTTTTCCCGTATTTGAATTTTATTTATACCACACACGTACACACATATTTCATACAAGCAAGCAGCAACAGCATCGCACACTTACACACATACTCCGACAAGCAGCAACAGCATCGCACTTTGTTCCTGAGTTTATTTCTTGCATTTGCAGTTCTTACAGTTCTCATTTAGTTATTGTTCCAAGAGTAATATATTATGCATGTTTGGCAAAGAAATTAAATTATGTAGGGTGGAGTGGCAACTCGGTATTTTCAAGAATATCTTGGACCGGTTGTCATTTACCTGCATAATTTGCTTCTGCCTAAACATATTTTGTACATTACTTTTTCGTTCTGTAATTTATACTATGTTTGACAGCTGGTGCAATATTAGTGCACCAACTGTCAAAAATAGTAAAAATTAGAGAACGAAAAAAGTGAAGTGATAATAAATTATACAGGCAATGGCATTTGATGAACGCAATATGAAAAAAATAATACCATAAAACCATTAATAACATATTCAATTTAAATATGTTTTTTTTAAATTCAATATTTTTATTCAAATTTTCTTTAAATGCGATAGTTTATTTTCAAATAGTAAATATTTGAAAGATATTTTAAAAAAATTCGTGCATAATTTTAATATATTTTTTATTAATTCTGTTTAAATATTTAAATATTTAATTAAATTAAAAAAGTATTCAAATAAATTTTAAATATTTACGTAGTCGATTTATTCAAATGCGTTATTGGTGCAAAAATGACTCGCTTTTTGGATAAATTAAAAAAGTTTTTGGATAAATTTAATATTTTTTCCCTTAGTGTACATACAAAATCAAAATGGAGTTACTATTTGGTGTTCTCCTGCTACAAGGAAACTGTAACCGGCAGTGGAAAATGACAGTGGTGTCAAACTATGAGTCTAAGAAAAGTTTTGAATACACCTATTATGTTCCCATATAGTTGCAGGGTGCAGCAACGCGCGCCGGGAAAAGGCTAGTAATATATAAAGTAGATACGGAAATGGCTTAAAACATAGATTTGTGTATATAACTTTGGAGTGGTTTGAAATAATTGGAAAATTTTTTCACAGAAATTATTTTTTAAGCTGTAGAACTTTCTAAAAATACAAACATAACATTTTGAATAATGTAATTGTCATAAAAAAATCAAAGGGGTAGCTCATGATTTTCGATGATAGAAACACTTAATTAAATTATGTGTCAAAATGAAGCAATTTTTGCAAATACATGATATGTTATATGAAAGAGTGTGAGAGAAGAAAATAGGAAAAAAAATAAAATTACAAAAAATAATGTCTGGTCTAATTTTTGAGCAAAAATTTAATATATTTTAGAGTTTTTCTGAAAACAACATAAGAAATTGAATTGGTGAGATAACGGTAAATCTTTTCTTATTCCTCCAAAGTCATTTAATTAAACTTTCAGACAAAGAAAATTTAATGAAAATCGATTGAAAAATGACTGAGATATTTGCTTGCAAACTCAAAATTTGAAATATCAATTGTTTTTTTCTCATTCTGAGGCAATGACATTGCTTTAAGAAATGCATTACATGGAAAAAATCTACCGGTTTTGAAATATCGCTATACTTTTGGTGTCATAACAATGGGAAATTTTTTTTTAACATACTATTCGTGGAAAATATTAGCAAAAAGTTTTCGTATACCGTTATTTTTCTCAACCAACGAATTTTCATACAAAAAACGTTGTGCTGAGAACATCTATAGTTTTCGAGATATCACAATAATTTTGATGTCAAAAGAACAGAAATTTTTCAAAATTTACTATTTGTTAGCAATTTTACCATCACAATATATATTGACACTTGTTACATGAAAAAGTGCTTATTGTAAAGTAACCGTAAACGATGGTGAAAAATATCAAAGTATTTTTTGCACATCTTGTGAATGTCTAAATATCTCTCCTGAATCATGTTTTCCCATCTCTTACAGTTTAGCTTTTATATAATAAATGCTCTTTTTCTGCTCATATTTGAGATCAAAGGTCACCAATCTAATATTCAATCATATTGTGAAGCCAGACCTTTCATCCGATACCTCATTCTTCATTCTACCTCTATCCAGTTCTGAGATCCCTAACTATAATTAATATAAACTTTCAACGTTAATATTTCGGGTCAAAGGTCATCAATTTAAAATCTAACATAATTCGGCACATCTATGGTGCAGTACCTTTCGAATGATATACGTTTCATTGTCCTTATTCTAAAATAAATATTGAAAAAGTGTACGACAACATTCGATGTTTGCGTATTAATATATAAGAAGATTCTTAAACATGTATTAACCCTATGGTGGCCATATTTATAAATATTCGAAAAGTATTTTCTAAGCATTTGTGGGCTAAGTTTTGTAATAAAAAACCTATTCCGTAACTTTTTTTTTTCTTATAGGACGTTGATATTCAGCGACTCTTTAAACCTTAAGCGATCATATATGAAAAATTCTAGAAATTATATTGAAGGCATTAGTTTTGTTTGCTTACCGCAGTAAAGAAAAACTCAATATACTGCGTATGTCAGGAGTAATGATATTTCCAAATTGAACTGAAATAAGTAATTTTAATCCTTTAGCTCCTAAAAATCCTAACGATCCTAAAATAGTTTTTAGTCATTTTTATTGGCATTTAAACATATTAGACATAATATTAATATCATAAGCTTCTTAAAAAATATAGACTCCATTTTTTAACCTTTTTACTCAATTTTAACCCTTAAAGACACAATTTTAAAAATCCCTTCCTTATCGTATATAATCCTTCTTATCATCGGGAGCACATGTCTTCCAAATTTCATATTTCTAAGCCCTGTAGTTTGGTCTGGGCTTCGATCTATCAGTGAGTTAGTCAGTCAGGACAAACTGTGGTATATACATTTATAGGCGATTTTCTCCCTGAAAATGTGTTAACTTATCAACACTTGCTAATACAAACATATAACATACTTACACGGTCCGTAGCTCTTCTTTTTTTTTTGTTTTTTACTTAGATTTTCCATTTTAAAAAAATATCTCCTCGAAATGCAAATTTTTTAAATATAGACAACGTTAAGCATGTTGGCCGATTTTGTTTTAACTTTTGCTTCAGTCAATAATTTTATTGACGCTTGTCAAAGTTTACACTAGCACCATGGCCAATCATACTCACCTCACCCCTCATTCCGCCTGTCAACATTTCATCATTCGAATGATGACAACGTACCTTGTTGACAATTCGAACTTTCGAATGGCACAACCATACAATTTATTTTTTTTTTTTTTTTTATATATGAAAACATCGATGACTTCCGAAATCTGAAAAAAGTCAACTGAGGCCCATACCTAAAGGCACTTTAAATATAACTTAAAAGCGGTACACCTTGTCTTCCCTGAAAACAATAACAAAAAGGTTGACACCGTATGTCTGCTTAAAATTTTATCAAAAGGGAATCAAAAGCCATCCTGGTGCAAGACTGGCCTTGAAATGCTCCGAAATAAGATTAGAACTTTTCAACAAGGACTAGCCTTTTCCCGGTGCGCGTTTCTGCACCCAGCAATTATATCGCAACACAATAAGTATATTCGAAACTTTTCTTAGACCCATAGTTTGACACCACTGTCATTTTCCACTGCCCGTTACAGTTTCCCAGTAGCAGGAGATCACCAAATAGTAACTACATTTTTAGTTTGTATGTAAATACTGCTACTTTTACTTGCAAAGCTATTCGATAATACAAATTTTAATTGTATGGGCGGAGTCACACCCCTTTATATAATGCCATCCCAGTTTTCTAGTAGATGGACATTGCCCAGTTTTAGTACAGTTGCTGACAGTGAGCATACAAACTAAATTACCAAAATGAAGCCAAATCGACGAAAACCATAGCAAATATAGCATTTTTATTGATTTGTGGGCGGTAAAAGGGGGGTGTGACAGAAATATAAACAATCTCGTACTTGAAAAAAATGTATTGCCAAAATTTCAGCTCTATCGGCTCATTTTGAAGTTTCCAGCCATCACACAGACAGCGTTTTGCTTTTTGTATATAGATTATTGGCTATAATTTTTGATTGGTAAGAGATAATAAGATAATTTTTTCTAAAAAGTTAATTTTTTAGCTTGTATATTTTTCCAAAAATATAAAAACACAATATTGGAAAATAAAATTTTGTTCGAAAAAATCAAGGTTTTTTTAATCACAAAAATGGTTTTTATTTTTTGCGCAAAATTGAAATAATTTTTACTTAGAAATATTATAGTTTTTAAATAGAGTTAATAATTATCGAATTTGAATTTAAATTATTTTTACAACAAAAACAAATTTTGACCCTTTTTTTGAGGAAAACTCCAAAATTTCAGACCTTTTTTGAAAAAAATATTTAAAATATATATAATCACCTAACGGTATTTTTGCAATAATGTTTTCATAGTAATTTGATGAAGCTTTAAGACAAAAAAAATTTTACAAACTTTATAAAAAATCAGCGGAGATATTTGAATCGAAAGTCACAAAATTAAATTTCTGATTGTGTTTTTCTCATTTTTGAGCACGATGTTGCATTAAAAATATCGTTGTAGTAAAAGTTTTCATACTTTTCAAGATATGTTCATGTTTTTGATGTCAAAATAACGGAAATTTTTTAATTGGACTAAATTTAAGAAATATTTTATATTTTGTAAATATTTTCATATATAACCTAAGAAAACAACTTAAAATATGCGATTTTGTAAAAAATTTGTACTACAGCGCCCTCTGGTGTTCAAGGTGGATAAAAATTGATAGCCCACAAACACGCACCGTACCAAAAAACTTCTATACACAAATTTCCATGCTAATCGGATGAGTAGTTTTGGAGTCTATTGCATAGTTACATATGACATTTAGTTCCAAAGCAATTCGATATCATAAATTTGGCCTCAAATATATAGTAACTGCCTCTTGGTCCCATAGCATCTACATATCAAGTTTCACTATCAAAACATCTACAACTCAGGAATAATAATGATTTCTAAAAAGTGGGCGTATATATATAGTAAGGCCACGCCCAGTTTTAGTGTAGTTGCCGACAATAACCATACGAACTTGTTTACGAAATTTTAGTATAATACGACCAAAACCCGTCTTAAATATAGCATTTTTATTGATTTGTAGGCGGTAAAGGGGGTATGGAAAAAAGGGGATATGTAAAATTTTTACGATGCCTATATTTTTCGCGCAAATGCAAACTAAAGTGAGATTGCCAAATTATTCTAATATTCCATTTATTTCCAATTACCCTTGCAAATATTTTCCCATATACACAATATGTGCGCACCTGTATTTTTTCACACCTGTATTGTTGATAAGTTCACTAAAATGTCTATAATTCATGAACCAATACCGACACAAAGACCATTTGTCCAAAAAAACCTTCGTATTGACGTCACCTTTCATGGGAAATCCAGAAACAGAATCGATTCACGCATTACAGAGAACATCAATTTCATACACAATGCAACTTATTTTTATATATATAGATGGACTTTTTATAAAATGACTCTAACAGAATTAGACTAGGCACTTTCAGGACAAATTTTATCAAACAAAAAGAACGAAAGAACTAATTTTAAAAAAAAGAACATTTTGACATTAAGAGATTTTTGAGTTCGGCCATTTTTTGCAGAACGCAAAATATCAGAAATGTTTTTTTTTTTTTAATTTTTACTCATATTTTGACAAATTCTAAGCACTTGTTTTTTATAAAAATTTTCCCTAAAGTGCCTTATTTTTGAATAAAAAATCGTTTTAGTTTGAACATTAAATTTTGTTGAGCCACTTTTGCTGATAAGAGTTAACTTCTTAGAAAAATGTACAGTTTACAAAATATTTTTAAGTAAGCAACAAGATTCTATCATTTTTTTTTTCTCTGACTCACCAAAATTTTTTACTCTGAACCCCTCAAACCTGTAATAAACAAACAAAACCACAATGGGCTATACTGGTTATGAAAACCAAAGACACTACTTTTTATAGTTCAGCTAAACAGATTTCCTAGATTAACATGGCATATGGTTATCTACATCATAGTACATCATAGTAAGGGTCAACAGAGACAAGCGCTTTTTGTTTAGTTTAACCTCTTTACAGTCGTCTCATCTTTTCCCAAGCCCATATTTTGAATAGCCACAAGCTTCTGAGAAGATTACCAAAAAAAAAACCTTAGAAGAGATATCAAAGAGTAAAACAAATCAAAGCAAAATATAACAAAACACAACAAACCAGAAAAAAATTTTCATAAAAAAAGGTAGCAAATAGAAAGTAGTGAAAACTCTTTAGTAGGCAATAAAGAACCCAACCAACAAATTGCAACACGTACTGAATGTCAAAATACCACAACAAATAAAAATGTTTTCACAAGCAAACTACAAATATTTATACACTCCCCAACCCATACCCTAGAGTCAAAACTATTGTACGCAAATTGAAACGCCAGTCCCAGAAATAAACAAGGATAGGCGAAAAAAAACACACACAAAATAACTGCCTAAATGCAACCCAAAAAAAAAAAAAAATACAATAAAAAAAAAGAAAAAAAAATATATGTGTGGTAAAAATCCAATTGTGTCCAATGATGTTTTTCAATACAACAAAAACACAAAAATAACAACAAGAGCGGCGACTACTTTTTCAATGTTGCCAGCTGCGACCGCTCCCGCACTCTTTACTTATTTCTACTCGTATTTGTAGCGCTTTAAACAGCGCCGTCGCTGTGTGGGCGCGGGTTTGCATAGCTTTCAGCTTATTTGATGCTGCTGGTAAATCTCTCGTTGGCTGCTCTTTCTGTGCCATTTGACTGTCCTTCAATGTGTCACACGCTAACCCACATAAAGAGTTAAAATGATGTGTGTTCGACATGTTGTTTAAGTGTTGCAGCGTAATTGGCAACCCTATCTGAAAGAGAACAAAATTGCAAAATAAAAAAATACAAAAAAAAAAAAAAATTCGGGTAAAATTGCGAAGCTTGCTACGGTACCTGGAGGCTATGGTTAAAACCGTTATTTCGCAATTGTTCTAAGTGTGCTATTTTATTCCAAGGTTTAAGCATGCGCTTGTGTGCCAGTGCGGGTGAATGTTTGTCAGTGCTCAAATGAGTATCCGCTATGCTTCTTTTGCATGCATGCGGACGATGACAAACCATTTTTGCAGCCTTTAGTTTATGCAGCAAAGGGAAATTCCAGTTAAAACCAGGATGAACTCCTTATTTAACCCTGCAGGATATTTAAACACGCTCGAAATGAGAACACACACACACACACACGCACACATTCAGTGAACATGTGTTAGTTAAAACAAGCGAAATGGCGATGCAATGATAAAAGCTGTGTATGCAGCATGTGCCTGAACTACTAAAATGAAGTATCGGCTATAGCAGCTATTGCTATAAAATATTTACCGCTTTTAAGCAAAAAGCACAACTTTGCTTTTGGCTTAAAAGCTGCTTAAAATCCTCAATAAAATTTCAATTCAATCAGGTACTGCATAAAAAAAAGAAAAAAAAAAATAATGAAAAGCGCTACAGCCATTTTGAAGACTTAAATTAAAAAACAAAAGTTTTGGCTGTGTTGTGGACACACTCGTAGGTTTTGACGTGACGGTATTTTTTTATACTCCTATTTCATGTCCAAACTCTTGTTTTAATTCATGAGTAAATTCTTAGCTTAATCAAATATACCGAATCCCTTCCTAGTTTGAAAAGGTGTGTTTTAGGTGTGTCATAATTTTTTGTCCTTATCCATATCCTAATTCATGTCATAGAAAAAAAAGTGTTGAAATCATAACTAACTAGACTTTTTCTTGTTGTTTGTTGTTGTTGTTTTTTGTTGTTGTTGTTGTTGATGTTGATGTTGATGTTGATGTTGATGTTGATGTTGATGTTGATGTTGATGTTGATGTTGATGTTGATGTTGATGTTGATGTTGATGTTGATGTTGATGTTGATGTTGATGTTGATGTTGATGTTGATGTTGATGTTGATGTTGATGTTGATGTTGATGTTGATGTTGATGTTGATGTTGATGTTGATGTTGATGTTGATGTTGATGTTGATGTTGATGTTGATGTTGATGTTGATGTTGATGTTGATGTTGATGTTGATGTTGATGTTGATGTTGATGTTGATGTTGATGTTGATGTTGATGTTGATGTTGATGTTGATGTTGATGTTGATGTTGATGTTGATGTTGATGTTGATGTTGATGTTGATGTTGATGTTGATGTTGATGTTGATGTTGATGTTGATGTTGATGTTGATGTTGATGTTGATGTTGATGTTGATGTTGATGTTGATGTTGATGTTGATGTTGATGTTGATGTTGATGTTGATGTTGATGTTGATGTTGATGTTGATGTTGATGTTGATGTTGATGTTGATGTTGATGTTGATGTTGATGTTGATGTTGATGTTGATGTTGATGTTGATGTTGATGTTGATGTTGATGTTGATGTTGATGTTGATGTTGATGTTGATGTTGATGTTGATGTTGATGTTGATGTTGATGTTGATGTTGATGTTGATGTTGATGTTGATGTTGATGTTGATGTTGATGTTGATGTTGATGTTGATGTTGATGTTGATGTTGATGTTGATGTTGATGTTGATGTTGATGTTGATGTTGATGTTGATGTTGATGTTGATGTTGATGTTGATGTTGATGTTGATGTTGATGTTGATGTTGATGTTGATGTTGATGTTGATGTTGATGTTGATGTTGATGTTGATGTTGATGTTGATGTTGATGTTGATGTTGATGTTGATGTTGATGTTGATGTTGATGTTGATGTTGATGTTGATGTTGATGTTGATGTTGATGTTGATGTTGATGTTAATGTTGATGTTGATGTTGATGTTGATGTTGATGTTGATGTTGATGTTGATGTTGATGTTGATGGTGATGTTGATGTTGATGTTGATGTTGATGTTGATGTTGATGTGGATGTTGATGTTGATGTTGATGTTGATGTTGATGTGGATGTGGAAAAGGTGTGTTTTAGGTGTGTCATAATTTTTTGTCCTTATCCATATCCTAATTCATGTCATAGAAAAAAAAGTGTTGAAATCATAACTAACTAGACTTTTTCTTGTAGTTTGTTGTTGTTGTTTTTTGTTGTTGTTGTTGTTGATGTTGATGTTGATGTTGATGTTGATGTTGATGTTGATGTGGATGTTGATGTTGATGTTGATGTTGATGTTGATGTTGATGTTGATGTGGATGTTGATGTTGATGTTGATGTTGATGTTGATGTTGATGTTGATGTTGATGTTGATGTTGATGTTGATGTTGATGTTGGTGTTGATGTTGATGTTGATGTTGATGTTGATGTTGATGTTGATGTGGATGTTGATGTTGATGTTGATGTTGATGTTGATGTTGATGTTGATGTTGATGTTGATGTTGATGTTGATGTTGATGTTGATGTTGATGTTGATGTGGATGTTGATGTTGATGTTGATGTTGATGTTGATGTTGATGTTGATGTTGATGTTGATGTTGATGTTGATGTGGATGTTGATGTTGATGTTGATGTTGATGTTGATGTTGATGTTGATGTTGATGTTGATGTTGATGTTGATGTTGGTGTTGATGTTGATGTGGATGTTGATGTGGATGTTGATGTTGATGTTGATGTTGATGTTGATGTTGATGTTGATGTTGATGTTGATGTTGATGTTGATGTTGATGTTGATGTTGATGTTGATGTTGATGTTGATGTTGATGTTGATGTTGATGTTGATGTTGATGTTGATGTTGATGTTGATGTTGATGTTGATGTTGATGTTGATGTTGATGTTGATGTTGATGTTGATGTTGATGTTGATGTTGATGTTGATGTTGATGTTGATGTTGATGTTGATGTTGATGTTGATGTTGATGTTGATGTTGATGTTGATGTTGATGTTGATGTTGATGTTGATGTTGATGTTGATGTTGATGTTGATGTTGATGTTGATGTTGATGTTGATGTTGATGTTGATGTTGATGTCGATGTTGATGTTGATGTTGATGTTGATGTTGATGTTGATGTTGATGTTGATGTTGATGTTGATGTTGATGTTGATGTTGATGTTGATGTTGATGTTGATGTTGATGTGGATGTTGATGTTGATGTTGATGTTGATGTTGATGTTGATGTTGATGTGGATGTTGATGTTGATGTTGATGTTGATGTTGATGTTGATGTTGATGTTGATATTGATGTTGATGTTGATGTTGATGTTGGTGTTGATGTTGATGTGGATGTTGATGTGGATGTTGATGTTGATGTTGATGTTGATGTTGATGTTGATGTTGATGTTGATGTTGATGTTGATGTTGATGTTGATGTTGATGTTGATGTTGGTGTTGATGTTGATGTGGATGTTGATGTTGATGTTGATGTTGATGTTGATGTTGATGTTGATGCTGATGTTGATGTTGATGTTGATGGTGATGTTGATGTTGATGTTGATGTTGATGTTGATGTTGATGTTGATGTTGATGTTGATGTTGATGTTGATGTTGATGTTGATGTGGATGTTGATGTTGATGTTGATGTTGATGTTGATGTGGATGTTGATGTTGATGTTGATGTTGATGTTGATGTTGATGTTGATGTTGATGTTGATGTTGATGTTGATGTTGATGTTGATGTTGATGTTGATGTTGGTGTTGATGTTGATGTGGATGTTGATGTGGATGTTGATGTTGATGTTGATGTTGATGTTGATGTTGATGTTGATGTTGATGTTGATGTTGATGTTGATGTTGATGTTGATGTTGATGTTGATGTTGATGTTGATGTTGATGTTGATGTTGATGTTGATGTTGATGTTGATGTTGATGTTGATGTTGATGTTGATGTTGATGTTGATGTTGATGTTGATGTTGATGTTGATGTTGATGTTGATGTTGATGTTGATGTTGATGTTGATTGTGATGTTGATGTTGATGTTGATGTTGATGTTGATGTTGATGTGTATGTTGATGTTGATGTTGATGTTGATGTTGATGTTGATGTTGATGTTGATGTTGATGTTGATGTTGATGTTGATGTTGATGTTGATGTTGATGTTGATGTTGATTGTGATGTTGATGTTGATGTTGATGTTGATGTTGATGTTGATGTTGATGTTGATGTTGATGTTGATGTTGGTGTTGATGTTGATGTGGATGTTGATGTTGATGTTGATGTTGATGTTGATGTTGATGTTGATGTTGATGTTGATGTTGATGTTGATGTTGGTGTTGATGTTGATGTGGATGTTGATGTGGATGTTGATGTTGATGTTGATGTTGATGTTGATGTTGATGTTGATGTTGATGTTGATGTTGATGTTGATGTTGATGTTGATGTTGATGTTGATGTTGATGTTGATGTTGATGTTGATGTTGATGTTGATGTTGATGTTGATGTTGATGTTGATGTTGATGTTGATGTTGATGTTGATGTTGATGTTGATGTTGATGGTGATGTTGATTGTGATGTTGATGTTGATGTTGATGTTGATGTTGATGTTGATGTTGATGTTGATGTTGATGTTGATGTTGATGTTGATGTTGATGTTGATGTTGATGTTGATGTTGATGTTGATGTTGATGTTGATGTTGATGTTGATGTTGATGTTGATGTTGATGTTGATGTTGATGTTGATGTTGATGTTGATGTTGATGTTGATGTTGATGTTGATGTTGATGTTGATGTTGATGTTGATGTTGATGTTGATGTTGATGTTGATGTTGATGTTGATGTTGATGTTGATGTTGATGTTGATGTTGATGTTGATGTTGATGTTGATGTTGATGTTGATGTTGATGTTGATGTTGATGTTGATGTTGATGTTGATGTTGATGTTGATGTTGATGTTGATGATGTGAAATTTTTTTTTTTATTTTTATCATGTGCCCGAAGACCTCACCTTCATTTTCTTGCGCGTAGCAAACAGAAATATAAACATTGCGTTTAACACATGTTTCATGTGTAAAATTTATGTAAGTAAGAGAGTTCTAACATGAATTTTTCTCCCAGTGAGGATCAAACAGATCAACAAGTGCTTAAATCAACATTCTACGATCTGTACTTTAAGCACATCAAAGACCCTAAGTGTGACATAAACATCGTTTTCTGATCGCAATCAACCACCCAACATATATACGTAAAAAATAGTGCTGAAGCATTCTATTATAGAATTTTTAAATTTGTATTTTTGATCTCTTATATTGGCTGCATTGGCAACATTGGCGCTCATGTTTGTAAGTGTTGCCACCCAGCTGAATTTGTGGTTGATGCTGTCATTGATATGCTATGCAAGGGCATTAAATTGTTTAAAACAATAACTTCAAAAACAACAAAACAAACTAACAACTAGCTACAACTGCAAAAAAAAAACCAATAAACACCCGCATTGCCAACCACCAATGAAAGAAAAAAATTGCCAACATGCAGCATTGCTATGCAATGCAATTCAATGCAATGTCATGCTTTTAGTGGCAAAGGGCAAAATGTTAAAACTTGCTTTCGTGCACAGCATGATGCATTCCTTAAACTGACTCTATATCCATCTCTTTCGCTCTCTCTCTCTCACACACACACTTCATCGCACTGTGTGCCACATAGCGAAAAATATCAAAACATCTCGCTCGCACACTAAATGAAAATGCATGAAAAATGCGAATCTGTTTGGTCATAAATTTAATCCGGAAATTCGAATTGAATTTATTCAACGTACCGAAAGTTAACGAACCGCGCTTCCTTCGAAGTGGTTACATTTTTTTTTGCTGCCAGCAAAGCTGCTGTGTTCTTCCATGCTACCTTCTTCCATTTCACTTCACTCTGACATTCCTTCCTAACATATTTATTGCAGTTTTCGGATTTTAATTTTTTTTTTTATTCTTTTGTTTTTTTCTCATAACTAGTAGTTTTTTGTCGCTTATTTCGTTTTTCTGTTTTGGCAATACTATTCGTTACGCTTCTGCGATTTGCATTTTCCAAATCTTCTTCTATCTCATGAAGTTTCTTCTAAAGATTACTATTTCCACTCTTTTGTTTTTTGTGTTTTTTGTTTTGTTGTTTTAGTTACAGTTTCAATTTTGCAGTTTTTGTCTATGTTTGTGGTGCGCTCTTCTTGAGCAGGTTTGAATTTATTTCCTGCTTAATATGCGTGAAGTTGGCACATGAATTGAGTTGGAAAGAAATTCGAAGCCAAGATTTTCGGCTCATGCTTTGCCATTTGTTTTTTTTTTTTTTTATTTTTGTGGATTTTGGAATTTTTAATTGTTTGTTCGAATGTGGTATGAATACTCATACATAAACCTTCCGATAGAAAAAAACCCCTGAGTTAACCATTTTAAAATTTCCCAACATTCTTTTTTTTTCTTTTTTTTTCATTGGTACATCTGTCATCTGGTGCTCAAATATCTGTTTAAGCGCCATTTTTTTGCAGTTTGTGCATGAAAGCTTTATATACAAGTCAGTGTTTATTGTGTTCTGTAAATTTTTCAATGTCGAATTTAGTTCAGCAAAGAGTTGTAAATTATGTGTTTCTAAACAAATCTTGTGAAGAGTTGTTGAGAAACAAGTCGTGGTTTCTTTACCATAACAAGGCACCAACATGTAAGAATGTTCATTTGTATCATGCTCAGATTGACTTAATTTAACTTTTTAACCAAAAAAAAAATTATCGTATTTAACTTGACCATTCACATAGCCTGAACGTGTTTCCAATTGACAGCTTTGTTTATTTACAATTCGAAATTACTACAAAAGATTTTGGAAAATACTTTGAAAATGGCGAAGGGCTTCTTTAGAGTTTTAGAGCAATTAAGAGGATTGAGTGTAAAATTATTTGAACTGCAATTCTCTAGCATACAGTGGGGAGCACAGATGAGTACATGAGAGCACCCGGGAGTTCTTAGTTATGTTTTAAAGTATATTCAAAAGTGTTTCCATCGTTTTATGATTTGCTTTAAAAAGTTTGAGATTGCATTTTATTGGTGTTTAACACCAAAAGATGCTTCTATAGCAATAAACAATGCAGTTAGCCGATGGATTGCTAGAAGAGCCCTTCACAAAATTAGCTACATTGCAGGGGTAAAAAATCAAACTGCTTTGTCGGTGAAGAATATTAAGGAACGGTTAAAGTTAGCCAAAGAACACAGGCATTGGTCAGCAGAAGACTGGAATCGTGTCATCTGGTCAGATGAGTCCAAATTTAATCGGTTTCAGTTTGACGGTAAACAATATTACTGGCACCGCCATGGAGAGACTATCCAAAGACACCATATTAAAGAAACAGTGAAACTCAGTAGAGGGAATGTTATGATAAGGGGCTGCTTCACATGGTGGAACGTTGAACCACTACAAAAAATCGTTAGAATAATGAGAAAAGAAGACTATATGCACATTTTGCAAACTCATCTTCCCGATTTTGTAAATAGAAATCCTGAATTTTTTTGAAATTTGTAGAAATTTCTTATCCTGAAGAAGAAGTGATATTTTATGTTAACACGATGGCGACTCGAAATACACCTCAAAAATAGTACATGAATGGCTAATCGCACAAAATTTTGTATTGATGCAGTGGCCAGTCCAAAGTCCCGACCTCAAACCGATTGAGAATTTGTGGTCAGTCTTGAAAAGACGGTTGGGACAATACATGCCCCAACCAATCTGGAAGAGCTGTGGCAATGGGTACAGCAGTGGTTTTTGTTTTAGTTGCTTTTTTCTTTTAATTTGTTATTTTTTTCGTTTGTTTTTTGTTTTTGTTGACGCTTGAACATGCAATAAAAGGCCAGCAAAAAATTTTCGGTTTTCTTTGTATTTCTTGTGTTAATTTAGAAAATAAATAGAAATATTTTTAGGATGTTAAAAGTAAATATTTTAAAACAAAAATGCATTTCGAATGTATTTCAGAACCGAAGCCTTGCAGAGTCATTCAGTTTTTTCTTCATGGATGTTAATTTGTTACATACTCCCATTCCCACACTTGCAAAATTATTGCATTTTCTCATATGGGAGCAACCAGTGCAAGTTCCTGTTTTCTCTTTTTTTTATTTTTTTTTTTTTTTAATTCACAGTTTTATCTTATAAATTCAAATTTCAAAACATAAAATCATTTTTTGCTTTCTCCAAATCTATCAATTTTTAAAGCTTTTTTCAGACCTAGCACTGAGGAAAGTATTTACTTTTCCGCAATCGCTTTTCAGAATGCTCCATTTCAACTCTAAAAACAAAGTAGTAACCACTAAATAATTAATTAAAGCTTATTTCTGTCACATTTTAGGGATTATTCTTATGTTTTTAGGACTGGAATAGACAGTTCCTCAATATGTTTGGCAATACGTTTATTTATATATATATATTTTTTCTAACTATTTCATTAAAATTTTTCTGGGTTACATGCTTAATTCTTATATTTCTAAGATTGGCCATTATTTTTCATGTCATGCACACACCCATGGGATTTAAAGTGACAATGTATCTTTTTCTTCGTCCTTATCTTCATCCCAATCCCTTATCTTTATTTCCCTTACCATTAAACTTGACCTCATATTTATCCTTATTATTGTATCTACCCTTATAATTGTCCACCTCCTTGTTCTTACTGTAGTCAAAATTCTTGTTTTAATTTATGTCAAAAATTTTGTGTAAATCCAAAAACTTGTCTTACTTCTTGTTACAACCCTTGTTCTTAGCCTGGCCCTAAGCCTATGCCCAAATCTACATTCTCATCCTTGTTCTAATGCTTGTCATTCTTGTCCTCATCAATGCCCCAATTCTCGTTATTTTTTCTTTCTTGTGGAAGTCTTCATGCTTATTATTTTCCACTTTTTGGCCTTCATCTTTGTCGTCATTCTTTCTTAATTATTGTTATAATCCTTGGTTGTTTTTGTTTTTGTTTTCATTTTTGTATAATACCTATCATACCTATTATATTGTTATTTTTATTTTTATTTTATTTCTGTTTTAATTTTCATTTTTATTTTTATTTTTAGTTTTATTTTTATTTTATTTTTATTTTAAATTTTAATGTCTTTATTAGACCGTATCACCAAAACTAACCTATATTTGACCCCACCTCAATCGTTAGACAGTTAAAAAGCATTTTCAAACAAAAAAATTTTTTTAATTAAATGGTCGCTATGGTGCTTTTTTTCTTGTTTTCGTTATATCTTCTGTATTTCTTGTCCGATCCCAAACATTTTCCGATTTTTATGTGTTAATTGCTTTTTTGCAAATTTTTCTGATTTTTTTTTTGCGAATCTTGATTTTTTTTAAATTATCACCCACCTTATTTCAGTTGGTACTATGTGAACAAAATCTAAAAAGGGCAAATAACTAAAGCTCACAAAAACTCATTTAGACCATGGAAACAAATGATATCCATAAAATTTTTTTTTGGTGCAGTTCCAACCGATTTTATCCCCAAAATAACACTTTCGAAATGTTCATACTTGAATTTTTATTATTTTTCTTAAACCTTACCGGATTCAAGCTGGCTGTAGCGCTCGTAGCTGTCTTCACTTTTTTGCCATATAAGGTGATACGGTCTAGTGTTTTTTGATGAAAAAAAAATAATATATTGAAACAAATTTGAGCTTGAGGTCAAGTATTGACACATGGTGCATCAAAAGTAAATAAGAACTCAGTCACTCACGTAAAATCTTGCTCTCTGTCAGATTAACTTCAGTGTAACTTTCTCTGCATAATTGGTAGTATAAGTAGGACTTTAGTACCTTGAGTGGATCACAGTGAAAAATCAAGCAAGAATACTATTGCATTGGTGTAGCGGCCTACGAAACAGTCTGTCTAGTCTGCTGGATAATTTCCTCTTTACAGAGCCGTTGTTGTTGGTTGTTGCATTCATTGTCTTCATGTTGTCTTGTTGTGTTGACATTGTCTTCATGTTGTTGGTTTAAAGCTCAAATTTGTGTCAATATTATTTTTTATTTTTTTAATTTAATTTTTGTTTTGTATCTCACTATTATTTTTATTTTACTTTTAATATGCCTTTTTTATTATTTATTGTTTATTATAATATATATTTTTATTATAATTTTTAAAATTTTTTTAAAATTATATTATTTTTATAAATATTTATAATTTTATTTTAATTTGTATAGATATTTGTTTTTATTTAAATGTTATTTATCAAATATATTTATTTTTGTAACATATTTGTGTTTTTATTTTAATTTGTCTATAATATATCGTTATACTTTTATTTGTATTAATATTTTTATTTCTATTTTTATGTTATTTTTATTTTTATTATGTTTTTAGTCTTTATTTATATTTTATTATCATTATTTTTATGTTATCTTTCTTATTTTTATTTGTATTATTACTTTTAGTTTAAATTTTATTTTAACTGTATATTTTTAGTTGTGTTTTATTTTTTATGTTTACTTTTCACTCTTCACTTTTTAATTTATTTTTTACTTTTTACTTTTTACTTTTTACTTTTTACTTTTTACTTTTTACTTTTTACTTTTTACTTTTTACTTTTTACTTTTTACTTTTTACTTTTTACTTTTTACTTTTTACTTTTTACTTTTTACTTTTTACTTTTTACTTATTACTTTTTACTTTTTACTTTTTACTTTTTACTTTATACTTTTTACTTTTTACTTTTTACTTTTTACTTTTTACTTTTTACTTTTTACTTTTTACTTTTTACTTTTTACTTTTTACTTTTTACTTTTTACTTTTTACTTTTTACTTTTTACTTTTTACTTTTTACTTTTTACTTTTTACTTTTTACTTTTTACTTTTTACTTTTTACTTTTTACTTTTTACTTTTTACTTTTTACTTTTTACTTTTTACTTTTTACTTTTTACTTTTTACTTTTTACTTTTTACTTATTACTTTTTACTTTTTACTTTTTACTTTTTACTTTTTACTTTTTACTTTTTACTTTTTACTTTTTACTTTTTACTTTTTACTTTTTACTTTTTACTTTTTACTTTTTACGTTTTACTTTTTACTTTTTACTTTTTACTTTTTACTTTTTGCTTTTTACTTTTTACTTTTTGCTTTTTACTTTTTACTTTTTACTTTTTACTTTTTACTTTTTACTTTTTACTTTTTACTTTTTACTTTTTACTTTTTACTTTTTACTTTTTACTTTTTACTTTTTACTTTTTACTTTTTACTTTTTACTTTTTACTTTTTACTTTTTACTTTTTACTTTTTACTTTTTACTTTTCACTTTTTACTTTTTACTTTTTACTTTTTACTTTTTACTTGTTACTTTTTTACTTTTTACTTTTTACTTATTACTTTTTACTTTTTAATTTCTACTTTTTAATTTTTTTATATGGATATTGCGGTAATTTTTTTTTTGAGTTATAAAATTGTGGCATTTTTAATTTTTTAGATTTTAAAACATTTTTTAAAACAATTAACAATATGCTTTGTTAATTTTATAATTCTTAAAAAATTTGTTTTCTTTTTATTTTTAAAGAATTATATTATGAGCTTTATGCCAAATAATTCATGAAGCAACAGGTTGCTACAACAACAAAAGTTCTTCGCAGAACAAACCTAAGCAGACCAGACTATGGTTACGTCGGACGCTACTCCGACTGATCAGTAGTCTCTGTGGTTTTAGCAGTCCACTAACTTTGACAAGCTAATAAGCGCAACAGCAATAAAATCAAAGCGGAATTATTTGGTTATTTTTTTTTATAGTACTGAGGAAGGATGAGTGTGAGTAAAAAAAAAGAAATGTAATGGTTTCATTTTAATCGGTTTACCTTTAATTTTTTCAGTTGAAAATCTAAATGTAATCTAATTACGCTGTTTGATCAGACTTTAATGGCTTAAAAGTGTACAATCGACTCTTTTTTGTTGGCCTCTGCCAACAGTTTTTTCTGTGCCAAAATTTTTAAATATCTGAAAATATTTTAAATTGCCCTGTTTTCAAATTAAAATTTTAATAAGTAATGTGAAAGTAAATATGGTCAAGGTGTTATTTTTAATGTAACAATCTCTCATGGTTGCGCACTAACAAATATTTTTTTGTTAAATACATGCATACTTTAACATGATTATTTATGAAAATGCAATTAAAAATGCAAACATTACATTAAATGAACATGTCTTGCATGGAGGCATACTCACAGGTGCGCACAAATACATAAACAAACATGGCATGTTGCATGGATGGAAGCCAGTCAAGCAAAAAACAGCAGCAACGAGTAGCCAGATGAAAAAATAAAAAAAAAAATCTGCCACTTTAGACGAGAACAAACTGTTGAATGGACACTCAAAAAAATAAATAAGCTTCAATTAAAATGATGCCATCTCACTTATTCAGAAGCACACACACAAATAAACAGATATACACACACACACACACACACATACATGGAAGCATACTCATTTATGTTTAGTGTCTGGCTTATGCTGGTACACGGACACATTCAAACACAAAAACACACACACACCAAAATCTAGCAAATAAAACAATGCAATTATATACAGTAGCAGTTGACAGAAGTTGGCAACTATAACAACAACATCAAAACAACAACTACAACAGTGACAGTTTTAAATAAAAAATGGCGAAGAGGCTTTTGACAGTTACTTGTTGTCAAATATTTTTATACTGTATCTAGTTGTTTTTTGTTTGTTTCAGCCTACAACTGGAGCAAGTGTCTACGGCTTAATGCTGCTAACCTCATTTTCTGAATGAGCGGCAGAAAACGGTAGCAACAACAAAAAACTATAGTAGATGAAAGTAGTAGTGGAAATAGTTGTTGTTGTTGTTGTTGTTGTTGTTGTTGTTGTTGTTATTGTTGTTGTTGTTGTTGTTGTTGTTGTTGTTGTTGTTGTTGTTGTTGTTGTTGTTATAGTAGCAAAAGTGCTACCTTGGACAGAGGGAAAGTGGAAAGCATACCCTGCCCTGCTCAGAATATTTCAAGCTTCAACTTATTTAGTTGAAATGAGCTGTATTCTGACAATGACTTCGGTGTCAGGGTGCTGCCGTTGTTTTTCTAATTGGAATGAGAGGGCACTCGACGTTGTTGTTGTTACTATTGCAGGCCATCATCCTAAAGTAGGGCAGGTGTTCATTTATTTGACTGAAGCACAGCTTGGAAGAGAGAATTTTTAATATTTTCAATTTAAATTCCAAAATTTAATATCTATTCGTATAACTTTTAAATATTTGCATTTTCTTTATCCTTGCAGCTTTGAAGAGAGACAACAGAACAACAACAACAAAACAGCAATAACTTCTAGCACAATCAAATACGAGAAAAACAAAAATACAATATTCTTCTTAGGTAAGTTTGGTAAAATTCTGACACATATCAAGCAAAATTATTGTTGTTGTAAATGTAGATTTAAGAAATAGAAAAATTAAAAATATACAAAAATTTTAAAAATGTTTTATCCTTCGAGATTGCTTACGCTCAAGTATGAAAAGCTTAACAATTTTGTCAAAAACTGGTTAGGATCGAATTTATTTTTGCAACGATTTTAATTTAACCAAAACAAATTGAACTGTTTAGTCCTTGAAAGGTCTTTGATCGAGCTGCTTGACCCACAAAGCTTGCATAAAATTCACTTTTACATTTCTTTTGGCAATGTCTGTTAGAACACTGATGACATCTATCTTACACTGTAAGCGGCCATTGGAGTGGGTCAAAGATTAACTCAAGATTAAAAAATAAAAATAAAAAATTTTTTTTATATGAAATGTTGTCTGTCTTGTTAACGGTAAGAAACCGTCCAAAAGCTATAGAAATGATGCAAAAGCAGGGAAATTTGGATTCATACGAATTAATTAATTAAAGGTGTTTTTCCCAAAATGCATGGGAGTTCCATGGAATTGTTACTCGCTGAGTATAGGTGCTATGATAACAGTGATGGAATGACAGTAAATGTTAATTCTTTATGAAAAAAAAAAAAAAAAAAATTTAATAACGTCAACGGGACACGGATACAGTTTATATAAATAGAATTATAATGCTCAATGTATTCCAGCAGTTATTTTTGTGCTATACTCAATGTATAGCGCAGTTCGATGTAACTCTGAAAGAGTACAAAAATTCAGTGTGAAACAGTACAATTTGCTTTTGTTTTCAAAAGTATTGCTGAAAAAAATAAACGCCTTCTGGCTATTTTTTAAAAATTTTCTGCGCATAAGAAAAAATAATAACAAAAAAAAAAAAAAAAAAAATGAAAATGTTTACAAACATTTATAAAAAAAATTTCTTCTGGATTGTGGAGTGAAAATATCGTCCAAATTAGGTCTTTAGGACCTTTGCTTCAGTACACTAAATTTTTACATTTTTGAAATGTTCACTTTAAAACTAGTTAAAAAAAAAAAACACTTTCAGGCTACTGCGAAAGCAACCAGTTTAAAAATGTTCCTAGTGCAACAAGTTCAAATATGGGAAAAAAGGAGTGTTTATGGGACAATTGTCTTTTCCTATGACATCAACCCGCAAAAAGGGTCAGTTCGGGTTCAATGTTAAAGGGTATTGTAGCAGATCTAGTACTGGTCGTTTTTGGACCAAAAAACTATTTAAAATTTGTTCCACTTTTCTGCTGGGTATTCTTCAATGATTCTTAGCCCTCACGACAAAATTAGACAAAAAATGCATCAGCCCATGAGATCGCAGAGAAAAAGCTTTTCCAAGATTAAAAATTCAGGAAGAGTTGCATGAAATTTTTACTCTTTGAGTATATGCCCTACATTGAATACTATAAAATAAAGAATTGGTACTTATGACAAAAATAAAAAGATCATGGAGGTAGCAGCTTTAGCTTTGGTAGAAGTGCTACGAAAAATATTATTTTACGACAGCAAGAAATGCTTCTTTGACTTAAAAACCAAAACAATGTTTGGACTTACAACACTGCACTGAAAATAATCCCTGCTTTATTTTACGAAAACAAAAAAATTTGTATATAATAATTTTGTAATCTAAAAGAAACTTTAATTTATATAACGAAACTTTTGTTGTTATATTTTTGAACTCGATTTTTTTTTGGACAAAACTTTCGTATAAAAAATAAAAAAAACAAAATTTCTAATTGAAATGTAACGTAAGTCAAATTATCACATATTTGCAGCTTTCCATTTAACAAAATTTTTACTAGCCAAGTACTCGGGACTACTCCCAGCTACCCTTGTTCAGCAGCAAAAAACTGTCTTAAAGATCCTTTCATCAATGAAAAAAATTATATATGTTTATTAGACCAGTTCACATTTCAAAAATGTAAAAATACTTCGGTGCGCGTCCATTTTCCGAAAGTTCCATTCCTAATGAGACCAAAAATGCCTTAATACCAAAAAAAATTTGACCTCTAGATATTGCTGAAATCGTTTAAAGGTCATTTTTGAGCTATTTACGACTTAGATCATACTGAATAATATGTTGTCCAAACCGAAACACATGTTGAATATCTTGTGATGAAAAATCATTTATAATAATCTAAGCTATTTTCATTTTTTTTTATTTTTTTAAAAAATGCATCTAATATTTTTTGGCGGAGCTTTGAAAATGCAATTTAACTCCTTCGTCAAAATTATCGTATTTCCACATAACATTTTTTTTCTTATTTTGTTCCAGTGAGATTATGTTTGTAATTTTGTATTTTTGTGCGGAGCTTAAGGTTTCTTGCTGTATAACTTACTGCATAATTTTTGGACCAAAAAATGAAAAAAAAAAATAAAAAACACT
Source organism: Pherbina coryleti (assembly GCA_943735915.1). Classification (NCBI taxonomy): domain Eukaryota; kingdom Metazoa; phylum Arthropoda; class Insecta; order Diptera; family Sciomyzidae; genus Pherbina; species Pherbina coryleti. Next base: position 25,418,587 of record OX030948.1, read on the forward strand.
ACAAACATTTGTTTTTCCTGAATTTATTTTTTAAAAATATGATTTTTTGTTATGTTTTCAAATTTTTTCTATGGTTATTTACCACTTGAAGCCAATATTGTTTTTGCTCTTCATTTGAAGTAATCGAATTATTAAATTTAGTTATTAACGCTACACTTCTTTCTGCTGAATCGTTAAAAACATTGAGCTGAGTGACCATTTGAAGATCACTAACATATGAGCTGTTATTAAGCCACTCATCAGGGTGAAGTTTTAAAAACTCAGTAGAAACATTCAGGTTTTTAAAAAACAATCTAGTGTTGATTGTTACAAAATCATGCAGAGTAACATTTAAATATGTTGGTTTACTTGAAGCCTTTTTTAACGACTTTTCAGCTCCTGCCTTATTTTGTATTGATTCCGCCATTTTTTTGTGAGTGTCAATACTTAAAGACCTATCGAAAAATGATAACCCCATAAGCTCTTCACCAAGCTACTATAAGTGTTGCTCAAATTTTTTTAATGCAATTTCTGTTATAACGGGGCTAATATGTTTGTACCTATATTAAAAAAAAAAATTTTGATGTTAAGAAAGTTAAATAAAAAATGCAAGTAACTTGCTTCAAGTAAACCAACATATTTAAATGTTAATCTGCATGACTTTGTAACAATCAACACTAGATTCTTTTTTAAAAAACTGAATGTTTCTACTGAATTTTTAAAACTTCACCCTGATGAGTGGCTTAATAACAGCGCATACGTTAGTGGTTTTCAAAAGGTCACTCAGCTCAATGTTATTAACGATTCAGCTGAGAGAAGTGTAGCTTTAATAACTGAATTTAATAATTAAATTACGTCAAATGAAGTGCAAAAACAATATTGGCTGCAAGTGGTAGATAGCCATAGAAAAAATTTGAAAAACATAACAAAAAATCATATTTTTAAAAAATAAATTCAGGAAAAACAAATGTTTGCAGTGTTTTTATTTTTTTTTTTCATGTTATGGGCCAAAAATTATGCAGTAAGTTATATAGCAAGAAACCTTAAGCTCCGCACAAAAATAAAAAATTACATACAAAATGTCACTGGAACAAAATAAGAAAAAAAATGTTATGCGGAAATACGACAATTTTGACTAAGGAGTTAAATTGCATTTTCAAAGCTCCGCCAAAAAATATCAGATGCATTTATTAAAAAAATAAAAAAAATGAAAATAGCTTAGATTATTATAAATGATTCTTCATCACAATATATTCAAAATGTGTTTCGGTTTGGACAACATATTATTCAGTATGATCGAAGTCGTAAATAGCTCCAAAATGACCTTTAAACGATTTCAGCAATATCTAGAGGTCAAATTTTTTTGGGTCTTAAGGCATTTTTGGTCTCATTAGGAATGGAACTTTCAGAAAATGGACGCGCACCGAAGAAAAAAAGACCCGTAATTTTCCTCATATATTTTTGAACCGGTCTAATGTTTATATTTCGTTTATGTGATATTTTTGTAAGGGTCGTTTTCGTAAAACGAACAAAAAAAAACAAAAAAAAAACAATTTCGTAAAAACGAACAGATTTTCGATATAAAACAAAATTTTCGTAAAAATTTTTTATATCCGATCTTAAAAAATGATATACCGTTAAAAAGGGCCTTACTTATCTTATATTTTCCTCTCAGAGCTTTTGGAATTTTGGAAGTTAATTTAATCAATTCTCTATAAATATTGATATAATATATTTCCTATACCTGATTCGAAATTATATCGACTCATAACCGCCAAAATATCTTAAGCGCCAAAAAGAAAATTTTACAGGAGAAGGTTTTTTTTAATTATCTTTGCTATTAATTTTATCTTTTATCTCTTATCTCTTTGCTATTAATTTTATTTTAATAATTTTATCTCTTATATTGATTAATTTCTTTTAGAGAATTTCATCTTAAGCGACACTTTGCTGTCATGAAAAATGTAAACAAACATGTAGTGTGTACTTAAGCTAAAACTGCTTTTGGTTTAAATTCATAATCTAATTTCGTACACCTATGAAATTTTGACAGACGATGTAAACCATCGCAAATTATCGATTTTCATCAAAAAACATAAATCGGATATTATGTCGCTTAAGATATTTTGGCGGTTATGAGTCGATATTAGCAACAAGAAGTAATCAACTTCAATTAGAAGTTTTGAATATATGATCTCTATTTCAATTTTGATGAAATATTTCTCTTTTTAATTATTTAAAATGTTAAAACTGAAAAATTTGTCAACATTTTGTCGAACAATTGACAAAATTTCAAATTGTAGATTGTTAAATATTAACATAGGTACTTACATGCAAGATAAAAAAGTTGAATGTCAGGCATGCAAGTGTAATGAAACGGAAACGGAAATAACAATAATTTCTAAAACACTCAACCGAAATGCTATGAAATGCACAACTATGTGAGTGAATGGTGAATTATATATATAAATGGACACAAACTCTCTCTCTATAGCTGTTGCAGTTGTTGCTACTACTGTAGCTGCTGCTGCTGCTGCCCACAATTATGCATAAGCAAATAGTATGTGCAATTACAAAAACAAAATCTAATAGCTGCTATTTTAATTATAAATCAAATTGAAATGAAAATGCAAAATGAAAAATGAAAATGAAAATAGATACCAACAGCAGCAAGTGGCCAGCATGCATAAAATCAAAATATTTAAATATGTATGCGTGCTTAAATATGCACGCATACATATAAATATGCTGCATGCATGCATATGAAAATCAAATAAATTCCAAACACAAAACACACAAAGTCACACTGCCACTCACACACTCTAACACTGCCACACAGATGGACTTTTTAAATGCACCTGTGCTGGTAGGCAGCTTTAACAGCTCTGTTGTTGTTGTTGCTTTTATGACATATTTTTGTATGCATTTAAGCATTCTAAATATTTATATATTTGTATGCTCGTGTGTGTTGTGTGTCCTTGAGTGCGTGCTGTTAAAAAAATATTTTATTTAAAAAATTAATTTTTAGTTTAACGGGCGTTTAAATGAGATGCGAGATGAAAACTTGAACTTTTACATTTGTTGAATGAGTAGAATGAAGTGTCAGTTTGGCACGTGTTGAGGAGTTTTTTTTTTTTTTTTTTTTTTTTTTTTTTTTTGATGCGCAAAGGGATGTGGAATCTTCATAGATACCCGTCATGATTCGCATTCCTTACTGAAATTTCAGGTATGCGCCTACGTACTAGACCACACCCTGCTCATTTCCGCTATTCTCCCCACGGGACTGACGCTAGGTATTACTTCGTGGGGCTGGCAAGCAATTTATGCTACTCCGTTTCTGTTGTTCCTGCTAATCTTCTTTCAGTTTCATTCACTTTGTATATTTTTGACGAGTGCACAGATATTCATCCAATATTGTCCTGAATCCACCATCCGTTCTATAAGCAATTCTAGACTTGGTAGAGTTTCTCGCAGCGCCGTAAAACGACTGCAATCAAATATTGAATGCTTCACGTCTTCCTCCTGGTTTGGACACTCTGGGCAATAAGAAGGTGTATCGTGTCCAAATCGAAAAAGGTATCTACGATATCAACCATGGCCAGAGAGGAACTGCGTTAGGTGTTAATTGCAGTTTCCTTGTGCACGGCCTATCCATATATTGATTGACGGAATAAGGGTGTGAGCCATCTACCCTTGGGTGTATTATTCCACCGGGATTGTTCATATCTTTCCTCTTCTTTGATCATTCTGGCTGCGCTGGTTTCAGCTGGTGTTGTGAATCTCCTCTGGTGAATTCTCCTCATATCGTCTGCTAGAATATCAATGGAGACGATTCCAGCTATTACGTATGAAGCTTTATCCGATATCGTTCGGTAACCGCTTATTGTTCTGAGCGCACTGAGCCGGTACACTGGAGATAATTTCCGGCAAGTCTCTTTCCTTTTAAGAGTTTCTGTCCAAACTGGTGGAGCGTATAAGAGGACAGAGCTGACCACTCTAGATAGAAGAATCCTCTTTTTGTAACCGGGTTCACAGATGTTTGGTACTATCCTGGAAAGTGCTGCTTGTAATGTTGAAGTTTTCTTGCTCACATAGTCCGTATGTGTAAAACACTTCTTCACAACTTCAGCCTGTTGTCGAGCATTACTCCGAGATACTTTACTGCTTCGTTTGATCGTATATAGTAATGTAAGTTACCTATGTTCATATTTATATACATATTTATAAACTATAAACTATAAACTATAAACTATAAACTATAAACTATAAACTATAAAATATAAACTATAAACTATAAACTATAAACTGTAAACTATAAACTATAAACTATAAACTATAAGCTATAAACTATAAACTATAAACTATAAACTATAAACTATAAACTATAAACTATAAACTATAAACTATAAACTATAAACTATAAACTATAAACTATAAACTATAAACTATAAACTATAAACTATAAACTATAAACTATAAACTATAAACTATAAACTATAAACTATAAACTATAAACTATAAACTATAAACTATAAACTATAAACTATAAACTATAAACTATAAACTATAAACTATAAAATATATAAACTATAAACTATAAACTATAAACTATAAACTATAAACTATAAACTATAAACTATAAACTATAAACTATAAACTATAAACTATAAACTATAAACTATAAACTATAAACTATAAACTATAAACTATAAACTATAAACTATAAACTATAAACTTTAAACTATAAACTATAAACTATAAACTATAAACTATAAACTATAAACTATAAACTATAAACTATAAACTATAAACTATAAACTATAAACTATAAACTATAAACTATAAACTATAAACTATAAACTATAAACTATAAACTATAAACTATAAACTATAAACTATAAACTATAAACTATAAACTATAAACTATAAACTATAAACTATAAACTATAAACTATAAACTATAAACTATAAACTATAAACTATAAACTATAAACTGTAAACTATATTTATATATTTATGTATATTATTGTAAACTAGAAATAAGAGAAATTATAATAAGAGTATTAGTAAGAGAAGCTAGGAGTAAGCTAAAGACAAGTTAAGTGAATTTAAAATTGAATAAAGAAGTCGAGTTCTTTCCAAGACACAGAAGACTGCGTTTGGTTTTTTTAAGATCGTTAATATATTCATTTTGTCAACTTGAATACTGATGTATTCTACGTTCTTCCTACTAGTGATAAGAACCGCTTCTGTTTTGTCATTCGCCAACACGAGGCCTGCATAATCGAGCCATTCCTTAACCTGGACAATTACTGCGTTTGTGACTTGCTCCACTTCTCGAGTGTATTTCGCAACGGTCACGATAGCTATGACATCTGCGAAACTGATGACTTGTACTCCTTGTGGTAACCTCAATCTAAAGAGACCAGGAATGTTCTTTAATGGCTTCAGATGGAATATCTACTACGATTTTAATAGCGTCGACATTAGATCGCGATTTTCTGAATCTATACTGGTGGTTTGCTTAGGCTCCTCTACTACAGTGTTTTTCCAATAGGAACTTGATAACTTTGAATTAAATTTCTGAACGCACCCTTTCACTAATCATCAAACTGTTACTGTCAGTTTATTCAGTAAACTCATCATTTTTACCATGACAAAGTACAGAAACGAACAAAGTCTATAAATTATAAAATTTTACTACCAAAGTTCGGGGTTGCGTTAGTTTAAGAGCGTTAACTGCAATTTTCGGTCGTTATTCTCGCCCTAGTAGACAGACAATAACAAGTTTAGCGCAAAAATTTGAGTACATATTCGTTGTGTGATGTTACCGTGCCAGTGAGACGTCGGGTTGGTCGAAGAGTCAAAAATATTGCTGCAGTTCAGGCGTCCGTAGCAAATGATACAGTCAATAAGTGATAACAGTCAATTCCACGGCGTTCTCAAGAATTGAGCATAGCCCAGACGAATTTATGGCGAATTTTGCGTAAGGATTTTGCTTTACACCCCGACAAGACCAAGCTGACTCAAGATTTGAAGCCGATGGACCATTTGAAACGACGTACGTTCTCCGATTGGGTTCTGGAAAAGATGCGCCAAGATGATAATTTTCATTGCAAAATCATCTTCAGTGACGAAGCTCATTTTTGGCTCAATGGGTTTGTCAATAAGCCAAATATAAGTTATTGGTCGGGTGAAAATACACATGTGCTTCATGAATCACCACTTCATCCACAAAAAATAACTGTTTGGTGCGGTTTGCATGCCTGCGGCGTCATTGGACCATATTTTTTCGTCGACGATAACGATCGTAATGATACTGTGAATGGCCATCGTTATCGCACCATGATTACCAATTATTTTTGGCCCGAATTGGAAGACATGGACTTGGACGAAATGTGGTTCCAATTGGACGGTGCCACAAGCCACACAGAACACGTAACAATCGATTTATTGAAGACTAAGTTTGATGAGCGTGTTATCGCAAGAAATGGGCCAGTTGATTGGTCGCCTCGTTCGTGTGATTTAACGCCTCTAGACTATTTTTTTTATGGCTACGTCAAATCATTGGGCTATGCCCACAAGACGACGACGTTGGAAGAGCTCAGAGCCAACATTGAAGGCGAAATAACGGCCGTTTCGGCCGAAATGTGTGTCCGAGTCATCGAAAATTGGGTCCAACGAATCGACAGCTGCATATGTGCCTGAGGTGGCCTTATGAAGGAAGTCGAGTACCATTTATAAATGTTGTGATTGTACTTCAAGCCGATAATAAAGTTTTTGAAATGTCTCAAATGGTTTGCGTTTTATTTTAAAAAAAAGTTGTCAAGCTCTTAATGGAAAACCTTTACTTTGAGCAGTCTGTTGTTTATTATCCTCTCAAAGATCTTTCCCATTGTGTCTAACAGACATATTGGGCGATATGATGATGGGTCTCCGGGTGCGTTGTTTACGTGTTGAGGAGTGTTGTGTTTAGAGCGTGTGGGAGTGTGTGTGTGTGTGTGTGTGTATAAAAAATTCAAACATTTTGAATGACATTTCAGGGTTTTTTTGAAATAGCCACAAAATTTTAATTAAAATGCAAAAATAACCTTTGCCTATCATCCAAAAAGCAAAAAAAAAAATATATATACAGGGTGGGTCAAATATAAGTTTTTTTTAAAGACAATAAAATGAAAAAAATTAAATTTTCACATGCATTATGGCTTTATTAGTAAGAGCAAATATTCCATTAATTATGGAACATAATGTCGTTCAAATGGCTGCCTTGGCTAGCTTCGCAGTGGCGCATTCTGTCACTCTAATTTTCCAAGATCTTGTTTATGGTTTCGAGTTGAAGCTCACGGATTGCTTGGATGATATTGGCCATAAGTGCTTTAATCGTTTCCTGATTGTTGGCATAACATAAGTCCTTCACGGTTCCCCACAAAAAAAAAAGTCCAAAGGGGTCAAATTGCAGCTCCTAGGCGGCCAATTGACTTCGCCAACACGGCTGATAACACGACTTGGGAATTTGGTGCGCAAAACATCAATTGTGGCATGGGTTGCATGAACCAGAGCACTATGGAGTATTTCTTCGATTTAGCTGGACAATATTCAATTTTGTCAAACACTGATATAAAAAAAAATATATATATATTTTTAGTTTATTGAATAGTGGAAGAATAACGGACAATGAGTATTTTTTACCTTGCCTTGCTCAAACATTTTTTTTAGATCTCTGAACTTTGAAACTCTGAAAAATATAAACTCGTTGTCCACTTCGTTCCGAAAAGTGCTGATTTTTTTTTAAAAACCGTTTAAACCCAAAAAACTGGTGAAACCTTCATAAATTCTAAGGGTTTCATGATATTGGCATAAAACTTGGTACATAAGTTTATCTCTTCTATATTAATGTCAGGTTTAAAAATGAAAAAAATCGGATAAGAACTGCGCCTACCTCCCATATAAAGTGACGTCATCACCATGGTAAGACTTATAAATCCCATAGTTTTTAAGATATCGACTTGAAACTTGACGCATATATTTTTTTCTTTAAAATAAATGTTAAAAACTATCAAAATCTGACAAAAACAGCTCTTACCTCCCATATAAATTACACGATCCGATTTGTGCTTCTATTTTTCTATTTCTATTCGATTCTTTTGTGGCGTCCGTGGCGTAGTTGATTAAAGTGCGTGGCCGCTATGTCCACGAACTTGGAGACCCAGGTTCGAACCCCAGTAGCGACAGAAAATTATTTTGAATTAAAATAATTTTTCTGTACGGCCGCCACCTCTCTGCAGACAATGGCAAACCTCAGAGAGTAATCAAAATGCCATGAAAAGCTTCTTGAGAATAAGTACAATTCTGTTCATCGCCGTTCGGAGTCGGCGTTAAGCCTGTAGGTCCATTTCTCGGTCAATTGTGTACTTAATAACACGCACAACACAATTGAACTAGGTCAAAGTCCTTTCAAGGGCAGAAATGGCCAGTTATTATTTTTTTTTTTTATTCGATTCTATTCTATTTCTAAATCGACTTTCATTTAATTTGTATATTCAATCAACCATTAAAAACTTTTTTCAACAATAATAATTGTTGAAATGATACTTTTTTTAAGGAAACTTTAACAGGAATAATAATTTTAAATACAAAATATTGGCTCTCACAGTATATTTTGACAAAAATGACTTTAAACTTTTTTTCAAAATTTCTTGAATTGAACACAAAAAAATTTATATTTTTCACTAATATTTCTACTAGTACTGTATATCGTTGGAAAATATCCAAATATCCGTCCATGAAAATATCTTTCTAAAATGTCTTTGAAGAATGTTCTGCATCAAAAACTTTCGTTGCTAGAGCATTTTTAGTGAAACAACCTCCTATTACCTACAAATTAACCCATAGCTGCCCAGGGAGTCAATATAGACCCCCACTTGCCACACATGTTTTTGACAAAAAGTCAATTAACATGGCTCTGTAATGCCCACTGTTGACCGAAACGTTGTATTCCCAGCCTCATTTTCAAAGAAAAATGGTCCTATGATACCACCACTCCACAATCCGCATCAAACTGTGACTCTCTGTGGATAGATCGGCTTCTCGACAATAACGTGCGGGTTTTCCGAGCCCCAGATGCGGCAGTTTTGTTTGCTAGCATAGCCGCCGAGGTGAAAATGCGCCTCGTCAGAAAAGATGATTTTTCGCCCAAAATCGTTGTCCAATTCAAGCTGTTCAAGCTATGGCCCAAATTGCGAAGCGATACCAAAGCGGATAGTCGTGCGCCTTCAATTGCGTTTCTTTTTGAGGCAATTGAGTCAATTAGACCTTGTAAGCGAATAATCCGAGATCTTTGTGTAGAATTCTTCTCAGGATAGAGCGTGAAATGTTGAGCTGGTCCGATCGATGGCGAGTTGATGTTCGTGAAATGAGTCTCGAACACTCTCGGCCATAGCAGCCACATTCTCGTCTGTGCGCACCGTACGACGACGGGGACCATGAGTGTGTTGTCTACTAGCCAGTCTCTATACTACTATACCAGTCTCACGAACCTTTTGCACAAACTTGCGTTCAGCAGGCGTGGTAGGTGCTTAATTTCGGCCAAAACTTATATTCATATAAGATTCGGAAATAAGATTCCAATATTTCCCAACGTTGTTTAAGTGTAAAGTGACTCATTTTTTTCCGCGGCTGGGTAGGATATTGACTACATGCCAAGATTTCGGCGGGAAACAGTTGTCAGTGTCAAATTAAGCTATAATTTAAAAATAAACCACTAGATGGCCTACCCTGTAAACCTTCATCCGACTAACACTGGGTATATCACTCAGTTAAATATAAATTCACACACGTGCAAGCAAAAAATTGATTTACTCTACACATTTATACGCTTCCAATTTTTTTCACAGCGTGGTGCTGACACTAAAATTGCTGAGTCAGAAAAAGTTTTGACAGCCTTTACTGATTTCTGTTTTATTTTTTTTTTTTTTTTGTGTTATGCAAACCTGCCAATTTTGCATGAGTATCACTGCAAAACTAACTCAATTTATGGCAAATCTACATAATTTAGGTAAAAGCTGAAAAGATAGCCCAAATGAAGAAGAAAAAAAAAAGGAAAAAAATCCCAAATCAAAATAAACAACATTTTTGCACAAACAATCAAATCAGCCCAAAACAAAACAATACAAAAAAGTTTGACTACCATTTTATTTTCTATTTATTTTTTTTTTTTTTTTTCTCTGAGCCAAATCAACATTGATCGGAATTTAGGGCTTGCCTAGGATAACTTATTTAAGGATATATGAAATATTCAAATGCGGGCTGGAATTAAGGCCCAAAAACGCTACAAAAAAAATCAGGCTTTGCAAATTAAATCAAATTGACATGTCGCCATGTTGGATACCATTAAAATAAGCTGAAGAAAAAAAAAAACGAAAAAAAAATTGAAAAAAATTCGCAAATTCCTGGCAATATTTATCGATTGTAGTTTGCGTGGCGGCGGTTCGTTTTTGTGGTGGCTTGGTTTTGACGTTTTTGTTGTTGTTTTTATTTATTTAATGCACAAACATTGCAACATGTAATCAGTTTTATTGTCAACTATTTTTGATTTTTTTTGTTTTTTTTTTTTGTTATTTTTTATCTTAGTTGTGTTGTTATTGTTTCAGTGGGCTTGCATGTCGCTGCGCTCAATAGCTCTGTTTGACAAAATTCGAAAAAAAAACCAAAAAAGAATCGCTATTTTTTTTTAATTTCTCTGTAATTCTTGTCATTGTTTTATGCTCGGCAAGTTTTTCCTCTGAAATGTTTATATTTTACTGTATTGAGCAGAGGATTCAAAGTTTATCGAACTGCAGCGCAGCAGCCCACATGCAATGTTATTGAGTGAGAGAGAGAGCAAAGGATCAACAATTTACAATTTATTTGTTGTTGTGATTGTTGTTGTTGTTGCTGTTGTTGTTGTTGTTGTTGTTATTGTTGTTGTTGTTGTAATTGTTGTTGTTGTTGTTGTTGTTGTTGTTGTTGTTGTTGTTGTTGTTGTTGTTGTTGTTGTTGTTGTTGTTGTTGTTGTTGTTGTTGTTGTTGTTGTTGTTGTTGTTGTTGTTGTTGTTGTTGTTGCTGTTGTTTTTGCTTTCTTTGTTCAATTACTCATGCCTCAATTCTTTTTGTTGACATTCCAATTGAGTTCCATTTTCGGTGACAGCAGCTGAAGGCTTTTTTTTATATTTTGCATTTATGTAGATATTTTTTTTTGCTTTTTTCTAATTTTTTTATTTAATTTTTTTTTTTTTTTCTTCAACCATGCAAACATTTATGTTGTAAAAAGTCGATTTTATGCTGGTCTGCTAAACATTTTGTGTCTTTTTTGCACAAAGTGTCATCTTTATGCGGGCAGGTTGAATGGTCATTGACCCCCATCAAATGTTAAGTTTATTTGCATACCTGACTTTTTTATTTTTTTTTTTTCTTTTTATTTTTTGCTTCTTCAACTGGACTTGAATGTGTATTGCTTCATTATATTTTCAAGAGCTTTGCTTTCATCTTTTATATTCTGACTCTTCGAAGAAATGACACAAAGAAAAATACAAAAAAAAATAATGTTACCATTTTTATGACTCTATTTATATAGGGGAGGATGCCCACCTGCTGAAAACGTTTTGTTTGGAGGCCATAACTTTGGTTTAAAACAGATTTTTTCAGAGCTCTTGGTTTCGTTTAAAAACTGAGTTCAATTGCTAATAAGAAAAATTTAAAAATTCTGACAAATACAATTTTGTGAGTCGATCTAGCAAAAGTTTCGAAAATCGACCCCCGAAAAAATTGGCCAGCTACTGAACACCTAAAATAAACCGCGGTAAAAATTCGAAAATGAAGTTTTTCAGTGATTATGAAAAGTTTATTCTTTCAATGGTTCACAATGATCAGGGGCGTACCAAGGTCATTTTAATTAGGGGGTATCAAGGTATTTCGGCCGACTGGATACCCTACAGTACCGACTTTTGTTTTAAATACAGGGTTTTCCAATAGCGACTTGACAACTTTGAATTACATTTCTGAACGCACCCTTTCACCAATCATCGAACTGTCTCTGTCAATTTATTCAGTAAACTCAACATTTTCATTATGGTAAATTATACGAATGAGAAACGTCTGCAAATTATAAAAAATTATGACGACAAAAAAATCTCAGGCGATTTTTAGTCGCACAACAGCCGAGGACACTTGGTGAACACCGCCAGTGTTGCTTATTTAGCTTCACTTTTATTTTTTCACACACTCATAAACATTGAATTATTATATGAATAAATAAACACATGAATACAACAATAACATCCATACACTTTTCTATTAGAAAAAAAGAGAGAGAAAGGGAAAGCATGTAAAAAAGTTGGAAACTTGCAAAACGTGCGCAAACACATGCGCAAAGCTGGCGTGATCTTGCTCAGAGTCAAGTAGCGGTTCACATAAGGAAGCAATAGAAGACAAATTGCTGGGCGAACATTTTAAAAGTTCTAGTGGTAGACAACAACAAAGCCGCACCGTACGGAACTTCGGTTACGGAAAAATAAGCCCAGAACTTTCGATTGCGGTACCTTGTTTGTCACAAACAACAAGAAGACGATGATATAAATAGGCCGCAATCGAAAACAGAAGACAGAATGTATTATACATTAAAAGTGTGCAGAGTGAAAAGTGATCCAAGTTATCAAAGTAAATATTAAAACAGTGAAGCAGTGCAATTGGACCGAAAAGTATTCAAGTAAGATACGCCGACCGAAGAGAAGAAAGAGTGGAAAGTTCAAAGGCAGAGGAGGTGAGAATTGTGAGAATTGTGAGAAGTGAGATATTTTGTTTTTGTTAAAAGCAGAGTCGTTGGCTTGTAGGCCCACCTGCAAAGATAATAGATAAACACTTCGGCGGCTTGTAGGCCCACTCGTTTATCCAACGGCAAGAGCAGCGGTGGTGGCTTGTAGGCCCCCTGCAGTAGCAGTGGACAGAGTCGGTGGCTTGTAGGCCCACCTGTCTTCACATTTTTTTAGCAGCGTCCGTGGCTTGTATGCCCGCCTGCTCAAACCAGAACATTGTCCGTGGCTTGTAAGCCCGCGTGTTCGCATTTTTTTCATCGAGTAACAGTGCTGCGGCTTGTAGGCCCGCCTGTTTAGCCGAGACGCAGACGTGACAGACCCGGAGGAATAAGTCCCACTAAATCAAAAAATACAAATATATAAATTCACATATCTTACATTGTATTAAAGATAAAGGCCAAAAATTTAATAAAGAACATTTGTTAAAGAAAACCACAGTGTAATTTCTTGTAAGAACCCTGAAAACCCGCTGAGCTTACCCCAGCAAAACAAAAGAACCGGCGGAGGTTCGTTACAAAATTTACTATCGAAATTCGGAGTCGGTGATAGCAACTTTAAGAGCATTAACTGCAATTTTCGGTCGTAATTCTCGCCCTATTAGACAGACAATAACAAGTTTAGTGCAAAAATTTGAGTCTACACGCCAGTGCCAGTGAGATAACGGGTTGGCTGATGTGTCGAAAATATCACTGCCGCTCAGGCGTCCGTAGCAAACGATAAAAAACAGTCAATTCCACGTCGTTCTCAAGAATTGGGCATCGCACAGACCACTTTATGGCAAATTTTGCGTAAGGATCTTGGTTTACACCCACACAAGATCAAGCTAACTCAAGAATTGAAGCCGATGGACCATTTGAAGTGTCGTACGTTCTCCAATTGGGCTCTGGAAAATATGAATATATTTAGCTCAATATTTTAGCTCAATGGGTCGGGTGAAAATCCACGTGTGCTTCATAAATCACCACTTCATCCACAAAAAATAACTGCTTGGTGCGGTTTGAATGCCGGCGGCGTCATTGGACCATATTTTTTCGTCGACGATAACGATCGTAACGTTACTGTGTGACGACCCAAAACCAGCAGTCAATTTTGGGTGCACACGTTTTCCATCGTGGCGTCCGTGGCGTAGTTGGTTAAAGTGCGTGGCCGCTATATCAAAGAACCTGGCGACCCAGGTTCGAACCCCAGCAGCGACAGAAAATTATTAGAATTAAAATAATTTTTCTGTACGGTCGCCACCTCTCTGCAGACAATGGCAAACCTCAGAGAGTAAAAAAATTCCATGTAAAGCTTCTTGAGAATAAAAACATTCCGTTCATCGCCGTTCGGAGTCGGCGTTAAGCATGTAGGTCCATTTCTCGGTCAATTGTGTGTACAAACTTAATAACACGCACAACACAAATGATCATAAGAACCTAGGTCAAAGTCCTTTCAAGGGCTGAAATGGCCAGTTATTTATTTATTTTTATTTACGTTTTCCATCATCAAAGCAGAAACTGAATTATTTTGGATTAAATTATTTATTATTATTACAATACTTGCCTTTTAATTATTTTTATTCTAATATTTAATTGAGTTACTAATAATTCAGTAAACTATGTTAAATTAATTAAATTAGATATAGAATGTAACTAAGCACCCTATGCCATCATCAACTCATAGTATATGGTATATATATTTTGTTGGTGTAAGCAGCGGTCAATGCGGCAAAAGTACAGCAAAGCTTATCATACGATTTCAACATAACATTGACGGGTATGGGCAGAGAGCGCTCTTGGAGCGCTGAGAACAAGAATTGAGAGCAAAGGCTTATGTAGCAGCACAAAAAGCAACAACAAATCAAAAACAAAAGACAAACACAGAAACAACACAGAAGCTTTAAATGTAGTGGTGCCCATAGCCGAACATTGACCATCAGCCAGATATAGAGAGAGACATGCATTGAAAACCAGTATTTCCCCTACCAGCGATCTAGCCCTAACACAAACAGTACAACGCGAGACACAAGCAAAAACAATTACAACGAAAAACAAGGGAGGCACAAGAAAATGCTAGAAGTACAAAGTAAATACAAATACAACTCGAGTTACCAGCAGTGCTGCCAGGTTTTAGCGAAAAAAAATCCCTATTTTTGCATACAAATGAATTTTTTTCCCCGTTTTTAACTTCGAGTTTCCCCGTTTTTTTCCCCGGTTCTTAAATTGTTTAGTAAATAGCAATTTAAAGAAATAATAAGTTCATTAATTCACTTTGCTAAAACTAAAATAAATACAAACAAGAAAAACGTACGTATCTATAAGAAAAATAAAAATAAAAATGAAAATTTTAAGCTATATTGTATTTTGACTCGAATGCTACGTTTTTGAGATTATAAAAAATTGTTAGAAATTATTTTAAATATACATATTGTTATACATATTATCAAACCAAGTTAACAAGAGTATGTGTATTATTTCTATTATAAAAAGTTAAAAATTCTGAATTTATTTCAATTGCAAAGCAATTTTTGTATTTCATTAAAGATTTACTGCGAAGAGTTCTGCATTGAGAGGTATTGTCAAGAAAGTTCCTTATTTTTGTTTTATTTAAATTAATAGCTAAAAAGGCACTTTCAGCACTTGCCCTGCTATAAGGAAAATAAAAAATAAACGACACTATTTTTTTTTTTTTAAATATCTGAATCAATGAAAAATATAACTTCTTTCCAGAATTCCTGAATAATTTCTGATGATATATTTGAAAAATTTATATTTTTTAACGATCTATATTCTTGGTCGAAATCATTCCACTCGGATTGATCCGAAATAACGTGTGAAAATATTTTTAAGCTCAAAGTTTTATTTTTCATTTTTACTATCTATGAGTGGCCCTTTATATAGCTCCTTAAAAAAGTATCGAAATTGTTTAAGTCTACACCAAAAATACTATTATAACTACATTAATGTATTCCTTTCGCATGAAACAATCAACAAAAGTCTTCAAAGTTAGATCTATTATATCCATATATGACACTTTGTAAAAAACAAAAAATGGATGTAATTATGTAAAATAAGAAATTGTAGTTGGTTTTTCTAATAACCGATATATTTTTTCACTCGCTATTTTATTTTTAATTTTCCCCGTTTTTACCAATGTTTTCCCCGCCTCCCCGTTTTGTACGAAAAATCCCGAAAAAGGGGAAAAATCCCGCCACCTGGCAGCTCTGGTTACCAGCAAGCATAGCTTAACGAGAGATGCATGAAAATACAAATACAACTCGAGTTACCAGCAGGCATAGCTTAACAAGAGACACATGAAAATACAAATACAACTCGAGTTACCAGCAGGCATAACTTAACAAGAGACACATGAAAATACAAATACAACTCGAGGTACTAGCAAGCATAGTCTAACAAGAGGTACGATTGAAGCAGTGAGTGGATTGAAAAATCAGTAGCTGACGGACCAACAACTGAGGAGGAGTTATAGCAAGCAGTAGCGGAAGGACCACCAACTGAAGAGGAGTTATAGCAAGCAGTAGCTGACGGACCACCAGGAGAAGAAGAATTAATTCGAAGCAAGTAGCTGAGGACTATCAACGGAAGAGGTCGCGGCAAATACGGAGGATCAAGAAGGATTGACAGCGGAGGCTGAGGACGAATACAAGGTATATATTTTGTTGTGGGAATAGTGGTAGTGTATTTACTAAGGCGCACCGTCAGGTCGCACGGGTGGTCAAGTAGATAGGAAGCGCACCGTCAGGTCGCTTGATTGATTCTTAGAGCTGGTAGTGTATTTGCTAAGGCGCACCGTCAGGTCGCACGGGTGGTAAAGTATAGGCCAGGAAGCGCACCGTCAGGTCGCAGTGTTCAAGCTAAAGAGCGGGTAGAGTATTTGCTAAGGCGCACCGTCAGGTCGTACGGGTGGTCCAGTGAAGGTTAGGAAGCGCACCGTCAGGTCGCTTGATCTTGGACGTGACTTTACAGGATTATATTAAGCGCACCGTCAGGTCGCATGGGAGGGAAAAGACATCTAGAAGGCGCATCATCAGATCGCCCCACCAAGACTAGAGTTTGACGGTCAGGGCGTAAGTGGGTAGTCAGGGAAAAGCATAGCAGCCGGACTAGCACAACGGACATCAGCCAAAGCTATAACCCCTGATTCGCGAAACGCACAGCCTATTTCGACCAGCAATATATCTCTCGCCGCACCAACACCGCATCGCTGGCCACACCAACTTACTTTGATCACATTTGTAAGAAACAGAAAACTAAATATTTACTAAATAAACTATATTTTTAACAAAAATATCTCAAACTATAAATTATTGTGACGAGTCCTGGACAGCGGCTGAGCAAATCTCAGCTATAGAGCCGGAAGACCGGCAGCTTCGTTATAACTGTGAATGGCCATCGCTATCGCGCTATGATTACGGATTATTTTTTGCCCGAATTGGAAGATATGGACTTGGAGGACATGTGGTTCCAATAGGACGGTGCCACAAACCAAACACCGCCACACAGCACACGTTACAATCGATTTATTGAAGAGTAATTTTGATGAGGGTGTTATCTCAAAGAATGGGCCACTCGATTGGCCGCCTCGTTCGTGCGATTTAACGTCTCTAGAATTTTTTTTCTTTGGGGCTACGTCAAGTCATTGGTCTATGCTAACAAGCCGATAGCATAACGACGTTGGAAGAGCTCAGAGCCAACATTGAACGCGAAATAGCAGCCGTTTCGGCCAAAATGTGTGGCCGAGTCATCAAAAATTGGGTCCAACGAATCGACCGCTGCATACGTGCCCGCGGTGGCCATATGAACAAAGTCGAGTTTCATTCATAAATGTTTTGATTGTACGATAATAAAGTTTTTGAAGTATCTCAAATGGTTTGCGTTTTATTTAAAAAAAAAAAACAAAAAATTGTCAAGTCCTTAATGGAATACCCTTTATAAACGTAAAATTTTATATGAGTAACATATTTTACTGCATCATGCAATAAAATTGGTTCTTCTTCAAAATATGTTCATGAAAGCATTTTATTCTTTGTCTACAGGATAGAATAAAGTTTCTAAAGCATTAAATTGCAACAAGGCATAAAAAAAGCAAAAATCATCATCGTCATCATCAGTCAATGCGTCAGTTACAAAAAAAAAAAAACAAAAATCAACAAAAAATACCAACCTTAATCGTGCGACCATTATTGGCGCTATTGAAGTGATGACAGTTCTTCGAGTTTTTTCCTGGCCAATTTCAAAAAATTTAATATCTGTTTTTTTTTTTGTTTTGTTTTTCTTTTGTTATTTTGGCTCCACTGTGCGCATAATTTATTGACTCAATCATTTTCTGAATTATCGATTTTCTTCGAAAACATTTATTTTTGCCAATAATTTTCACACTTGCTCCTTGCTAGAGCGTCCTTAGTGATGTTCTTCTTCGTCGGTTTTTTTTTTCATTTTTTTTTTTATTATTACATTTTTTATTTGTTTTTCTCACTTAAATTCCAATCATTTGCTGCCAAAAAGGACATTATTTTCGCATTTAAGTTATGTTTTTTCGCTGGATGCAAGTAGAATCCAAGGGAAAAAAGGTTAAAAAAGGACGAATCGAAAAATAAAAATGACAGTAGCCAAACATATGACTGTGGGTAAAAATGTTGATTTAAACATTTTTCTTTCTGGTCTCTCTTCTACTGCTGCTCGCTTGCTGGCAAAATATTTGCTGCCAATGTAGCGGAAGTGCGAAAGTAAGGACCTTTTTGGTGTTTTTATTCTTTTTCGCTTTTTAACATGTTGATGTTGACTACAACGAGGTTTGAGGTTCATTGACTTAAAAATTTATGTATGCACATTTATGTGTGGACATTTGTGCATTTCTGTGTGTTTGTGTGTGTGTGTGTGTATGCGGCTGTGAATCTTTTCGCATGTGTACGGAAATAAATGTCGTGATTTTTTGCAGAGCCACCTTGTGTTATTGACAGGAAGTTTTATTGCTTGCACTTGTGCCAAGGCTCCAAACTTATGTTAAGAGGCTTTTGGAAGTCTTAAAACAAACATTTGTTTCTTTTTTCTTATTAATTTTTAACGGAGAGGCCCAAGGCACATATATCAAGTTTGGAAATAAGGAGTATTTTGCACATGTTATGGTAGTTTAGAAGATATAAGTGTTTGAATTCAACGAAAAGTAACCAATACCAAATTGCACCAGAATAAATTTCTTACAAAAGAAGGGATAATACTTTTCATACTTGAGACAATTTTCATACTTTTATACTAAAGAAGGGAATCATAATTCAGGTTGATTATTTCTAAGGACCTAAATAATGTTCAGTCCGAAAAAAATAGTCCGAACCACGGAACTCAACCGGAATATGTATGAATTAGGCATCGTACAGTCTAAGCATGTTGACGCGTTTTACTACGGCTACCACTTTAGCTAAAAGGATTCAGTAACAAACTATTTTAAAGGAAAGAGTTCATTCACGTTGAATGGATTGTTCTAGAGAGCACTATTATACGCTAATAAATGCTGCTGCCTAGTCCTCACATTAAAAATATTCAATTATGACGTCATCCGGCTGCTGAAGAAGTCATTCAACGATCGAAAGTACAACAATCATGCAAAGGCGTTGCATGGAATTATTACTCCGTAAGTAGATGCACCACGGTAAATGTTTCAATATAGAAATGAAGGAGATATACTTGGTCTTACGGCAAAATTAAAAAAAAAGCAACATTTGCACGTCGCACTGTGGGGTAATTGATAACAAAAAGTGTGATCAAATCAACCAAGCGTCTCAGTAACGGAATTTATATTTTTTTAGTTAACAAACAATTAGAAACTATAAAAATCGTCATAAAACCATTAACTTTAATGGAACTTTATTTTTGTTCTCAATATTAATGAAATACATATGCAATATAAAAATATAGAGCGGTTATTGACTTTTTTAAGTTTTTTATATTATTAGTCATCTGACATTGAGTCATAGACAAAAACATCATTATCATCATCTTCTTCTTTCTTTCATCTTTGATTTGGATTTGGATTTGAGGAGCTCCAAAGCTGCTTTAGGCAAAGTTTGAAATTTTTTCTTTGGCAGCTTTCTTTTTGAACATATTAATGGATCTGAAGTGATCAAAAACCTCTTGAAAATGTCTTCATTAGTCTTCTGCCTACTACATTTTCGAGCGAAATCGTCCCTGAAGTATTTGAAGTCTTTGTTTCGAGTCTCCTGAGCCTCTTCGGGCAATTGACCTTTTGACAACAATGCATGAGAGACTTTTTCCGGTCCATGTATAAAATATCACTAACTACTGACGTTTATTATTTTATTATACAAAGAAAAGAAAACAAAACAAATAACAAAAACAGCAACAACAATAGTAACACTAACTTGATGTACACATTTTAAGTTTCCGTTCTTTTACTTGCATTCATCATTATCAATCATTATCATCGATATATGATTCCATATCAATTCGACTATTTTTGAGCAAAATTTTCAAATTCACTAAACTATTAATATTTAAGCAAAAAAATTACACAAATACAAAATGAATAAAAATAAACAAAATAAACAAAAATCTTATCAAATAAATATCAAAATTTTAAATTTTTTCGCCCGAGTAAAACCAGGTATATCATCTAGTTGCAACGGTCAACTACTGCTTAGTATAGCTCCAGCACAACTTTATTTCGAAGAATCATGTCAATTTCTCAATTCGTTTCTGAGTTATACTCTCGAATACCTCTTTAAACACTACCACAGCAACAACAGCTCCACCTACCGGGTTAAAACCTAACCTTTAAACCTAAACCATCTACAGACCCAGCCGCACACACACACACCAAATTTCATCAAAATCGGTCCAGCCGTTTATTAGGAGTTCAGTGACATAGCCATGTACAGAAGAATTTTATATATGAAGGTATTTGAAATTTTCGGCAAAAAAGTAAGAAATCTTTTGCAGGCATTTTTTTAAAAAATCGTCAAAAATAGCAACTGTTGGAATCCCAAGCTAAACTTTAGTATAAACCTTAAGAATTGATGTATTATAACGATACTATGTTCAAAAGATGAAAATTTTACTGTGATCACCATGAAAAATGTAACACAACACTTCAGACTAAAAAAATTAAAAAAATTTCATAAAACGAGTCAAAAAAGAGTATACCGCAAGAAAGACTCATTCAAGATCTTTAAGATATATTTCAGGTTTTTTTCTGTACGACTTACGGTTTCGAAGTTACAGCTGTTTGAATACATGCACTAATTGTATTTTTAAATATATTTTGAAATTTTTTACAGTGTATATCTTTTAAAAAGAAATAAAAAATTAAAAAACAAAGTATGCAGATATAATACGTTTTAGGAGAACTATCAACCCAGAGTGTTTAAAAATTTTCCAAAATAGTGATTTCAGAAACTTGGGCGTTTTGACATGGACTCACGAATATGCATATGTATTTCAATTGCATGGGCATACAAAAAATAATATTTTTCTTAAGAACCGCAGAAAATCTGCAAACTTTTTTTTTGTTAACATATCACTTATGTTTGTTGTTTCAAAAAAAAAAAATAGACTTCCACTGAATTGAGTGGTATTCACAACTATATGCTTATAAATATTTATGTCTAAAAACACACATTTTATAAGCCTGCATGGAAAAAAACATTAAAAATATGAGCAGACACTTTTTGTACTAAAATATTTCATTTGACGTTTCAAAAATACCCGAGGTAGTAGATCCCATTGCTCAAAATATTATACTTAATTAATTTTTCAAGAAAAATCGCTTGGAAATAAGAAAACTTTTGTGTTTTTTACTATGCGCGCACCAAAAGTAAAGAAAACGTCAACTTTGCAATCGCAGAGCACGGACACCGTTGACTTTTCTTCAATTATTCTTTCGCATAGTGATGTAGAATTCTATTCTCTTTCGAACGATATCAATCACGGTTGGGCATCTTCGATTTGATTTTTTTAATTAATCACACAAATTGAAATGAAATACTCCAATGTGCGTCGTTAGGTAGCGCAGATAGCAGCTTATGCAACAAAAATGCAATATTGTTGCATGGAATTATAACTATCATAGCACAGTACAGGTGAAACGGTAAATTTTATTTTAAGACAGCAAAGGTTGGTTATTTGACCTAATAACGAAAATAATAAAAAAAAATTTGGCTGCACAATACCACAGAGGCAACCGCTTAATCCAGTAAAAATGCAACAACAGTAAAAAAAAATTTGCAACGAATTTAAGTTGCAAACTATAGGTGCTACATTTAATTTTTTTCAGCAATACATTATAGGGGTCTTCTGTATGCCTAGCATATGCTGTTGCACGGTGCAAGAATAGAAATGTCCTATCAATTTGTTTTGTCATTGCACGGATTGTAAATTTTCTATTCTTGCACCGTGCAATGATATTTGCTAGGTATAGAGAATACCCCTGATAAAATAAAAACATGATAAAAATAAAAAAAAAATAAAAAATAAAAAATTATGAGGTGCCTCAGGGAGCCACTCAATGTACCGTAAATGCACCATCTTTGCATGGATTTATTGCTTGGCGCTAAAGAACATGTTAATGTACCTAACAAAAGAGCAAAAGCAATAGAAAAATCCAAAATCCAGATCCCAGTAAGGATTAGAAAAATAATGCGGACAAGGATATGTTTAACGACTGCGTCTAGGATAAATAAGCTTTGAACATGGAAAAAGACAATGGATAGAATAGGAATGTAAACAAGGATTAAGGCAAGGATTGAAAAACACTTACTTAAAATAAAAATTAGGAAAAAGATTGAGACAAGGCTGGCGACAAAAAGTGAGACAAGGATTATGAAATAGATTCGGACAAACACTAGGACAAGAAATTTTATATGAATTAAAACATATTTGGACAAGGATAAGGAGAAGTAATCGAAAAAGGGGAGAGCAAGGATTTGACCAAAACTTGGGACAAATATTAAGATAAAAATTTAGACAGAGATTGTGACAAGAATTTAGATAGCTCTTAGGGCAAGAATTAGGAAAAATATTGGGACAAAAATTTCGCTACAAGTAATGGATTCAGATTTGGATTCAGACAAGGTCTTGGTCGTAGTTTAAAACAAAAAATTTTTGAATGGCTACGACAAGGAGTAAGACAAGTGCAAGGTCAATTATATGAAGAAAGATGAGCATGGAGACAAGTTTTAGGACAAGGAAAAGTATAGGAACGAGGATTGACTCAACGACGGGTGCGTAAAACGACAAATGGTAAACATTTTTTAAATGTTTTCTGACAATCTGAAAATAAGCATTAAGGGACAAGTTTTGTGCTTAAAATATTTACAACATCAACAGTATTTTGAAGTTGCGAGGATACTACCTGAAATACTTGACTTAACAAAGAAAAACACCAAAGATTTCTGAACAAATGCCTTCTTTTGTCATCATAATATTTTTTAGCTCCATACACTTTTCCCAGCGATGTTCAATAGCTTTGATACCCTGTTTATAGTGACAACCGTTGAGCTCCTCAAAATAGCCAGCAACTGCAGACTCTACCTCTTCATTGCTGGCAAATCTTTTACCATCGAGCCATTTTCTAAAGTTTGAAAACAGAAAAAAAAATCCATGGATGCTAAATCTGGTGAGTAGGGTGCGTGAGGATACAATTTGAACTTTTAACTTATTGATTTTGGCCATTGCTATAATGGATGTGTGACCTGGTACATTGTCTTGATGAAAAAAAAACTTTCTTTTTCGCCAAATGTGGCCGTTTTTCTTGACTTCACGAATCAAACGCTGCAACAAGTTCGCATAATAATCGCCGTAGGTGGTTTTACCTTCCTGAAGATAATCAAAGAAAATTATCCCATGCGCTTCCAAAAAAAAAAAAACTGACGCCTTGATCTTGTCTGTAGAAGATCTTCGCCTTTTGTATTCTACCCTTTCAGTCCAGCCGATTCTACCCTTTCAGTCCATTGTTTTGACTGCTTTGTCATCTCAGGTGTGTTGAAACCATGTTTCATTTATGGTTATGAATAGTCGCAAAAACTCGGTTTTATTGCTTTTTTTCTTAGAATTCGCCAAGAACTCGATTAAAAATACTCAAGAAGCTATTTTTGTTCTACTGTAAGTAATCGTGGCACCCATCTTGCTGACAGCTTTTTAATGTTAAAATTTTTAGTCAATCTGCGATATCCATCACTTTTTAAAGGGCCATTCAATACAATTTTGTGGATTTTCTTCACCATTTCTGGCGTGGTCTCCTCATTTGGTCGACCACTGCGATGTTCGTCTTGGCAGCTCGTATGGCCTCATATAAACTCTGTCACTTAATATTGTTAATATTGTTGTAGCAGTCGAAGTAACAGACTCTCCCAGTATAGAATATCTAGCTGCACTTTGATATTAGTTGGACTGAGGCATTTTGGACTGATTTTTACAAATTCGCCTGCCAATGAAACACTGACTGCCAAGCAAACACTGAACAACGTATGAGAAGCCTCGTCGAACTTCAAATTACAGCTTTGGTTGGTACCATAGCTATGAAGGTTGGTACGATAGTCATTCTTTTCAAACAACAACCGCCATCTAAACGTCAAGTCGGATACTTCTAGGACTACTCTCGTATATAATTAATCATTCGAGTGATTTAGGGTCTTTCGTGTAAAATAAATGTTTTTTTTATTTTGACTGTAGTTTTTTACGTGTGTATAGATAAGACTGCGAGTTACGCGGAAAAAAGTTTAGGACCTGCTGTCAAGAGTTGAACAGTCTGCTCTTTACTGCGTTGTAGTACGAAGCTATTGAAATTTTTTCTGGAGACGAATTATTTTCTCTATCCCACATTTGTTCAACACATATATTCCCTTAAAAACCAAAAATATTTAGCACAACCAGCCACCTTGGTTTTCGAACAGAATTAAGACCTTAATCACAAAACGTAACGCGGCTTTTAATAGGTGGAAACGTTTCAAGGTGCCAGAATTCTATGAGCATTTTAAATTTTTGAGGAAGTACGTCGTTAGTGAAGTATTAGCTGATAAGCTGGCACACTATGAGGATAAATTTTCTCATGCCCTGAACACTAAGCAGAAATGGAACATGATACGCGAAATCGGTCTAGGCAAAAGTGTTCTTCTCGCTAATGAAAATGTTGATGTTAATGAGCTCAACAAAAAATTTACCGATGTACTTATGCCAACCCCAAGCCCAGATTTTTATAATCAAGCTAGGCCACTCGATTCACTTACTTGCTTTAGTTTTTCTTGCGTTGAACAGACCGAAGTTCTACAGAGTTTCTTAGCTGTAAAGTCGAATGCAATGGGTTTTGATGATATGCATCCAATATGCATTTTATCAAGCTGCTGCCATTCCTTACACACATCTTCAACTCAATACTAACCACTTCTGAGTTTCCATCTAGCTGGAAAAAAGCAAAAATTGTTCCCATCCCCAAATCGTGCAATGATTACCCCCATTGCAATTCTGTCCTATCTCTCAAAAGCCTTTGAAAACATATTGAATAAGCAAATTAACGTTTTTACACAGGAAAACTCACTTCTGTCTGATTGCCAGTCAGGTTTCCGAGCTAAGCGTGGGTGCGTTACTGCTTTGCTTGAAGTAACTGAGGAAATTAGATCAAATATTGACTCTAGCAACGTAACTCTTTAAGTTCTTCAAGACCATCCCAAGGCTTTTGACACAGTTGATCACGGTGTGCTAAGTGCCAAACTAAAAAACTATTCAACTTCTCTTCAATCGCTATAAAACTTCTGATGTCATACAACTCGTTTTTTTCAGTATTTGAATTTTATTTATACAACACACGTACACACATATTCCAAACAAGCAAGTAGCAACAGCATCGCACACGTACAACATATTCCGACAAGCAGCAACAGCATCGCACTCTGCTCATGCAGTTTATTTCTTGCAGTTGCAGGTTTCTTATAGTTCTCATTTAGTTAATGTTGCAAGGGTAATATAGCCTGAATGTTTGGCCAATATGATTTGTGAGTGCGATGCATTATGAAATCATGTAGGGTGGAGTGACCACTCGGTATTTTCTCAAGAATGTCTTGAACCGGTTGTCATTTACCTGCATAATTTGCTTCTATTCTCTATCTTTTAACGTAGAATACGTTATACGGGAGTGTTAATCTGGAGCACAAAATTTTGAGAAAATGTTTGTCACTTTCATTATAAGTTTTTAATACTTTATGCATGCATTGAAGAAAATTCAAGTATGCTCGTAACATATTTAATATTTCTTCTTTTGATTTGTATTTAAATAATCATATTGCTAGATATAATTTTTTTGATTCTATAAGTAAATCAAAATTTAACACCTTCAAATTTTGTATTAATTTTCATATGCTTTGTATTTTATGTATTATAACATCATGTGTAAGAGCATTACGATATCTGTGTGTTCATCACAGAACCAGTGTGAGAAACGTACACACATATTCCATACAAGCAAGCAGCAACAGCATCGCACACGTACACACATATTCCGACAAGCAGCAACAGCATCGCACTCTGTTCTCTTGCAGTTGCAACCTTAGTTCTTATAATTCTCATTTCGTTTTTGTTGCAAGAGTTGTATAAGAGGGATATTTGGCCGTACGTATTAGCCTGCTCAAATAATGCAATTTTGTGGGGTAGAGTGACAACTCGACATTTTCCCACGAATATGTCGTACCGATTGTCATTCGCCTGCATATTTTGCCTTATAATTTTGCTTTATTATTGCCATTAGCATGGTTACTTTATTTTCTTTTTCGTTCTTTAGTTTATTACTATTTTTGACATATGGTGTCATAATATTGCACCGACTGTCAAAATGAATATAATATTAAGGAACGAAAAAAGAAAATAAAGCAACCATGCTAATGGCATTAATGGACGCAGCTTGTGAGAAATATTTGAATATATTGTTTTTTAATTTCAATATTTTTTTTATAAAATTCCTTTAGATGTGATTTTTTTATTTTCAAATAGTAAATTTTTCAAAGATATTTAAAAAATTCGTTCAAAGGTTATATATATTTTTTTATTACTTCTGTTTAAATATTTTAATATTTTATTAAATTAAAAAAGTTTTTAAATGAATTTTTTTTTGTTTTTTCTTAAAATATACATTTTTTATTTTTTTTTTTAATAAATTTTTAGTAAATAATTTGTAATTTTTATAAATTTCAAGCGAAGAAGTTATTTGTTTTCAGTCATTTTGTTTTTGTTTTTTTTTATTATTTAAGCTTAGGTAATATCGCGAAGGCGCGGGTCAATTCCGGCGGCTGGCATGATTTTTTTTTTCAATTTCGCATTATTTATTATTTTTTTTAAACAATTTTTTAATAAATAATTCTATAAATAAAATTTTGAGCAAAAAATTTACTTCTTTGCAGTCATTTTATTTTGTTTTATTATTTAAGCTTAGGAAGTTAATATGTATTGTCTGTGCATACGTTTAGAGTACATTTTATTTTAATTTTTTACCATTTCTTGCAAATAATTTAATTAATTTTATACATTTTGTCAGTTTTTTTTAATAATACTTACTTTTAAATGAAATAATTCTTTTTTAATAATGCAACCACTTGAGGAAAAAAAATTATAATTCAATTAAACATCCATGCGAAATCATCATAAAAATTAAAAATAAAATTTACTCTAAGCATATGCACATATATATTAACCACCTAAGCTTAAATAATAAAACAAAATAAAATGATTGCAAGGAAGTAAATTATTTGCTCAAAATTTTATTTATAGAATTATTTATTAAAAAATTGTTTAAACAAAATAATAAATAATGCGAAATTGAAAAAAAAAAATCATGCCAGCCGCCGGAATTGAACCCGCGCCGTTGCCATATTACCTAAGCTTAAATAATAAAAAAAACAAAAACAAAATGACTGAAAACAAATAAGTTCTTCGCTTGAAATTTATAAAAATTACAAATTATTTACTAAAAATTGATTAAAAAAAGTAATAAAAAAATGTATATTTTAAGAAAAAAAAAAGCATGCCAGCCGCCGGAATTGAACCCACGCCTCCGCAATCATATCCAATGAAATTGAATTTTGCGAAAAAATGCCAGCTTCATAGAAATTAAACAAAATTGCGAAAAAGTGCATTGTTGCAAATTTTCGCTATTTTTGTTGATAGAAATGGCAATTACAAACACAATCACAAAATTTAAATGATTTGTGTTCTTCGCAACAAGAAGAAAACCTGTTTTTCTGAGTAGCGCAACATGTTTCACGATTTTATCAAAAACACAACATGTTTCACTTCTCGATGGCCCGTCAGGTTCGCTCACGAAATTCTGTTAAAATAACATTTTGGAGGTCTTCTCTTTTTATGTTTTTGTCATAAGCAGAAAATGAAAAAATGTTTATGAATAACAATGTTAGCAAGGTTGCATAGAAGCTGCGTAAAGCCTTAAACAGTGCGTAACTAAACAAGCGTTTAAAGGTTGTTTAAGGAAATCTATTGAATAAGGCTGTTAATGACTAACGTATTCTACGTCTGACCTATGCGCCCGTGTTATCTAACACAGGCTTGAGCTTTTTTCTTTTTATAGTTTATTTATACTATTTTTGACATTTGATGCCATAATATTGCACCAACTGTCAAAAATAGTATAAATTAGAGAACGAAAAAAGTGAAAAAGAAAATAAAATATACCACCAAATGGCATTTGATGGACGCAGCTCGTGAGAAATATTCAAATAAATTGTTTTTCAATTTCAATATTTATACCCCCACGTTTAAAAAATGTAAATGGGGGTATATTAATTTTGTCACTCCGTTTGTAACGTCCATAAGGAGGCGTGGCAGGTATAGAAAAATGTATATATTCTTGATCAGAATCACCACCCGAGCCGATTAAGCCATGTCCATCTGTTTGTCCGTCTGTCCGTCTGTCCGTCTGTCCGTCTGTCTGTCTGTGATCACGATTACAGCCGTAATTTTCAAGCTATCATCACGAAATTCGATATTTAAGCTTTTGTCTAAAAAATAAAGGTCAAGTTCGAAAATGAGCCAAATCGGTTGAAAACCACGCCTACCTACCATACAAAGTGCCTTTATCAAAACGGTAAAATCTCTTAGAATTCCACAAAAATTAATGTATCAACTTGAAACTTTGCATACTTTGATATTTAATATACACTCTGCATATGAAATTCAACCAAATCGGATTAAAACCACGCCTACCTCCCATACAAAGTGACTTTATCAAAAAGGTAAAATCTCTCTAAATTCCACAAAAATTAATATATGGACTTGAAATTTCGCATATGAACTTTGATATACACTGCCGCTCACTTCAATAAGAACACACATTTTAGAGAACAAAAAATGATTTTTTAGTTTACCGTTACAAATTTGGGTAGCATTTGTATTTTTATTTTGTCTTGTACATGATTGTAAACAAATGTGGGGAATAAAGAGAAATACAAAATTCCCGTTATTTTTCTTATTTACGTTTTTCAATAGCAGTTCCAAATCTGGAGGTTTTTTTTGGTTCACTTCAATAAGAACAGCAACTGAAATCAAGGAAAGTGAAAAAAGTTATGAGACTATACTACACAATTGTGTTTTTTAGTTATGCTTACGTTGTTTAATAGTGAATAGAGCCGCCTTTGTTTTGTATTACTTCGAAGATTCTATTTGGCATGGAATCGTAAAGGACCTTGATGTAGTTCAAGGATATTTCAGACCAGGCAGTTTTAATTGCGGTTGTAAGCGAGTCTTTATCTTCAAACTGCCTACCCGATTCATAAACTCTTCTTACTAGCCAGCCCCAAACGTTTTCAATGATATTTAAATCAGGAGAGTATGGGGGCCAGTCCAACAAAGTGACTCCTTGATCCATTATCCACGATTTTACGGTCCGTGCGGTATGGATTGGAGTATTGTCCTGTTGATAGGTCCATTCCAATGGGCCAAATAGATTTTTAAAATACGGGAACGCTTTTTCGAGAACCTCATTATAAGCCTTTGCGTTCATTCTGGAAGTTAAAGTTTATAGCTCACAAGTACAATAATATGATATGGCACCCCACACCATTACACCACCCTCGCGACTATGAAGACGGTTTAAAAAATGTTCTTCTTTTCTTAAATCATGAAAGTAGTAATTATATCCGTTTGGGCCCTCCAAATTAAATTTCTTTTCATCAGAAAAGACGACGGAATACCACTCATCATTCCAGTCCATAGTATTTCGGGCAAATAACAAGCGTGCATCTTTGCGAACACTATTAAGAGGTGGTTTTTTTTTGCAGTTTCATACGCTTTAGATACTTTGCACTTTTTATAACTCTTTTTACAGTCGATACACTCGCTTTAATAGACAAATTCGCCTTTATTTTTGCTGCAGAGTGATGTGAATTTGGTGCTGCTCTGATAATTGCCCTTCTCTCAGTATCCGTGGTAGCTTTTTTGGTTCGTCCTTTCATGTTTGTTCTGTAGTTGGACTGGTTCTTAATAAAGTGGCATACTACTGTGGAGCTTCTTCCGATTTTTTCAGCGATTTCCCTATAGGAAAGCCCTATAGTACGCAAAGTCTCTATTTTAACTTTTTCCGCTACTGTCAATGATTTTCCTCTGCCCATTTTTGCACAAAAGACTAATAAAGGTCGAAAATTTAAAATCTACACCTGATCACTTTGAAGATTTGATCGAAACTGAATTTAAACCAACTGTTCTTATTCAAGTGAACCAAAAAAACCTCCAGATTTGGCACTGCTATTGAAAAAAGTAAATAAGAAAAATAATAGTATATACTCCGTATAGTATAGTATATACTCTGTGTACGGAATTCAACCAAATTGAGTGAAAACACACCCACCTCCCATACAAAGTGACAAATAAACATTTTATTGACTGCTTAAGACTTTGAATATACTTTGGTTTGGCCGTGGGGGTATTTTAACTTCGGCCCAGTCGAAGATCATTTCTTACTAGTTTTATATAAATTTTCCTTAAATGCGATAGTTTTATTTTCAAATAGTAAATATTTAAAAGATATTTAAATGTATTCGTGCATAATTTTAATATATTTTTTATTAATTCTATTTAAATATTTTAATATTCTATTTAATTAAAAAAGTATTTCAATAAATTTTAAATATTTACGTAGTCGATTTAAGTAAACGCGTTATTGGTGCAAAAATGACTCGCTGTTTGGATAAATTAAAAACATTTTTGGATAAATTTAATAATTTTTTCCCTTAGTGTAGCTTTGATAAACGCAGACTTAGCTCGCGTTAATGAATGCGCGTTAATCAATGATTTATACTTAAACGCAAAAAAAATCAAAATGCCTGATAATTTCATGGAAACCTGTACAAGCACCTATTACCAGGATAGTTATTAATGTTTCCAGCATTGAGGTAGTCAAATCCGCAATGAACTTAGGAATTACATTTAACAGCACCCTGACCTGGCCAAATCACATCAATGAACTGCTTGGAAAAACGTATGGTATGCTTCGAAACCTCTGGGCCACCCAACACTTCATACCTCTTTTGTTGGGGTGTGTCTCTATTTTCTCTCAATTAAAATTTTATTTAGGCATGTAGAATAAGTTATATAAATATAATTTAAAATGAAATAAAATTCTCAGAATCAACTATTACTTATGCCATGGTGCTTATCATAAGACTTTTAGTCTTGTTAGCACTGCTATCGTACATTAAATAAATGAAAATGGAAAGGAAAAAATGAAAAATGAAATGTGTCACGGGGGTTGAATTTTATATCTTGTGAGAGTTTTTGAGTTATCTGTTTTATGCAGAAAGTTATGATTTTTCTAGCCAGGCTTGAAAAAAATCGAAATAGCAACATTGAATAATAATTTTTATATTTTTTATAATAAACTAGCTGATACCCGACGCGTTGCTGTCGTAGCGGAAAGGATTTCTATCTCTATCTCTATCTTTATCTTTATCTTTATCTTTATCTTTATCTTTATCTTTATCTTTATCTTTATCTTTATCTTTATCTTTATCTTTATCTTTATCTTTATCTTCATCTTTATCTTTATCTTTATCTTTATCTTTATCTTTATCTTTATCTTTATCTTTATCTTTATCTTTATCTTTATCTTTATCTTTATCTTTATCTTTATCTTTATCTTTATCTTTATCTTTATCTTTATCTTTATCTTTATCTTATCTTTATCTCTATCTCTATCTCTATCTCTATCTCTATCTCTATCTCTATCTCTATCTCTATCTCTATCTCTATCTCTATCTCTATCTCTATCTCTATCTCTATCTCTATCTCTATCTCTATCTCTATCTCTATCTCTATCTCTATCTCTATCTCTATCTCTATCTCTATCTCTATCTCTATCTCTATCTCTATCTCTATCTCTATCTCTATCTCTATCTCTATCTCTATCTCTATCTCTATCTCTATCTCTATCTCTATCTCTATCTCTATCTCTATCTCTATCTCTATCTCTATCTCTATCTCTATCTCTATCTCTATCTCTATCTCTATCTCTATCTCTATCTCTATCTCTATCTCTATCTCTATCTCTATCTCTATCTCTATCTCTATCTCTATCTCTATCTCTATCTCTATCTCTATCTCTATCTCTATCTCTATCTCTATCTCTATCTCTATCTCTATCTCTATCTCTATCTCTATCTCTATCTCTATCTCTATCTCTATCTCTATCTCTATCTCTATCTCTATCTCTATCTCTATCTCTATCTCTATCTCTATCTCTATCTCTATCTCTATCTCTATCTCTATCTCTATCTCTATCTCTATCTCTATCTCTATCTCTATCTCTATCTCTATCTCTATCTCTATCTCTATCTCTATCTCTATCTCTATCTCTATCTCTATCTCTATCTCTATCTCTATCTCTATCTCTATCTCTATCTCTATCTCTATCTCTATCTCTATCTCTATCTCTATCTCTATCTCTATCTCTATCTCTATCTCTATCTCTATCTCTATCTCTATCTCTATCTCTATCTCTATCTCTATCTCTATCTCTATCACTATCTCTATCTCTATCTCTATCTCTATCTCTATCTCTATCTCTATCTCTATCTCTATCTCTATCTCTATCTCTATCTCTATCTCTATCTCTATCTCTATCTCTATCTCTATCTCTATCTCTATCTCTATCTCTATCTCTATCTCTATCTCTATCTCTATCTCTATCTCTATCTCTATCTCTATCTCTATCTCTATCTCTATCTCTATCTCTATCTCTATCTCTATCTCTATCTCTATCTCTATCTCTATCTCTATCTCTATCTCTATCTCTAACTCTATCTCTATCTCTATCTCTAAGTGGAACGACTCGTGTAAATTGATAACCAAATTTCGAGGCTATGCTACTTATAATTCCAAAGTTATTCGATATCGCAAATTTAGCTTGTATGGGCGGAGCCACACCCCCTTGTTCAATGACGTCTCAGTTTTCTAGTAGAAGAATATCACCCAATAGTAATTCCATACTGAATTTCGTTGTTAAACGACGTTTAGTTCCGAAGCTATCTGATATCAACAATTTTAAGTGTATGGGCGTAGCCACACCCCCTTTTCCAAAGCCCATCCCAGTTTTATAGTATAAATATATCACCAAGTGGAAACTCCATACTGAATTTCATTATTATATGGCATTTAGTTCCAAAGCTATTCGATATCTGAATTTTGCTAGTCGAAGGACGCGACTAAATAGTACGCTCCTACCATGTTTCATTGATGTGTGACTTATAGCTTGAAAGTTATACCGAAAATTTGGTCTGCTGAAAAAGTGCCACGCCCCACATTCAACGCCCATAAAATTTTACCTGTGGAACGGCTCTTGTAAATTGAGGTAGAACACCGAATTCCGATGCTATGCGACCTATAACTTCAGAGCTATTCGCTACCATAGATTTGGGTTGTATGGGAGGTGCCACGCCCCCTTGTCATTTTCAAACAATTTTTTAAAACCATCTAGAGAACGTACCCTACAAAATGGTATCGGCAGATTTTTTTTTTACCCAGCCGAACTCTCAACACTCGTCACAAACAGATTTGACAACATTTTTTTATATATGATGAATTTCATGTAAAAATCGAGATGCATTGAACCCGACCACCTCAGATATCGATGAAATTTTGTTCATAGCTAAATTTGATTAATACAAACAAACCCTCATTTTTAGAAATGACTGTTTTGCGATTTTTTGGGCGTGGCGCAGTGGGAAAGTTTTCGAAAAAACGCGAAAATGGTCGAAAAGAGCTCCATTTAAACTGCAATAACTCAGAATCGGCTGAACCGATTTCCATGATCTTGGTATCATTAAAAAGATATTTTAACAGGCTTTATGACACGTTTAAAAAATAAAAAAAATTACACTGTAAAAAATTTTATAACAAAAAGAAAATTTTACCTAACGAAAAAACCAAAAAGATCAAGGGTTTTTTTACAGTGTATTACTTTTTTAGAAAGGTTTATCCTTCACCTATAACATACCAAAAAATAAAAATGGGTTCTTTCTTAGTTTTTTTTTATATAATTTTTTGAGTAGTGGCACTTCTAGTAATTGCCCATATATTTTTATATTGAAGCCACGAAAAATAGCCAAACATCTGTTATATTACTGAGAAGTGTTCAAATTTCAGTTATATTCAAAATATACTTATAATGTGCAAAGATTATTGATATAATATGCATAAAAGAAAATTATGTATGTATACAGGTAAAAAAAAATAAACATTTTCCCAGAAAAATTATGAATATGTTTTAACCCCAAAAAGTTCTTGCGGCCGTACCAGCCCAAACCAATAAGTATACAGGTAAGCGCATAAAATGCTTACTGTAACTGTGTTTGTAGGATTAGCAAAATAAACACACTGCAGGTACCCCTAATTAAAGAATTGATTTTACAATTGCCTTAAAAATTGCTATATAAATGCACCTGATGAACGTACCGAAAGTGATCGAAATAATTCGAATAACAGCGAAAATATCAGGTCACATTCTTACACATTTACAAAATAGTTCAACAATTCTAACATTTCTTAAATGTATACAAATAAAAAACCACACATTGAAACGCAACACTCGCTTTTTTGTATGTCACCATTACAAACAACGAATTTGAGAACATCTTTGTAGTCGGTAAATGTGCATTGTCCTTCAATACAAATTGATTTTAAGCCACTTTTTTTCAAACATAAATTTCATATTCTGATGCAATGTGCATACACAGATATTTTGCTGGTTTCCAACTCCAAGTTTGATACAATTTTTTGGCCTTAAGATTGTAAATTTTGTAAAACCCACTTTGGCCAAGGGATGTTCTTTTTTAAATTCGTAGTAAGATTCGCGTAGTGAAGATAACATCAGTCTATTTTGAACTTTTTCACGTAAGTTTCCTTGTTTAACAGTAATTGAATCTTGCGATCCTGGCATCATTCGGCTAATTTCATCATCTTCATAAAATAACTTCACTGTGCTTAGAGTTTCGGTTGGTAAACTACGTCTGCTCATTTTTAAAAGATTGATATCCGCAAACTTCGTTTTATTCCTTTGGATATCTTTACTTTTTTTGATACAATCGTGAGATATATCATCCCCAAAACGATCTTTAATTTCTTCGTGAGTCATATTGATTGGTAAGAGAGATAAAAGTTTTTGCTTTTCCAAAAGATTTGAGCTGTTCTCTATTTGATATTTGATGTTTTGCAAAATTTGATCGTAAATGGCTTTGACGTTTTCAAGTTGCGCTGACAAATCAGATAATGGATCAGCTCCAAGTGAATCTGCTATATTTTCCTAAATTTGCAGTGATTTTCTATTTCTGTATGCATCTCGTTTGATATATTTCCTTTTAAGAGGCGACATTTGGTTTGGTAGATGAGGAATAATATGATCATTTATATTTTCAATGAGTTCGTTGCTTTCGATGTTTGCATTACGGCTGGTACAAGTTGGAAGTTCATCCAATTCTTCGCTAATTTCATCTCTGGGCGTTGCTGGTAAATAATTTGAGACTTCATTCCGCTCCACGTTGGATTCATTACGACTGCGCGCTTTTCTTAGTGTATTCCGGCAAGTTTCGCAAATACGGCTACAATGAATGTTGGCGACAGCTGGAAAATATTCAATTATATTTGCAGCCTCGTTTTCACTTATTTTACGAAGCGAAGCGCAACACTTATTAGATATTTTTATGCATCTGTACTTATTGTTTGAATTCATATTCACTCAAAATTTTAAAATATACACGTAAAAATTGTAATGGGATATCTTGGCTTCTCGAAACGGCTTATAATTATGAATTTTGGGTATGTTCATCAGGTGCATTTATATAGCAATATTGAAGGCAATTTTAAAATCAATTCTTTAATTAGGGGTACCTGCAGTGTGTTTATTTTGCTAATCCTACAAACACAGTTACAGTAAGCATTTTATGCGCTTACCTGTATACTTATTGGTTTGGGCTGGTACGGCCGCAAGAACTTTTTGGGGTTAAAACATATTCATAATTTTTCTGGGAAAATGTTTATTTTTTTTTACCTGTATACATACATAATTTTCTTTTATGCATATTATATCAATAATCTTTGCACATTATAAGTATATTTTGAATATAACTGAAATTTGAACACTTCTCAGTAATATAACAGATGTTTGGCTATTTTTCGTGGCTTCAATATAAA
The DNA here is from genome assembly GCA_943735915.1 of Pherbina coryleti. Classification (NCBI taxonomy): domain Eukaryota; kingdom Metazoa; phylum Arthropoda; class Insecta; order Diptera; family Sciomyzidae; genus Pherbina; species Pherbina coryleti. The sequence continues at coordinate 25,455,098 of OX030948.1, forward strand.
AATATATGGGCAATTACTAGAAGTGCCACTACTCAAAAAATTATATAAAAAAAAACTAAGAAAGAACCCATTTTTATTTTTTGGTATGTTATAGGTGAAGGATAAACCTTTCTAAAAAAGTAATACACTGTAAAAAAACCCTTGATCTTATTGGTTTTTTCGTTAGGTAAAATTTTCTTTTTGTTATAAAATTTTTTACAGTGTAATTTTTTTTATTTTTTAAACGTGTCATAAAGCCTGTTAAAATATCTTTTTATTGATACCAAGATCATGGAAATCGGTTCAGCCGATTCTGAGTTATTGCAGTTTAAATGGAGCTCTTTTCGACCATTTTCGCGTTTTTTCGAAAACTTTCCCACTGCGCCACGCCCAAAAAATCGCAAAACAGTCATTTCTAAAAATGAGGATTTTTTGTATTGGTCAAATTTAGCTATGAACAAAATTTCATCGATATCTGAGGTGGTCGGGTTCAAAATTTCAGTTTTATCTAGATTTTTAAATGAAATTCATCATATATAGATTGCTTTAACACATTTTGAATATTAAGAAGAATATCCAAATTATGTAAGTAAATTTTTTTTTTAGATTTTTTTATACCATTTTTACCCTTGAAAACAAGGTTAGACAGGAAAGACCCCATGTGTCACGCCGAGTTACTAAAACAAACCATGTGTCAAGCGAAGGGTTAAATTATGTTATTATATGATTAAAATATTCAAACATATTCAATATTGAACATCATTGTTGTTCAACACATTCAATATTGAGATGGAAAAGTTGTATATTTTTAATTTTTCCAATATGCTTGATATTAAATATTTATTAAAGCTTATTTGACAACGAACGGCTGTTTGTAAATAGTTAATAATGTCATAAAGAACATAAATAAACACACCCATCCGCCCACTCGCGCACACTTTTACGCTTGCACTCGCCCACAATAATTGTACGAAAAACATAAAAACAAAGAAAAAAATAATAATTTAATTTTATGTTTTGGTCTTTAACGTAGCACAACGAGCAGAACAAGCAGCAGCAACGGCAGTGAAATGACTGCAATAATTGCTCGTTTAAGGCTACCAACAATCAGGCAAAAGCACAGCAGAAATGTGAAATAAAAAAAAAAATAAAAAAAAAATCACACTTAATGTTGAACTTAGCCACAGACAACAACACTTAACTTTCATGCACGAAACTATTAAATGAGTGAAAATTTTTATTGAAATTCAACCAGATTCTCAGGCATTTTTTACTACTTTGGTAGTTTTTTTTTTTTGTTTTTTTTTTTAACCCTTAACTAAGTGAAACAGGGCTGCTGTTGCAACAACACTAAAAAATTTAATAAAGTAAATCATAAAGTGAATGTATATTTTATGAAAATATTCCAGTAAATTCAATTACGCAGAACATGTAAACAAGATACCAAGAATGGCCACTGATGTACACTGTGTCACTCACACACACACACCAGCAAGCACATCAACAAACATATTGAGAATATGTAAAGTAAAGCTCGTTGCTCTTAATGCCTAAACTGCAGGCGCGCAGACAACATTAGCCTGCAGCAAAGTAAAGCGCATAAAAAAAAAACGAAAAATAAAAAAAATTATTTATGCCTGCAGCCTTTATATTTACCGCCTGCAGCAACATTAAGTGGGGTCCCACAAGCCACATCAAGCAACACAGGGCTGGCTGGTAACGCTTTTAAGCTTTGCCTGTGTTATTAAATACAGAAATTTTAGCTGCATTTGAATTATCGCGGAAACGCTCTAATATTGCGCTACGCCCGCCCCGCATGCCTTAAATGCGGTAAATTTTGATGTTCGTGCTGCATTAGCTGCATGCACCGCGCCTTATAATAACCAATAATTATAACCTCAGGACAACGCCACAAACAACATCAACAGCAACACCGCAGCAAAAACTGCTAATAATAGCAACAGGAGG